>OY744481.1:243739864-244149609 GCA_963556165.1 Tipula helvola | reverse complement strand
TGTTTAGTATTACGTCATGTTCGACACCCCCTACCACATAAGAAGTTTTTACGCAAAAATGTTTATTTCTATATGCAAAATCCATGATAAAATTCTATAAATCGCTGATAAGTTGGCTTATGTGTGCATCTTACTACCCTATTAGGGAAACCGATGAGAACGGCCTATAACCCTGTTTAGTATTACGTCATGTTCGAAACCCCCTACCACATATGAAGTTTTTACGCAAAAATGTTTATTTCTATATGCAAAATCCATGATAAAATTCTATAAATCGCTGATAAGTTGGCTTATGTGTGCATCTTACTACCCTATTAGGGAAACCGATGAGAACGGCCTATAACCCTGTTTAGTATTACGTCATGTTCGACACCCCCTACCACATAAGAAGTTTTTACGCAAAAATGTTTATTTCTATATGCAAAATCCATGATAAAATTCTATAAATCGCTGATAAGTTGGCTTATGTGTGCATCTTACTACCCTATTAGGGAAACCGATGAGAACGGCCTATAACCCTGTTTAGTATTACGTCATGTTCGAAACCCCCTACCACATATGAAGTTTTTACGCAAAACTGTTTATTTCTATATGCAAAATCCATGATAAAATTCTATAAATCGCTGATAAGTTGGATTATGTGTGCATCTTACTACCCTATTAGGGAAACCGATGAGAACGGCCAATAACCCTGTTTAGTATTACGTCATGTTCGAAACCCCCTACCACATATGAAGTTTTTACGCAAAAATGTTTATTTCTATATGCAAAATCCATGATAAAATTCTATAAATCGCTGATAAGTTGGCTTATGTGTGCATCTTACTACCCTATCAGGGAAACCGATGAGAACGGCCTATAACCCTGTTTAGTATTACGTCATGTTCGAAACCCCCTACCACATATGAAGTTTTTACGCAAAACTGTTTATTTCTATATGCAAAATCCATGATAAAATTCTATAAATCGCTGATAAGTTGGATTATGTGTGCATCTTACTACCCTATTAGGGAAACCGATGAGAACGGCCAATAACCCTGTTTAGTATTACGTCATGTTCGAAACCCCCTACCACATATGAAGTTTTTACGCAAAAATGTTTATTTCTATATGCAAAATCCATGATAAAATTCTATAAATCGCTGATAAGTTGGCTTATGTGTGCATCTTACTACCCTATTAGGGAAACCGATGAGAACGGCCTATAACCCTGTTTAGTATTACGTCATGTTCGACACCCCCTACCACATATGAAGTTTTTACGCAAAAATGTTTATTTCTATATGCAAAATCCATGATAAAATTCTATAAATCGCTGATAAGTTGGATTATGTGTGCATCTTACTACCCTATTAGGGAAACCGATGAGAACGGCCTATAACCCTGTTTAGTATTACGTCATGTTCGACACCCCCCTACCACATATGAAGTTTTTACGCAAAAATGTTTATTTCTATATGCAAAATCCATGATAAAATTCTATAAATCGCTGATAAGTTGGATTATGTGTGCATCTTACTACCCTATTAGGGAAACCGATGAGAACGGCCTATAACCCTGTTTAGTATTACGTCATGTTCGAAACCCCCTACCACATATGAAGTTTTTACGCAAAAATGTTTATTTCTATATGCAAAATCCATGATAAAATTCTATAAATCGCTGATAAGTTGGCTTATGTGTGCATCTTACTACCCTATCAGGGAAACCGATGAGAACGGCCTATAACCCTGTTTAGTATTACGTCATGTTCGAAACCCCCTACCACATATGAAGTTTTTACGCAAAAATGTTTATTTCTATATGCAAAATCCATGATAAAATTCTATAAATCGCTGATAAGTTGGATTATGTGTGCATCTTACTACCCTATTAGGGAAACCGATGAGAACGGCCTATAACCCTGTTTAGTATTACGTCATGTTCGACACCCCCTACCACATAAGAAGTTTTTACGCAAAAATGTTTATTTCTATATGCAAAATCCATGATAAAATTCTATAAATCGCTGATAAGTTGGCTTATGTGTGCATCTTACTACCCTATTAGGGAAACCGATGAGAACGGCCTATAACCCTGTTTAGTATTACGTCATGTTCGACACCCCCTACCACATATGAAGTTTTTACGCAAAAATGTTTATTTCTATATGCAAAATCCATGATAAAATTCTATAAATCGCTGATAAGTTGGATTATGTGTGCATCTTACTACCCTATTAGGGAAACCGATGAGAACGGCCTATAACCCTGTTTAGTATTACGTCATGTTCGAAACCCCCTACCACATATGAAGTTTTTACGCAAAAATGTTTATTTCTATATGCAAAATCCATGATAAAATTCTATAAATCGCTGATAAGTTGGCTTATGTGTGCATCTTACTACCCTATCAGGGAAACCGATGAGAACGGCCTATAACCCTGTTTAGTATTACGTCATGTTCGAAACCCCCTACCACATATGAAGTTTTTACGCAAAAATGTTTATTTCTATATGCAAAATCCATGATAAAATTCTATAAATCGCTGATAAGTTGGATTATGTGTGCATCTTACTACCCTATTAGGGAAACCGATGAGAACGGCCTATAACCCTGTTTAGTATTACGTCATGTTCGACACCCCCTACCACATAAGAAGTTTTTACGCAAAAATGTTTATTTCTATATGCAAAATCCATGATAAAATTCTATAAATCGCTGATAAGTTGGCTTATGTGTGCATCTTACTACCCTATTAGGGAAACCGATGAGAACGGCCTATAACCCTGTTTAGTATTACGTCATGTTCGACACCCCCTACCACATATGAAGTTTTTACGCAAAAATGTTTATTTCTATATGCAAAATCCATGATAAAATTCTATAAATCGCTGATAAGTTGGATTATGTGTGCATCTTACTACCCTATTAGGGAAACCGATGAGAACGGCCTATAACCCTGTTTAGTATTACGTCATGTTCGACACCCCCCTACCACATATGAAGTTTTTACGCAAAAATGTTTATTTCTATATGCAAAATCCATGATAAAATTCTATAAATCGCTGATAAGTTGGATTATGTGTGCATCTTACTACCCTATTAGGGAAACCGATGAGAACGGCCTATAACCCTGTTTAGTATTACGTCATGTTCGACACCCCCCTACCACATATGAAGTTTTTACGCAAAAATGTTTATTTCTATATGCAAAATCCATGATAAAATTCTATAAATCGCTGATAAGTTGGATTATGTGTGCATCTTACTACCCTATTAGGGAAACCGATGAGAACGGCCTATAACCCTGTTTAGTATTACGTCATGTTCGACACCCCCTACCACATATGAAGTTTTTACGCAAAAATGTTTATTTCTATATGCAAAATCCATGATAAAATTCTATAAATCGCTGATAAGTTGGATTATGTGTGCATCTTACTACCCTATTAGGGAAACCGATGAGAACGGCCTATAACCCTGTTTAGTATTACGTCATGTTCGACACCCCCCTACCACATAAGAAGTTTTTACGCAAAAATGTTTATTTCTATATGCAAAATCCATGATAAAATTCTATAAATCGCTGATAAGTTGGATTATGTGTGCATCTTACTACCCTATTAGGGAAACCGATGAGAACGGCCTATAACCCTGTTTAGTATTACGTCATGTTCGACACCCCCTACCACATAAGAAGTTTTTTACGCAAAAGTGTTTATTTCTATATGCAAAATCCATGATAAAATTCTATAAATCGCTGATAAGTTGGATTATGTGTGCATCTTACTACCCTATTAGGGAAACCGATGAGAACGGCCTATAACCCTGTTTAGTATTACGTCATGTTCGACACCCCCTACCACATAAGAAGTTTTTACGCAAAAATGTTTATTTCTATATGCAAAATCCATGATAAAATTCTATAAATCGCTGATAAGTTGGATTATGTGTGCATCTTACTACCCTATTAGGGAAACCGATGAGAACGGCCTATAACCCTGTTTAGTATTACGTCATGTTCGACACCCCCTACCACATAAGAAGTTTTTACGCAAAAATGTTTATTTCTATATGCAAAATCCATGATAAAATTCTATAAATCGCTGATAAGTTGGCTTATGTGTGCATCTTACTACCCTATTAGGGAAACCGATGAGAACGGCCTATAACCCTGTTTAGTATTACGTCATGTTCGACACCCCCTACCACATATGAAGTTTTTACGCAAAAATGTTTATTTCTATATGCAAAATCCATGATAAAATTCTATAAATCGCTGATAAGTTGGCTTATGTGTGCATCTTACTACCCTATTAGGGAAACCGATGAGAACGGCCTATAACCCTGTTTAGTATTACGTCATGTTCGACACCCCCTACCACATATGAAGTTTTTACGCAAAAATGTTTATTTCTATATGCAAAATCCATGATAAAATTCTATAAATCGCTGATAAGTTGGCTTATGTGTGCATCTTACTACCCTATTAGGGAAACCGATGAGAACGGCCTATAACCCTGTTTAGTATTACGTCATGTTCGACACCCCCTACCACATATGAAGTTTTTTACGCAAAAGTGTTTATTTCTATATGCAAAATCCATGATAAAATTCTATAAATCGCTGATAAGTTGGCTTATGTGTGCATCTTACTACCCTATTAGGGAAACCGATGAGAACGGCCTATAACCCTGTTTAGTATTACGTCATGTTCGACACCCCCTACCACATATGAAGTTTTTACGCAAAAATGTTTATTTCTATATGCAAAATCCATGATAAAATTCTATAAATCGCTGATAAGTTGGCTTATGTGTGCATCTTACTACCCTATTAGGGAAACCGATGAGAACGGCCTATAACCCTGTTTAGTATTACGTCATGTTCGACACCCCCCTACCACATATGAAGTTTTTACGCAAAAATGTTTATTTCTATATGCAAAATCCATGATAAAATTCTATAAATCGCTGATAAGTTGGCTTATGTGTGCATCTTACTACCCTATTAGGGAAACCGATGAGAACGGCCTATAACCCTGTTTAGTATTACGTCATGTTCGACACCCCCTACCACATATGAAGTTTTTACGCAAAAATGTTTATTTCTATATGCAAAATCCATGATAAAATTCTATAAATCGCTGATAAGTTGGCTTATGTGTGCATCTTACTACCCTATTAGGGAAACCGATGAGAACGGCCTATAACCCTGTTTAGTATTACGTCATGTTCGACACCCCCTACCACATATGAAGTTTTTACGCAAAAATGTTTATTTCTATATGCAAAATCCATGATAAAATTCTATAAATCGCTGATAAGTTGGCTTATGTGTGCATCTTACTACCCTATTAGGGAAACCGATGAGAACGGCCTATAACCCTGTTTAGTATTACGTCATGTTCGACACCCCCTACCACATATGAAGTTTTTACGCAAAAATGTTTATTTCTATATGCAAAATCCATGATAAAATTCTATAAATCGCTGATAAGTTGGCTTATGTGTGCATCTTACTACCCTATTAGGGAAACCGATGAGAACGGCCTATAACCCTGTTTAGTATTACGTCATGTTCGAAACCCCCTACCACATAAGAAGTTTTTACGCAAAAGTGTTTATTTCTATATGCAAAATCCATGATAAAATTCTATAAATCGCTGATAAGTTGGCTTATGTGTGCATCTTACTACCCTATTAGGGAAACCGATGAGAACGGCCTATAACCCTGTTTAGTATTACGTCATGTTCGACACCCCCTACCACATAAGAAGTTTTTACGCAAAAGTGTTTATTTCTATATGCAAAATCCATGATAAAATTCTATAAATCGCTGATAAGTTGGCTTATGTGTGCATCTTACTACCCTATTAGGGAAACCGATGAGAACGGCCTATAACCCTGTTTAGTATTACGTCATGTTCGACACCCCCTACCACATAAGAAGTTTTTACGCAAAAATGTTTATTTCTATATGCAAAATCCATGATAAAATTCTATAAATCGCTGATAAGTTGGCTTATGTGTGCATCTTACTACCCTATTAGGGAAACCGATGAGAACGGCCTATAACCCTGTTTAGTATTACGTCATGTTCGATACTCCTACCAAATATTGTGTTGCATATAAAATCCTATTTCGAAATTTTAAGTTATACTTTGGTTAATAATTTGTTATTGAAATATTTATATAAATTACATATTTATTTCTTAATTATAATGTATTTAATAATTTAGGTACTTTTATTAATGCAAACATTATTAAAAATTATTTATAATTTCAATACTTTATGCAATCGCCTAAATGTATGCATTTTACTAATACTATCAAGTTTTTTAGTTGGTGTTGTTGTTTTAGGAAAACTTTAGGATAAAATTCACATCGGTTATACTTTCGATGATGATTTTTGAATTTAAATTATATAAGAAAAGGAGCCTTTGCGTCGTTACTAAAATCGTGTGGAAATATTCTCATTACACAACGATTTCTTAATATTGCTACACGATTTGTGAAAACCCAAATGTTTTAATGGTTTAATAAATTTGTGTTGATTGTGTACAAGTTTGTAAATTTTTATGTTTCTACTTATTTATAAATGTTACAGTGCTATTGTATCGTAGAAAAAATAGCGTGTATAACTCGTGTGAAAATGAGTCATTGTAATACTCAAGTGATTGCAGCCCTCGCTATCGCTCAGGCTGCAAATTTCACTTTCATATTGCAATGACTCGTTTTCTTCAGGACATGAATTTTGGTCGCAAATTCCTCACTGCCTCATGAGAATTTTATATACGTACAAGGCGTATAATATACATTTTGTAATTGTGTGCTATGATATACGTTCATTGTATTAGTGTAATCGTTTTGTGACGGTAAGTATCAAAAATAAGCTAATCGGTTGAATCGGTTCAAATTTTTGGTGCTTATGCTCGCGTGTGAGAAGATCTCACTTGCTATGAAGCAAGAGAATTTACATTTGTGCGTTGTTCATTATTCCAGCAATATGGTATGAATATTTTACTTTTACTAATTTCTAATTTTGTATAATACAAAAATGTATTTTTTTAGTTTTAACTTATTTTGTTTGTTTATTAATTTTTTATTAATTTATAATAAATCGGTTTTTTATTATAAATTATTAAAAAATTAATATACATTATGTAGATATACATAATAAGTTAAACTAAAGAAATGAATTTTTTTTATTTTGTGAATGTAACGCAAATTAATTAACGCAAATTAATGTTACGATAATTCGCAATATCCAATGAGACCAATGAGAAAGTGTATAAAGTGCATCTTATAAAATAATATTAACAATTTTTGGTAATAAGCAATACGGAACAAGACAGAAAAAAAAACAGAAGAAATAATTTTTACAGCGCTACTAATCTCTACAAACATCAAAAAATAACTAAACGAAAAACTAAAAGAGCATAAAGAGCATGAAGCAAGAGCATTCGAACACACACACAATAACCAATACCATCACGATCCGGTAATTCTCGCCTCACTGACTCATGAGGCGACCAAAATTCATATCCAGTTGTTATATACAATATATACTATTCCTTCCCTCCCGGCACAAAAACGATATGCGTCAAAAACGCACCGAGAACGGTGAGGTTTACGCAGTTTTTTTTTACAAGGCACTAACACACTCAAATTTTATTTTCTATGGTATATATACTATAGAAAATAAAATTTGTCATTCTCTCCTTTTCACATATAAATATAAATTCTAACCGTTTTACAGTTATTAACCAGTCAATATTTTTTTCATTTAGTCGTGTAACAGTTTAATTTCCGTCTTAATAAAATTTATAGTTTATATTTATAAACAAAAATTATTAATTATTGTGAATCAAATTACCTTTCATTGTAGTAAGTACGTGATAATTATTTTATTTTATATTCAGTGAGTGTTTGAAATTAAGTTTGAAAAATGTCGAAACAGAAGCTTTATAGAACGATACGTAAAGAAATAGTTAATATTTTGTGAGAGTGCTAGAGTGGTTCAAGGAAATGCTTCTACAAACAACTATTATAGTTCGCCTGTTAATATTGAACACCCAGCAATTGTTGTAGAAGAAAATAATAGAAATGAGGAAAGTGAAGGCCAAAACACAAGCAGCAATTTAAGTGATTCTTTCGAAAATCTTTCCGTAAATCTGAATAGTGATTGTGATAACATTAATTTAAATAATATTGAACATGATATTTCTGAATAGAGTGTAATGTACAATATTGCAAGAGAATGTCTAAACTCTTTGTTGAACATTCTACGGAAGTATCATCCGAATTTACCCAAAGATGGTAGATCATTGAAAAAAACACCACGTAAAAATGATAATATAGTACCGATCGGTGCAGGTTCCTATTCTCATATCGGCTTAGAGCATCAACTGAAATTATTTATAGAAAGAACGGAATTTAAAGGGAGTGAATTATTGATCGATATTGGAGTAGATGGAATTCCATTAACAAAAAGCTCCAAAAGCCAATTATGGCCGATTCTTGCCAATGTTATATCCCATAAAGAAGTATTCGTGGTTGGCGTTTACCATGGTTACAAAAAACCATATTGTGCTGATATATTTTTGGAAGCATTCGTTGAAGAAATGAAACACCTACTTGGAAATAAAATTCTATACAATGACCAAAAAATTGCTGTAAAAGTAAGGGCGTTCATATGCGATGCACCTGCAAGGGCTTTACTACTAGGTAAGAAAAATATTAGTACATATGTTAAAAGAATTAATTAAATTTGTTTTATTAAAATTTTTTATTCGTAAACAGGTGTTAAAAGCCATTCGGGCTATTTTAGTTGCACTAAATGTAAAATAAAAGGATGTTATTTGGAGCACAGAGTTTGTTTTCCTGGAATTAATCAGACATTGAGAACTTATGAGGACTTTCGCAACAAAACGGACACCGAACATCACGTTAAACAACATGTCACATTAGATAATTTACCAATTGGCTGCGTTAGTCAATTTCCAATCGACTACATGCATTGCGTGTGTTTAGGCGTTATGCGTCAAATGATCAATTTGCTTTTAAAAGATAGGAAGAAAAAAATACTCCTTAAAACGAATTGCTATAGAAGCCCTAAACCACAAGCTACAAGTAATTCGAAAAGGTATTCCTGTCGAGTTCCAACGCAGGCAACGAACCTTTCACGATGTTGAAAATTGGAAAGCGTCCGAATTTAGAACATTTATATGCTACACTGGAATGGTGGCTTTCCATAATATACTAGAACAGCTGTGGCGGATCAAACGCAAACACACAAATTTAATTCAAATTTGACAATGTGTTTGACGTCCGTTTGACAGCGAGGTAAAGTAGGCACACAGAGATAGATATGCTAAATGCACGTGGAAAAATCAGCGAACTCTTCATAATTAAGGAAGAGTATTTTTTTCCCTAAAACGCAGCACGTCTTAAAACGGAAAAACAAATTCCGTTGAAAAACAATGTTTAGTAAAAAGAAAATTATTGTACGCAAAACAATAAAAATTACATATTCAATCCGAGCGGACGTAAAAATAGCAAACCGCTAAATAGGCAACCGCCTAGTAATTATAAAAACGAGACGACCCACTGGGAGCCGTCTAAAGTAAATATACACTACAATTGATGTATAAACTTGTATCTAAAATAAATGTATAAACCTGTATAAAACCTGTGTATCAAATAAAGTGGATACGAAATACAAATCATATATATAATAATAAAACAGTGTTAGTGTACAAAATTATTCATCCCAGTGTTAAACTAAATTAATTATTTGGGAGTGGACACCACCACCACCCCAAACAGCGTTATTATGATCATTATATGCTGTTATCTATCTTGTGCTATCAGAATTTTGGCTCAACCAAACAACTGTCTCCGGAATAATGAATGCGCTTCAGAAATGCTGCGAACTTTTTGCGAATTATTTCCTGAACTATTCGGGAATGAAAATGTGTCGTACAACGTTCATAATTTAATACACATAGCAGCAGATGTGAAATGCTTTGGACATCTAGACAATTACAGCTCATTCAAATTCGAAAACTATATGCAACAACTAAAAAAACTAGTTCGAAAAGCCTCACAACCTCTACAACAAATTCAAAATAGACTAAGCGAAAGAAACTTCTTTACGAAAATTGAAGAATATAATTTCCGGCCAATATTTTCCCTAAGCACACGATTCCCAAACAACTACTGTTGTGTCTTGTGTAAATGAAAAAATATTCAAAATCATTGAAATAGATAATACAAAGTTAATATGCAAATTTATTGTTAACTTAAATAATTTTTTCGAATATCCAATACCGTCATCAAATTTAGGTATATATTGCGCTAATGATGAAGAATACGCAGATGAAATGCACACAGTAAACATCCAAAATGTTTCAACTAAAATATTGAAATTAACTTCAGATAATACTCACATATATATACCAATGCAACATTTATAATACAAAATATTGTATATTTCTTTAAGAGACATGTCACAGTCACCTTTATTTTCGAACGAGTATGATGGACAACCTCAGATTTACGAAGACACCGAAGAATTTGGGTCAGATTCTGAAAATAATTATAAAACTTTTTTAAAAATTAACAACATAATGAAGCCGATTGTTTCTACTCAAAAATCATATTCAACATCAAAACTACATACACATATGTATAGCAGAAACTGCAATACCACCGAAATCTGAAACTTCATATCAGTTATTATCCGTTCCAAAACGTATGCACCATCCTACTAGCTTCGACTCAAATACCAATTCACCTGTCACACAATATAATATCGCGACTCCAGGCCGGTCAACAACTGGAATATCTTCGAAATCCACAAGAGTTTCTTCATCATTAAAACCCATAGTAAAAACAACGGTCGCCTTAGGTGCCTCGCCATCACTATCTACCTCGTCAGCTGCACCCAAATTTATATATAAACCGAATAACATCGAATCAGAAACCTCATCATCAATTATACCAGCAAATAGTGAAATATTTCCAAATGTTTTACCACAAAATATTTCAACATTAACACCGATACAATCTGGTTCCTTGCAAGCACCTATTTCTACTTCGGTGCAATTACCGCTTCAACCAGATTCACAAATTAATTTAGAATTATTGATGAAATCCGTGCTCCGTGAGGTAAAATTACTTCGAAGTGATGTTCAAAATAATAAATGTAAGTGTGCTTCAACTGATAATTTGGATAACCAAATTGAATTAAACATGCCAGCTACTTCAGTTGCCGGATTTTTAAATCTAGAAGATGAAATAAAACAAGATAGCATGAAAGAAAAAAAGATTTGTAAGTTATTCTTTAAAATTAATTTCAACAATTTATTTAATGAATATTTTTTTTATAGTTATAACATCTAAGGCTGATTTCGGAATCTACACACGAAATAGTATATTGTATAACAAGTGAAGAAAAGGAGTCATTGCAATACGAAAGTGAAATTTGCAGCCTGAGCGATAGCGAGGGCTGCAATCACTTGAGTATTGCAATGACTCATTTTCACACGAGTTATACACGCTATTTTTTCTACGATACAATAGCCCTGTAACATTTATAAATAAGTAGAAACATAAAAAATTACAAACTTTTACGGATCAACAAAAATTTATTAAACCATTAAAACATTTGGGTTTTCACAAATCGTGTAGCAATATTAAGAAATCGTTGTGTAATGAGAAAATTTCCACACGATTTTAGTATACGACGCAAAGGCTCCTTTTCTTATATAATTTAAATTCAAAAATCATCATCGAAAGCATAGGTTACTGTACTATCGTAGAAAAAATATATTAGAGTATGTCTCAAAACCATTGTTTCAGATGACGTGGCGACCAAATTTTCATGGCAAGGGCAGCAAAATAATATTGCATTAAAATCGTTTACTATTATGCAAATTTTGAAAGGTACATTCGAGTTACATACATATATCACTTTTACATAATGCATAAATTATTTTATTGTATTTCAGAAGAAACAATTAAGAAATTTAATTCAGTTCGGTCGCGCGATGTGGAAGAAAAGATTTCAAAGTGGTTTTGCTATGTTAAAGACCGCATACGTCGGAAACAAACGAAATGTTAAGGTTACCTAAATGTATGACCTATCATTTTTTGAAATTTATTTTTATTTTATTAATTTTTTATGTATAAGGCAGAATTCTAAGACCTTAATAATGGAATATTCGTTGATATAATGTATATAAGTTTATATTGAAATTATGGTCAATTTTTATTAAAATTTTAGTAAAAATTTTATTTGTTTTATTTATTTAATAATATATATTATTATATATATTAATACTATATATATGAATATTTATTTACGCTAAATTCTAAAAGGAACAGCACTTAAAAGTTTTACGTAACCGTAACGTTTAAATTACTTAAAAACGTTACATTTATACGGAGCCGTAAACCTTACGTTTTCGTAACATCAATACGAACAACTTTATACACACTAATACATACGAAACACTGCGTAAATTTGTTTCACTTCTCTTGTGACAAAAGTGCGGTATACGTACCGTAATCGTAGCGTCAAAACGTACCGTTTACGACATTTTTAGTGTAACAAAAATGTCGTAAACGTTACGTTTACGATGCGGCTGGCCGGGAGGGTTATTTGTGTTTTTTCGTTTCTCGTTTTCCACTTTCATTATAGGGGAATTCCCTTTAAATATATGTTTCTCGTTTTTTTTTCACCAAAATACAAAATTTATAAAATAAATGCAGCAACATAACGGAACCGGCAAAAAATGTGATGAAAAAACCGAAAAAATACACTTGGCTACCCGGGTGGGTCGGGTGTGTACTAGCGAACATTTTTTTTGGCAATACACACAAGGGTTAGTGGACTTAATTCATTTTGTCCACCAGCATGGACTTTTCGTTGTAACGGTTGATAAATTTAGCATTCTTATTTCAGGAAATACTAATAATCTATCATAAATTTTAAAAGTTGTTTTTGGATAAAAATTAACCATGTCTCGAAGTAAAAAATTACCGAAGATGAATTTGCTGATGGAGAGTTCGGATGAGGAAGAAATGGATGAATGGTTTTTGTCTACAGAACCGCAACACAACTTTAGATTGACTCGCACTACCTGAATAGAAAAAGAACAAATGGCGGATGATTTAAACTCTAAAAAAAATGCAGAATATTTCCGTGACATCACAGATTCTTCGGATTTAGTACATTTTGATATTCCTACGGCAAATTTTGATGATCACAGTATAACTGTTGTTGCCTCGGCAATACTTGATGGGGATATCGTGTTGCACAATGACATAAATATACAAATAATAGATTTCACGAAAGCTGATACAAATATGAGCCAATTTAATAATAAGAAGGAAATACAGTGGCGGAAAAAAACGGAGTGTGTTCAAATCACTTATGAACCAAAACCACAAATTGAAGATGACAGTACCGAGATGATTGATGAACACTCACATATATCTTATTTTCAAAAATTCTTTAAGAATGAGCTTTTTAGCATTATGGCATCCATACTAATTTATATGCCATGCAAAATAATATTGCTTAAAAAAAACAGATGAAATTGAAATCATGACAAGTTATGCGGGAATCCATTTATTTATTGGTGCAACAAAGATGCTCCAACTTAGAATATATTAGAATTGAGAGATGGGGATGGATTTAGTGACAAATGCAATGACATGAGATCACTTTTTTTCAACTAATTACCAACCTACATTATGTAAACGTGTTAGATATACCAGCGAGTAATAGCGATAAACTTCGGCCTTTGATAGGCACTGTAAAATATTGCTGCAATCAACTCATTCTAGAAGAAAATCTCTGTGTGGATGAGCAAATGATTCCATTTCAAAGACGGTTATTAGCCAAATGGGATGTTAAAAATAAGCCAAAGCCTTGGGGTATACAAATGTTTGTATTGTGAGAAAAGTCGGGACAGCCATATGACTTCATTTTGTACCACAAGGTTCAAATACTGGTTTGTAGGAATATAATTTAAACAAGTTTCGGGCCCTCTGTTACGCTCCACCTTGCAGTATGGTTAGAATCTAAAGGTCACAAGAAGAATAAACCGATTTTTAATTCTTGAATTTACAGAGGATAAAGTTTTTAACAAAAAACAATAGAGGGTATTACGAGGAATTATGTTCAAGAAATAAACATGTCGTAGTTGTAACTGGTTGGACAACAAACCGACCCATATCGCTTCTAATTTTGCTGGAGTTTGATCACCGTTTACTTGCACACGGTGGGACAAAAACAAAAAAACATGTCGAAGTGCCTCAACCTGAAGTATTCAAGTTGTACAACGAGTCGATGGGAAATATCGATCTTCTTGACCAACTAATTGGCCACCACCGAGTGTTTATAAAGACAAAGAAATAGCAGTTAAGAATTACAACACATTTTCTTAATTTTGCATGTTCGGCTAGTTGGATCGAGTATAAAACTAGTGCCGCCAAAAGATGGCTTCCCAGTAATAAAATAAAATCTTTATTAAAATTTTAATTAAGCTTAGCTAAATACTTGATGATGATGAGTAATCAGACAAGCGCAATTTGAGAAAACGAGGCCGTCCAAGAGCCAAAGAATTATCGGAAACACCATCATATCAGTCCCCGAAGAGGAGTCAAGTCGAAGTAAGACCATACGTCGACTTTCGGTATGATTGTGAAAAACACTGGCCAATATTTGGCAGCAAGAAAGAAGCGTCTCGTTGTAAGTTAGAAAAAATGTTAATGACAACCATGTTATAAAAAAGGAAATATTTAATTGAATTGTGATTGCCTGAATGGGAATAGTTCCTAAATTTATTTACTTTTATTTTATGTGATTTTTATTTTTGTATTAACTATAATTATTTATTTTATAAGACTGCCGTACTTATTTTATTTTACCATTTTGAAATACATTTAAGATAAACTACACGAAACAATTTTACTTTTTTTTTGCACACTTGAGTCAGAATGGTCCAAGTCTAGGAGGCCTAGAAAAATATGGCAAATTTAAATTTTCTCTCATTAATGTATGTATGCATACTTTTCATAGCTCATTATCTTTTAGAAAAACACCTCTCATGACAGTAATACCAACCAATTTCATTTCCATAAAGAACAAAAATATTTTTAGAGCAACAAAGATCAACAACAAAACAAGGTATATTGAGTTAGTGTGAAGAGATCACATATTTTTATGCGACAGGCTTGAAAGACTGCATAGTATTTGGAAGAGTGTGGTTTTTACCTTTTAAATTTCAAAAATTGCGCCAAGAAAATTATACTACAAGTTCGGATACAGATAATTCAAGATTATTGATAATTTGTTTTTTTTTTTTTTTGGTGTGGATTGAAAATTATGCGCGATTGTTGTTGTGATTATTCCAAGATTATCCATAATTTTTTTCCAATATTTGAATTTATTTTTATTCAACAAACAGAAAACGCACAAAAATACAAAAAGAACAAAATAAATTACAGCTCTCTTCGGAACCAAATCGTTTCAAGCCATAATATAACAGTTCCAAACCAAATACCTGCAATAAGCAGAAGGAAAATCAAATAAGTTTGATGCATCGAAATGGGATCATTGGATTGAGCAATTTCGGGAACCAACAATGCGTATTGCCATGGTCTTTTGTTGAATATTAAAACTTGTTGTACATAATCGGAAATACCGGAACTCAAGATTCGTAAGAGCCTAAAAATTATTTCGAAGTTAATAAAAAACCACTTTCAACGATAAACCGTTTATATTCATACTTACATAAAATTGAACTGTTCTCGATACTGGAACGACTTGCTGACCGTCATTGTTGTGTATACTATAAAGTGTTTCCTTGGTAATGGTGTAAATGCACAATATCGCGCCCTAATAAATAGTATCAAACGTTCGTGTGCTAAAATTAATTCGGTAAATATTATTATTTGCAAGAAATACTTACATTTTAAAAAAGAATGTCGTATATTGCCAGCTTAAAAATACTACGTGTTTGTTGTCACATTTATATTTTGCATCTGGGATCCAAAATTTGGTTAATGGATCAACCGCGGGGCATTCTTTCGTATTCATCTGCACTACATTTAATGTATCAAATAATTTTAAATACTTGATAGAGACAGATGCCATAGAATTCTCTTTAACACAGATTACAAAGTCAGAATTATGATAAAGTTGCAAGATATCACGGAACGGTGCATCGACTTTCTTGACAGCCAACAACGAGTCAATGAATGCACCGTACGCCGAATAGAAAATAACGAGCAGGAATCCAAAAAAAATCATAATTAATTTTGTGGCCAACATTTGGTTGGTTTGATTCGTGGTCATCCCTTGGCTCAAAATTAATGAGACCACATCAAAATGGTTAAATTTGAATTTGTTTATAATCTTTTGAAAAATCCAAATCACCAAAGATATTCCGATAAAAAATGAAACAAATGTTAACCACAGCGGAACGGTAAATGTTTCGATAAAATATAGTGATGATTTTTTATATTCCAAATTTTGAATCCAGAGTAATACATTTTGCTTAGTAATCGGAAGCAACGAATGTTCCAATGGAGCGCCCGATACTGCGACTAGACTAATATAGTTTTCTTTTGAAAGAACCACGGTTTCTGTCAAATCTTTTATTGTTTGGTGATCTGCAAGTATTATTTTAATCGGCAACGCTTCCAACAAAATTTCAGTATTATGGAAAGTCGAAGTAACGACTTTCGGAACTATCCCTAATTTTATAAATTCGCCACTCATATTACGCGGTTCGTAATAGTCCGCTTGATATTTTCGATTAAACAGCGATATGACATCGTTTGATGATTCATCAAAATAGAATATTTGAATTGGCCGCTTCATTGTATTTATCAAACGCCAAAACTTGTCCGATTTTATTGAATAGAACATTATTATTGAGGCGATATTCTTTTATTCACTGTTGCACAAGAACTACCTATTTAGTTTATAATTTTATTCAATTTTCGTACTAAATTCTTGTATATACAAAACAATTTTTATATAAAATAATATTAAATATTGATTTCAATTTACAAATTAATTTCAATTACAATTTCATTATTTCGTTAAATTTTAATTCAATTCTTAATTTTATTGAAAATAAATCCCTCAGGTATATTAATGAAATTATTTTCCACCAACAAATTAAATTACGGGTTAGTGAGTATTGTTTTTCTACCAATGTCAAAGATTACGTTGACACACGTGACAAATAATATACTCACCGATATGAATTAACATACACCTGTACACTTGTACATTTTTCTCTGTGAATTCATTGCATCAATGATAAACCTATCAAATATACACACATATAAGCTATCCCTGAATAACTCACTTACCCTTTCGGACCTGATCGAGGACATCACATAAGTGTTTCTATTTACTTTTTGGATAACAAAAATATGTTTATTGTTTATTAGGTTTATTGTTCACTATGTTTTGTTGTTGATGAGTTAGGCGGGGTTCCCGATGATGTCTGCCCTGGTCAGCTAAAAGCTAATTGTGAAATATTATTGAGAAGTGGTCGCCGAATTACAACTTTGAATGATGAAAATGACTCCGACTTCGAACTGGAAGTGGAAAATGCACCGTGTGCTGATGTGCACGAGTCTAGTTCTCCAACATCAAACGCACCATCGACTTCTGCTTCAATCGAACAGCGGAAGCGGAAACTGAATTCTACTAAAAAAAATCCTGCAAAACGTAAACTACTAGAAGAATTGATGCAATTTTCACCTGGAGCGTTGGCGACCAATCGAACATCATCCAGAGTCAAATTTGTTATATGATGAAAGTATGATAGGCTACTTTGGAAGACACGGATGTAAGCAATTTATTAAAGGAAAGCCATTGCGATTCGCCTGCAAATGGGGTCGATGCCCCAAAGATATTTTTCATTGCTTTAGACCCTAAATACACCGTCTTTGGGGTTCAAACCAAAAAAATCGTTAAAAAAATTTTGGGACATATCTCATTTTTCGGTGAAATTTTCGGATTGTTCTTATGCATTTTTTAGATGAAAAATTAACATTTTCAATCGTATAACATTTTTTGCTTAGAATTCATCCCTCTATCGATTTCTGTGGTTATTTTGAGTGAACTAATTTCCAGCCCCCAGAAGGGGTAGCATGCACTATTGCACCCCAGGGTAAAGGCACACATCGGCACTATATAACTTTTCTTCTTTTCTGTCATCCAGTATTGTCCGTAAGAATTCTGAGCTAATAACCTATTTATACGGGCAAACACTGGACTAATGATTCGGCCTAATCTTTGTGGCTAGTACAGTGGTGGTATTATAATAAGGCCATAAGTAGTAGAACACATATTTTGACCTATAAAATTCTAAGAAATGTTTTTATTTCAGTTTTTTTTTGTTTATTTTAAATAATTCATAGGTATATAATCAAATGAAGTTATAATTCATAGGTTGACAATCAGACTTTGTCAAATAAAAAAATAAAATAAAAAATATTAGTAGTGGTTTTGATTGGCATTTTAATTAAGCCACTTATTTGATTAGGAAACCCTTTTGCCTTAAAGACTACACTTCTTCTCCTGAATATAATATTTGTAATAGAGGCATTTTGGGCTGCCGTTGAATTCTTCCAAACCTCCTGAATTTTGGCCCATAAATATTTTCTGTTTGTCTTTCTCTTAGTGGGACTTACCATATAACAATTAGATTCTCGGTTCTTTTTTCGTTTGCCTTTCTAAATACGCCTTATATTAGATTATATAAATCATCTAAATTCTGATTGAGAATTTCGATATATTTGAGGACATCCATAATTCCCTCGATTTTGATGACACGCCAAATCACCGAAAAGTGAAGCATCCCCAACCAATTACTGGTGCATTGCTATGATTCAATGTTTTTTTAGCATACTGATGTCTAATCTCCTGGTTTGAGAGTCATCTTACGTATGGTCTGTCATCACCTCCATGGTCTGTCATCACCTCCAACCACGTTGGATTTACTCTCATCACTCTAAATTATTAAATTATAAAATGCCCTAGGTTTTGCCAAAATCAATTAATAATTAAAATAATGAACTATATAACCTTATCAAGATTTTTTTTGATGTGAAAACGTCTTTAGCGGGGGTAAGTCAAAAATTGCATGTAAAAAAAGGAACATGGATGGATTTCATTCATTTTTTTAAAACTTTAATTTTGTTGTTTTTTATTAAAGTATATTGAGTTTGATCAAAAACAACAAAATTACATATTTTAAAAATGAATGAAAATTACCATGATATGAAATGCAAAACAAAATTATTGATTAAAAAAAGAATAATTATTTATTATAATGAAATAAAAAAGCATTTAATTGACATTTTATTTAAACACTAATCACATTTGCTGCAGAGAATTGGTTTATCACCACATAAATTCCAGGTTTTGAGGTTATGTAGAAACATCAATTTATCACTTTGATTCATTATTTTCCCCTTAAAATTCATTTTGCAGTGTTGTCATTTTGTGGTGATACTATATCACATTTGGTGATACTGTGCGGAAAACAAATTGTCGTAGCTTACTGCGGTGTCATCATGGATGAACAACGCCACGTGTTATATTATTTGAATGAAAAAGACCACAACATTTTTTATCCGTCTTACTTCTACAAATGCAATAAATAGTTTATTTTGATTTTGTTGTTTACATTTTTTAAATATGGAGTTTGGTTAAAAACATCCCTAATAAAATTTCAAAAATATGAATGAAATTTACGTTGACGTGAATTATAAACAAATGATATTTATAAACAAAATGTTAATTGATATATATTTGAAATAAAATAAATGGGTTATTGTTAAATTGACAAGAATTCATGATGGAAAAGTATGCGTTGTCAATTGGCAGGACAACAAAGCAATTTATTTAGCATACAATTTTGTAGGAGTTGGTGAAGAAGCAATGACCCGTCGGGCGTCGATATGATAAAAACCAATCTAAGTACGTGCAAATAAATCAACTGCAAAACAAATGTACAATATGGGAATGAGTTTGATTTATTCGCTCAAATCCACAAAGTGAACTTATAGATTTGGCTGTTGTTGCTAGCTGGATTAAATATAAAGCAGCACATAAAAAATTTGGTAACCCTTTCAAAGATGTAAAGAATTTTTTAAATTTCCGATTATATTTATCACATTGCTTGAGTACCGTTAATCAAAGTAGTACTCGCAAAAGAGGAAGGCCACTATAGGCAACCAGTGCCGCAGCTGAAAATAATGTATCTGCAAAAGCCAAAACGGAAAATCGTCCCTCTCATTGATGAAATTTGATACGACGATATTTGCCATCTTATACCCTTGACAGACTATGGATTAGCTAAGCGCGATTGGTGAAACTAGATTATCCAATCCACCACAAATCCATTTTTGTTAACAGGCTAGGGACTACTTTCCTAGGCAGAGAAGTAAAATACTATGATGGTGATGCCCTGAAATATAGCTAGTAAATCACCTGGATTTATCTTTTAATTCAATATTTCTTAATGTATACATTAAAACACACTAGATTTTCTTGTTATAAACATAATTTCAAAATTTATTCAGCACAAATTGTTTAAGATGTTATTGATTTTATAACTTCTATCGTAAATGCACGCCGCTTGCACTTTCCGTAATGTTGAAAGAATTATTTCGCATTGTCACCTGTACCATCATTAAATAAAATACAACGAGATAAACTTCAAAATTTTCAAAGATTAGTGCACTAATCCCGATTAGCAGTCAGCCGTTGAAAATTTGCAGGATGTAAAAGAAAAAGAAGTTTACTGTGAATAATTGTTATACCTACGTTGAAGTTCCTTCATAAATTCAAATGTCATTATGTATAAGAAAATTTTACATGAAGTGCTGTTAGTGTGATGATAAAATTTAATTCAAAAGTAAATATGGTAAGTATTGAAGTAAAATGCATTTTCATTTAATAAATTCTTATATAACATGTTTTTAATGTTTGTGTTTATCGTCAAAGTATAAGAATACCGGGTCAATGTGTTTTGTTTTAATTTTTTTTGATATGGAAATAATGGCCGGTATTTGAACATAATTTCTAGTAAATCAAAAGCTTTTCTAGTTATGTTATGTTAAAAAAATAATATTTATTCTTTTTTTAATAATATTTATTCTTTTATCAATAATTTTGTTTTGCATTTCATATCATGGTTATTTTCATTCATTTAAAAATTAAAAGAATAAATAATATTTTTTTAACACAACATAACTAGAAAAGCTTTTGATTTACTAGAAATTAATGTTCAACCACCGGCCATTATTTCCATTAAAAAAAAAATGAAACAAACCACATTGGCCCCGTATTCTTATATTTTGACGACAAACGCAAACATTAAAAACATGTTATGTTGGAATTTATTAAATTAAAATGCATTTTATTTCAATAATTACCATATTTACTTTTGAATTAAATTTAATCACCACATAAACTAGCACTTCATACAAAATGTTCTTAAAATGACAATGAGGTTATGAAGAAACGTCAACTTATCACTATTATTCATTATTTTCCCCTTAAAATTCATTTTGCAGGGTTGTGCTTGTAGACTTCCTCCAATTTTTTATATCACACAAAAAAATCTCCACTAGTGATATAAAAGTGGATATAGCACCACAAAATAACCACCCTGAATAGTTAGAGATTTAAAACCAAATTTAATTATTGCAGAAATTTTGAATGAGGCAGGTAAAAAGGAAATTGTATTTATTCCTAAAATAGATTTGCCCCATCGAATACAGAACTTCCCTTTGTTCTGAGAAGAAGACAGTTTCCAGTTAAACTGGCGTTTGCAATGACAACAAATCGCAAGGACAAACTTTAGATATGATTGGTATTTATTTACCAGAGCCTGTTTTTAGTGCTTAGTTTTTTTTAGTTAGACATCTCATCTATAAGGAAATATTTCATTTGTAATTAATAATTGATAATAAAATGTTTTTTCAGATTTAAACATTTGTGTGTTTTTTTCTTTTTTATGCCTGACGTCCGACAGGCTTTGTTGCTAGTTTATAAATAAATTAATTAAACATTTCTGAGTATACATAAACGTAATAAACTTATAAAATCGAAATTATAACTCTTTGTTTTGGATTTCCATATCATTCTCTTAACCCGGTAAATCCATTTAATAAATTCAAGTTGATTTAAAGTAAACATTGGGTCTAACTGTCTAAATGCCTTAATTTGTAAATTTATTAATTCCAGATAAATTTATATCAATTCCTTTTGATATTTGAGATTTCCCAGAATTGATTTTAAGACTGTGTCCGAAACTTGTATTAATAATTTCTTCTTATAGCGTACGTGTAAATGGTATTATATTGCTGTATGTACAATAGATGTATAACTTGGCATTGGATCAGATCAAGTTTCATGAAATGACCAAGCAATATGCAAGCAACTTCTCAGATCAAAATTTTGTGAGTGAAAATCACCTCCATATTGATTTACAGAAAAACGATTAAATACAAAAACCAAAAAAAAAAATTTGCATCATTTGTTTCTCAAAACTCTCTGTTGGTAAAAGAATGTCGGGTGTTGGCCACACCTTAATTTTATCAATTGAATTCGAATCTGTTTATTTTAAACATATTCGTATTATCAAAAAGTGCCAAGAAATTATTTAGTTCGTATTTTTACGTTATTATTTGCATTACTTTATTTGAGTTCATTCTTAATAGAACAGTTTAATGACCATGTTCGAGTAAGCCAATTTTTATTAGAAATTTTTATCTATCATCTGTCAACATTTTTTATAGTGAAAAAGCCTATTGAGACGTTTCTACCTACAAATAAATTTTAGTTTAGAGAAACATACATATGAAATAGGCAGAAGCTGTCGCATGAAAATATGTGAGCGACTCACGCGCAACTTGACAAAGTTAAAAATGTGTGATCTATGACAACCAATTCCATTTCCATAAAGAACAAAAAATATTTAAAGCAACAAAGAACAACAACAAAAAAAGGTGTTGGTTTACTGTCAAGACATCACACATTTTTAACTTTCTAACTTTGTTGCACATGGGTCGCCCACATACTTTCATGCCACAGGCTTGAAAGACTGCATAGTAATTTGGAAGAGTGTATGATTTTTATATTTTATATGTCAAAAAATTGTGCCAAGAAAATTGTTCTACATAAGTTCGGATACAGTCTTATACCGAGTTTACACCGTACATAATATAATAGCAAAATTCAAGATAATCGACAATTTTTTTTTTTTTGGTATGTGGATTGAAAATTATGCGTGATTGTTGTTGTGATTATTCTGAGATTATCCATAATTTTTTTCCAATATTTGAATTTATTTTTATTCAATAACCAAAAACCGCACAAAAATACAAAAAAGAAAGAAATGAAATTACTTCTCTCTTCGGAACCAAATCGTTTCAAGCCATAATATAACAGCTCCAAACCAAATACCTACGATAAGCAGAACGAAAATCAAATAAGTTTGTTGCATCGAAATAGAATCAATGGAATGAGCAATTTCGGGAACAATTAATATTTTATTCGATTGTCTGTCCTTGAACATTAAAACTCGCTGTGTATAATCGGCAATACCGGAACTCAAGATTCGTAAGAGCCTAAAAATTATTTCGAAGTTATTAACAAGCCACTTACAACAATAAACCGTTTATATTCATACTTACATACAATTGAACTGTTCTCGATACTGGAACGACTTGCTGATCGTCATTGTTGTGTATACTATAAACTGTTTCCTTGGCAATGGTGTAAATGCACAATATCGCGCCCTAATAAATAGTATCAAACGTTCGTGTGCTCAAAATAAGTAGGTAAATATTATTATTTGCAAAAAATACTTACATTTGCGCAAAGTATGTCGAATATTGCCAGCTTAAAAATACTACGTGTTTGTTGTCACATTTATATTTTGCATCAGGGATCCAAAGTCCTGTTTTTTCATTAATCGCGGGGCATTCTTTCGTATTCACCTGCACCACATTTAATTTATCAAATAATTTTAAATGCTTGATAGTGGTCGCAGGACGAACACAAATTACAAAGTCAGAATTATGATAAAGTTGCAAGATATCACGGAACGGTGCATCGACTTTCTTGACAGCTAACAACGAGTCAATGAATGCACCGTAAGCCGAATAGAAAATAACGAGCAGGAATCCAAAAAAAATCATAAATAATTTTGTGGCCAACATTTGGTTGGTTTGATTCGTGGTCATCCCTTGGCTCAAAATTAATGAGACCACATCGAAATGGTTAAATTTGAATTTGTTTATAATCTTTTGAAAAATCCAAATCGCCAAAAATATTCCGATAAAAAATGAAACAAATGTTAACCATAGTGGAACGGTAAATGTTTCGATAAAATATAGTGATGATTTTTTATATTCCAAATTTTGAATCCAGAGTAATATATTTTGCTTAGTAATCGGAAGCAACGAATATTCCAGTGGAGCTCCCGATACATCATATGGACTAAGATAGTTTTTATTTGAAAGAGCCGTGGTTGCTATCAACGCTCTTTTTGTTTGGTGCTTTTCAACAACCAGTTTAATCTGCAATGCTTCCAACAAAATTTCAAAAATATTGTAAGTCATAGGCTTGCCTGTCCGAATTGTTCCTGCTACTACAAATTCGTCACTCATATTACGCGGCCCATAATAATGCGTTTGATATTTTCGATTAAACAGTGATATGACATCGTTTGATGATTCATCAAAATAGAATATTTGAATTGATCGCCTAATGAAATTTATCGAACGCCAAAATTTGTCCTATTTTGTTGAATAGAACATTTTTATTGAGTCGATATTCTTTTATTCACTGTTGCACAAGAACTACCTATTTAGTTTATAATTTTATTCAACTTTCGTACTAAATTCTTGTACAAAACAAATTTAATATAAAATAATATTAAATATCGATTCCAATTTACAAATTAATTTCAATTACAATTTCATTATTTCGTTAAATTTTAATTCAATTCTAAATTTTATTGAAAATAAATCCCTCAGGTATATTAATGAAATTATTTTCCACCAATAAAGCAAATAACGGGTTAGCGATTATTGTTTTTCTATTATGTAATATCGAAGATTACGTTGACACACGTGATAAATAATATACTCTCCGATAAGCATTTACATACAATTTAATTCGTGTAGCAACACTAGCACACTTTTGTCTGTGAGTTTAAAGCATAAAATTTATGCTTTGAACTCACAGACAAAACGTCATGTGAGTACTACTTTGTCCTATACGCCATTTGTAAAATTTTACAGGAATCGAATTTTAAATTTGAAACAAAAAAACGTTTACCTTCCCAATTAAATTTCCAATGGTTGTTAATTTTCATATAAAGACCTAACATTTCGTTATATACATAGTTCAATAATAAAAATGGAATTAGAACTAATGCTGGAGCTCGAAAAAAATGTTGAATAAAAAATGCCAAAAATGGATATAGAACAGTTTCTATGTACATGTTAAATAGATTTATTTTATTTTTATCATAGTTGAAGAAACCATTGGATATGGGACCCAAAAAGCAAAAGTAAAAGAAGAAAATAATGTATAAAAAAATTTACTTTCAAATTCATTTATTAGTAGATGTACTCGTAAAAACGTATATTATACAAAAAAAAAATTCAATTTTTATAAAACATTAATATGTAATAATATTTCAGTCGGCTTAAGATCTCTAGTTTAATATTGTATTTTATTTTTGTTTTGTTTGGTTGGGGATTTTTAAAATTGCCCGATAGAACTGCTGATCCTTGGCATGTAATCAAACATGGACGCAATATCCTTAATCTTCTCCGCAGAAACTACCCCAGGAGAATTTAATAGCTGAAAGTTTGGTAGCTTTGTCATTTCAATTATATTTTTAGGTTTGGTTGTTGTAGCAATATTTTTAGATTTGCCCCGCCGATTTCCTTTTACAATGAACGGTATGGTATTTTGATTTTCCAATGCCCCATAGTTTTCCTTATACTTTAATATTAAAAGATCCTTTTTCTCGTATTTTATTTCCGTTGCACGAGTAAATTTTATCCCAGAAAAATTCAATGCCAAACTGGCATTATTGTAATTATAAAAATCACTCGACTGCATTTGCATTATTTTTAACTTAACGTTTGGGTACTGCATTGCCCTTAAATTACGAATCAAAGAAACTGGACTGTGATACCTTATATGCTTTAGGTGCCTGTCTATCACACTATGAACTGCATCAAGTTCTTGGATTCGTGAATGACCAGGAACTGAAAATCTTTGCGTAATGGTTGTTATGTTTGTGCTCTTACAGAATTTCAACAGTGCTAACCTTGTGATCCTATTTTCATTTTGGTGCACACATGAATCCGACCATAATATCATTTTATTGATGTGAGGGTTGTCATTGACGAAGGCCTTTAAAATTTTAATTAGGGCACTAGCGATATCGTTTCCCGTTCTGCCGCTTTGGCTTTCATACCATAGTGAACAATAAGCCTTTTTATTCGAATAGCAATATGCTAAATTTTCTTTTGTAGAAAAAATTAAAGGTATTTCTCTTCAGCAGTGTGAAAACATTTTCCAAATCATAGGAAATGAGAGCCGTTGTTTTGTCTTGAAGCATAAGCATCTTGTCTGCATTTTTTCGGAATTTCGCTTTTTTATTCAACTGTTTATGTGTCTGAAAGTCAGAAATTTGATTTTCGGTTGGTTCGGAAATATTTTGAAATTTATAGCATATATCACAAACATCCTTCTTCGCCACAAAAAATGATAAATTATACTCAGTGTTGAAAATTTTCCTATAAATTTGATATTTTGGTTCATCAGATCCAATCGCTTCCTTATATAACTGGTACATTCTTTGAATTGACAGACCTGCCCCGAGGTACTGTCTTTGCTTGCCGGCTCTTAAGTAATGCGAATCCAAGCATGGGAAACTTTCGATATGTTGTCTGACTTGTGTTAACATAAGAGTACTTCACTTATTGTTTTTTTGATATGTTTCCCTCTAATTGAAGGCTTTGGGACTCCAGTCGCTTGTTTAAAATTATTTTTAAAGAAATAATAAATTTTCCTTGGGGAAATGGATAAAGTGACTAAAAACAATGATCGGCATTATCGTAATTGACGTTTTCCGTGTTGAAATCTGTATTGAAACGTATTTTACTTCCGGGAATTTTCTGCAGCTGTGCGGTTTCTTTTCACTGGCTTGACGGTTACATATTTAGCATAAAATGTTTTTTTCCTCATCATTAAGAACCCAAAAGTTATATAGATTTTCATTTTTGTTCGGAAAATAAAACAATGCAATCATGTCCCTTTGATTTATCACACAAAGCTGTCTGATCCGACTTAGTTGGTACGAGTTTTCCGCTGGCGTTCGTATATTTCTTACCGTATTGCCTTTTCCTCTTTAAAATTTCTCGCTTCCAATCAGATTTGTTGCGTATTTTTTTCCGTGACGGAGTTCCCTTCCCAACTACCGATCGTGGTTGAAGCAACGTGCTTTCATCGTTTGTAACATATTCTAAAATATTTGGAATAGATTCGCTCTCAGGTTCAAAATTTGGATCAGCTATGGAATCATCATCCAATATACAATATTGTACTTAGGTTAGAATTAGAATCCGTACTTGAATCTATTAGTTGAACGGGTGAAAACAAATTTGCTGTTTCACCTTGCATTTTTTAATTTTGAAATATAACCAATTAAATATTTTAAATTAATATATCATAATTAGTTACGTAATTTGATATGTTAACATTATGAACTGTGGAAAGAGACTGATTTTTTCAAAACAGTACCCTGATTCTCTAAAAAAACAAGGTAATGTGTAAATATGAAAATTTGTTAAAAGCAAAGCGTATTTTTATGAATTTGCAATTTTTCGATTTGGTTTTAACAAGTTTTCACGTTTACACATAATATTATTTTTTAGAGAATTAGGGTGCAGGTTGTATTTTAGTATTGGATAAAGGACACTCATTCTTCAAAATATTAAAATTTTATAATAATTATAATATTGTCCTATATCAATATAAATTTGATATAGGACAATAAAGAATACAAGGATTATTTTACTGCAATTTCATATAAATGTGTCATACTTCACATAATTTCGTCACGTGGGACAATTAAGCATTAAAATATGCAAAAAAATACGAGAATTTCTGGTCTATAGGACAATATTTAAATTAACTAACTCCGAAACTATAAGGGTTAGACCAATTTTGACAAGGAATTCGGAAAGAGCTTGGCCGAAAATATAAGAATCCATATATAACTCATTTTCGAAAAAAATGTTCTTTAGGCCAAAATAGTACGCACGTGACGAAAAGTGTGCTAGTGTTGCTCATCAATATCATCAAGTGTGCCAGTATTGTTTATCATTTAATGATAACAGCAGAATATCCTATTTTTCGATTTAAATCAATTTTGCAAATCGCGATTCTCCGTGATAAAATTAATTTAAAAAATTTTCCTTAACAAAAAATGAAATAATTTTATTAATTTTTTGTATATGGAAAATCGAATAAATTTTTTACAAACATTATATTTTTTCTACGGTTCAACTGAATTATTATTATTTTTATTTTTGTTTTGATGATTAAATGGGTGCACTCGAAATGAAAAATATGCATTTAGCGAAAACATTGCATTTTAATTAACCATATTTATCAATTTTTCAATTTGATGTTGTCGAATTTTAACTAAATTAATAATTTTAATGAAATTATATTTTATCCAAAATTGCGCATTTTAAAAATAGTGAATTTCAATTCGCATTTCGGACGCACCGTATATTTGTTTCGTTCAAACTTTACTAAAGCGAGAACTTTGAACCATACTTGGAGTAATAAAAAAAAAAAAAAAAATAAGAATTTGAGCTTTCCTTATTTCACTTTGACATTCCGACTATAGATAACTTAAAAATTTTTAATTTCAAAGCGAAATATTTTTGTCTGATTTTTTAGTTATTTTACGAAAAATTATGCTAAATTAATTTACATACAGGGTGTCCGGGTTTGGGATGCTGATCTGTCAAGGGGTGATTCCTTGGTTCATTCTGAGAAAAAAATCGTATGGGGAGGAATGGGGGGGGGGGGGTCCATTTTTGATATCCTTTGAAATACAGGGTGTTTAAAAAATTTGGTACAGAAAAAAAGTGCACCTAAATATTAAACTGTAACTTCCAATATATTCATCGGAGAGCAACCAACTTAGTCTTATTTGAATGATAATTGTATACGCTATTATTAAGATCTATCTTGCATCTGCATCCGTTTGAGAGCTATGATGCTTTAAAGTAAAAAAGAAATATTTTTTTTTATAAATTTGGTTTTTCTCAAAAAAAAACCGTTATAATTTTTTTTTTTTTACTTAATTTTAATTCGCCATCTTCTCACCTACATTCCCCCAATACATTAGGAATAATATCAAATGGCCGAATGTCGAAGGGACGAAATGGGTCGAATGGGTCGAAGGGCCGAATTTTTAATATTCACTAATTTACATCACTAAATCATAATGAAATTATTTTATTCGTCTAAATAGAATTTTCCTTCACTCTAACGAATATAAAATGGTCTAAAAAAAAAAAATAATCCGCCCTATATTTCTAAAAACAAAAAAAAAATAAACAAAAAAATTCGGCCCTTCGTACCCATTCCATACATTATTTGTACCCACGTGCCATAGTTTTCTTCGTATTCCGTTTATTCTCAATCTAATTAAGAGATGTTATAGTGCTAATATTGTACCAATTTTTTTTTTTGATCTGTAAAACAGTAGGCGATGATTATCAACTCATTTGTTTAAATGTTGAAAAAACAAAAACTAAATATTTTCAGATTCAGTCATTAATTTCGAGATATTGTCTAGTGTTGTATCAGTGTTGTGAATCAAAATTTTAATTAATTTAATAAAATTAATATTATCATGGCACAGTTCTCAGGTGAGGAATACATTGATATCCATTTTGTTTACGGATTTTGCGATGGTAATGCAGCACGAGCTCGCAATGAATATAAACGTAGATTTCCAACATGTTGCATTCCTGACACTAGAGTATTTATAAATATTCATAGCAGACTGCCAAATATCGTAACAACATCGAATACCCGGGCGGAGCCCCATTCAGTCTCACCAAACCATTTGGATGTCGACGAAGATATAATTCGTATGTAACAGCAAATCCTTCTGTTAGCATAAGAAGCCTCGCTTTACAATTGAACACCTCTCGCTATCGAATTCATGAAGTATTGCACAAGGAGAATCTTCATCCATAACCGGTGTGAAGTACTTAACGTTAACAGAAAAGTGTAGCTACACAAATTAACAGAAAAGTGATATTTACACAAAAAAGTGGAAAATCCAAAAATTTAATTGTACCTAATTATCGTTATATTTTTATTCGCATAAAATAAATAACACAAAAGAAATAAATTTAAAAAGATATTTGATAGTTTAAATTTGATTTGTGAAAAAAAAGCTAATTCGACCAAAAATCTTTACGGACAAGATTCGATTTGATGAAGAGCAATATGCCAATTAACACGAATCTCAGAAATGTTCCCATATTTTGACTATATAGGATAAAAAGAGTATAAATAAGGCTTTCCTAATATGCGGGTGTTATTTAAAAAAAACAGGGTTGGGCTCTGGTGATAAATTTTTAAAAATTACCAATTTCATATAAAACGTATTGTCACATATTGTGACTATAAAGTAGAGGATAAACCAGGATTTCCTAATATGCGGGTGTTATTTAAAATAACAGGGTTGGGATCTGGTGACAAATTTTCAAAAATTACCAATTTCATATAAAACGATTGATGGAGATTCTACTAAACTAAGCCAATTAACACACAATATTAGAGATGTTCCCATATTGTGACTATATAGGATAAGTAGAGGATAAACCAGGATTTCCTAATATGCGGGTGTTATTTAAAAAACAGGGTTGGGATCTGGTGACAAATTTACAAAAATTATCAATTTCATATAAAACGATTGATGGAGGTTCTACTACACTAAGCCATTTAACACGTAATATTAGAGATGTTCCCATATTGTGACTATAAAATAGAGGATAAACCAGGATTTCCTAATATGCGGGTGTTATTTAAAAAAAGCAGGGTTGGGATCTGGTGATAAATTTTCAAAAATTACCAATTTCATATAAAACGATTGATGGAGATTCTACTACACTAAGCCAATTAACACACAATATTAGAGATGTTCCCATATTGTGACTATATAGGATAAGTTGGGATCTGGTGACAAATTTACAAAAATTATCAATTTCATATAAAACGATTGATGGAGGTTCTACTACACTAAGCCATTTAACACGTAATATTAGAGATGTTCCCATATTGTGACTATAAAATAGAGGATAAACCAGGATTTCCTAATATGCGGGTGTTATTTAAAAAAAGCAGGGTTGGGATCTGGTGATAAATTTTCAAAAATTACCAATTTCATATAAAACGATTGATGGAGATTCTACTACACTAAGCCAAATTACACACAATATTAGAGATGTTCCCATATTGTGACTATATAGGATAAGTAGAGGATAAACCAGGCTTTCCTAGTATGCGGGTGTTATTTAAAAAAACAGAGTTGGGATCTGGTGACAAATTTTCAAAAATTACCAGTTTCATATAAAACGATTGATGGACAATGCCGGCTCTAGGATCCTATGCGCCCTATGCAAGTTCTTATTAGAGGCCTTTTTTATAAATCAGGTACAAAACTTTAGCGTTTTCTTACCTTTAAAGTAGCAAATTTATCAATCATTTGACTTAAATCGATTTTGTCAACCTTTCCTGAGATATACTTGATCTCAAGTAGTTTGTGATTATATTTTCAGTTTTGAATATATGTAATCATTCACCACTTGCTACGGAAACTGGAAGACTTAAAAGTATCCGTAAATCAATCATTACGTTCACAAATATATTCTCTTCTAGTGTAGTTCTTCTCAAACTGTGGGCCGCGGCCCCCTAGGAAGCCGAGGAGCTGTTGCCAGGAAGCTTGAAAACATCGCCTTAATATCTATAATAAAACGCAGAATTTCCTCGCACACAAATTTCTGAATCTGTCTATTATATCAATGACCGCTACTGTTTTCTGGGTTGTTAATGGTTTTTGTAAGATAAGTGATGTGTATATAAATTCCACAATCATGGGGATTTTGTACATGAACAAAAATTTCAGATCGCACACCTTGATCTGCGGGACATAAAAATCACGGTTAAAATTGAGTCCTTTTAAGAAGTAACAAGATTTTTAAATCAGAGGTCGATATAGGGGAATAAAACAATTACGAGGGATTCTTTTTAGTTAGCCTGGCAACACTTTTTAACTATAAAAGTAACTTCCGTGGAATCGAAAGTGCCTTTTCGGCTATAGGGCACTTTTGCACAAAATGTAAATGTTTTCCTTAATTCGGGTCGGGTTGCGGTCAAATTAGAAAAACTTGCAAAAGTGAATTTTGACAAATTTAGAATAGTCGTAAGCTCATAAATGTTTAGCTGTAACTTTAGTTTAGTCATTTCGGAAACTGTTCTACTCCACTCATATGTCCAGCTAAAATATTTAGTTCCTGAGTTTTCACAGATACATCTAATTTTTAAGAGTTCCTTATGTAAAATCCTCTCATGTTTTTTAAAATCAAGCTTAACAATTTTCTGGAATTCTACAATTTTTGCGTATAGGAATATTTTTACCTGTAAATCGGATGAAGCTGAAAGAATATTTTGGGTTGGTAGAACATTTTTTTATTTTTTTAAATTGGCGGGACATGGATAGGAGACATCTGAGGTCCTTGAACAAGAATGCCCAAAACGCTTAACTGTAAATTTATTATTATTGAATAACATTTTTGGGAGTCCTGGATTTTATTTTTTCGATTTCGGGTGCCGCAGTATTTAAAAGTTTGAGAAGTACTGCTCTAGTGCATTCGAGTAAATGTATTGTAATATAACCAATGGATCTTAGTATTAGTAGGTAATAGTATACAATTTTTCATTGTGTCCTTTGAAATCTTAAATTCGTTAAATAGTTCTACCGCACAAATATCTTTGTCATCACTATCGGTTAACATATTATCTAACGCGTCACAATGTGCCTTTAGTTTCTCATCATTCGATTTACAAACTCCTTCAACATCGGTTAAAAACTGAAAATTATTGATATGAGTATTTATGACTTCAAATCTCTCATCTAACGAATTAAGTACAGTATCCAGTATAGGAAACAAAACGCAATTTTAAATTTATATTGTGGAGCAGTGGGAGTTTCGTCGTATCATTCTTAATCTAAAAGCCTTTTTCTACGTCTTCGCAGAGCATTATCTTTAAACTAAGGATTAATTTCTAAATCAGTTGCTTATTATGGTTCCCCGAAAATTAGTCGAAACACAATTTTTCTAAAAACGAGTTATCGTAAAACAATTCATAAAACAACAATTCAACAAAAAACAATTTTACGAAAAAACAATTCTACGCAATAACAATTCATCGAAAAACAATTCATCTAAAAACAGTTATTCATAAAATATTTTATATTGCATACATTAAGGAAATTGAATTTAATTATGTTGATCAATTTTAGATTCAATTTTTGTTACGCAAATATTACTATGGCGAGCCCAGAAAAAATATTGAACGGTTATAATATTATATACATGCACATTCAAATCAAATAAAATTCGGCTACGGCATAACTAAATTGACAGGATTATTTCAAATACAAATAAAAACGTTAATTCAGTATTGTTAATAATTAGTTACTCAAAGAATTATTATTAAGGCCACAATTGTTATTAACATTTTTTTTTGTTTATAAATAAATAATTTTTTATTACCAAATTTTAATTGTTTATGATCTCATAAGTTTTTATATTAAATTATTTATACATAACTTTAGCGTTCTATATGAATTTATGTAGCATTGCCTAATCCAAATATTTTGCACCAATATTGATTTATTTACAAACAAAAAAAAATGTTAATAACAATTATGGTTACAAAATAATTCTTGGAGTAATTATTAAAGGGTTGGGTAGGTATCTTGCATTACAAAATATTGCAATAAAAAATCTTGCATAACAATTTCCCGTACATTTTTTCTCTATTCTGAGGAAAATAAATTGAAGAAAAATGGCATCAACTTAGTTAACTTAGAATTGTAGAGGCTAACGGCTTCGGTAACTCTCACGGGCACGCGGGAGGTCGCTGCGCTCCCCTCCCCGCTTAGCCCTCCGAGGGGCTTTAGATTTGAGTTTCGGGGGGACGTAGGAGCCGGGATCAGCAAACATGTCGCACTGCGTGCCGCACGTAGGAGCGGATTATATAGAATCTATTAATGACACCTACTAAAAAGAAAAATATTTGCACTATTTTGTTATGCAAAGTTTTGTAATTGCAAGATTTTGTAATTTTTATTGATAAATACAATTAAATCACTTGAAAATGATTTTGCTATAAATTAAGAATTTATTATTATAAATAGAATCAAAATTGCATTTGATTTTGTCTAAGAAATGTTTATATTATTATAAACAAATTAATTTGTTAATAATAAATCAAAAGAATAAAACCTATTTCACTGTGTGACTACATTAATTTAATCCGACTTCCCATATAAACTTTTCGATCAATTGTGTTTTAGATGAATAGTTAAATCTTCATATAAAATCTCTCTGTGACGCGAAAATTCGTCGAAAAGCAATTCATCTAAAACACAATTCATCGAAAAATTCATAAAAAACAGAATTTTTTACTATGGGATTTGGTTTTGATTGAGTTTTTAAGATTTTTTCTTTAACAATGATTGAATAAAATTATTATTATTATTACTTTCTTTATTTCAATAAAATAAATACAAAATTAAAAGTTAGTTGAAACAACATAATAAAATATGAAATAAAGTATAGCTCCTATAGACATTATGTCTGTAGTGGAGCAATTTGAAACAAATTTTAATTAAAATTTATATGATATAATATTCTTTGGTTACATAATTAACAATAATCTTCAACAAAATACAAGCTCAGTTTTATTAAAATAAATATATTTAACTACACGACGGCACATTAGAACATAATGTAATTTAATATTTCTACTAAAAATATTGCTCGATATCATCGATGTCAAGTAACCAAGTCCGAATTTCCCTGTCAAATTTATGTTTCTGCGCAGATGGAATCATCCTTTCAACCTTTCACTATTACAACGAAGACCGACAAAATTGTTTTGGATTTCTCATATTATACACGTGGTATATTCGACTATAATAACTGTTGCTACGAACAAAAAACATTTTCAATACTTTAAAAACATACAAATACCTTAGAGGCAACAAGTTTAACTCGCGAAAAAGCGGAATAGTGGGTGTATTTCTTGGGCAAGCATAAATTAATTTGATAATTCTTTTTTGCGCTATAAAAAGACCTGCAATATTAGCAAAGTAAATGCCACCCCAACTAGTTATACCATACATTAAGATAGATTCAACAAGAGCATGATATAACCTTCTTAAAATAAAAGAAGGGCACAAAGGTCGAAGATTATAAAATTTATACACTGCAGTAATAACAATTTTCCTGATATTAGTTAGGTGGGAGGTCCAATTTAGCTGTGAGTCAATTGTTACACATAAGTATTTAAACTAATTTATGCAGGGCAAATCAAAACATTGCCCAAAACATGGATTCTTATCACGGGTATACGTGATACTTGAAAAAGTTTTGATCAACTGTTATGTCGGGCCGTCTAAAATGCATAATTCTAGATTTTTCACTAGAAACAAGTCGGTGATAAAAAATCCATTTACTTAGAGTGCATAAATCAATATTGATGAACCGTCAAAGCCAAATCATCTGTAAACGCTGTAGCACACCCTCTAAGATTAATTTCAAAGATAGAATTGAAATAAATTAAAAACAATAAGGGCCCCAAAACTGAGCCCTGAGGAACACCACATTTTAGAAGACCTGGAGGACTATTCACGTTATTAATTTTTACAATTTGACTACGCTTACGAAGGTAACTTATAAACCAATCTAATAATTTGCCTCTAACACCAATACTTGACAATTTCATTATTAGTATGTCATGGTTAACAGTATCAAATGCTTTTGAAATATCCAAAAATACTGCTGAGCATTTCTGAGAGTTGTTAATTGCTAAATAAATATTGCTCAGAAAATTTAAGAGAGCTTCTTCCGTAGATTTTCCTTCTATAAATCCAAATTGGTGATCACTAAAAAATTTTATTTTACCAAGGTAAGAGACTAATCGTCGTTTAATTAATTTCTCAAATAATTTAGAAAAAGTACTCAATAGTGAGATCGGTCGGTAATTGTTTAATTGCAGAGCATCACCCTTTTTAAAAACTGGAATAACAACAGCTATTTTTAAGGCGTCTGGAAAAATTCCGCTCTTTAGACTTAAATTAAATAAAAATTTTAATACATCAACCAAATACCAGACACAATTTTTAACAATGATATTATCTACTCCATCAAATCCTTTAGAATGTTTGTTTTTTAACTTCTGAATTTCAGAAATAATCTCCAAAGAATTAATTTCATCGAAATAACAAGAAGTACAGTAATTATCTCGGTTTCCAAAAATAAATTGTTTTTGCTCTCCACTGTCAGTACTATTAGGAAAAGTATTGGAAGTTATATCGGATGAAACATTTATAAAAAATGTATTAAATTCATTACATATATTCTGATCATCAGTAAGAAGAACATTTGATTGATATTCATAAATTTGTGTTATTTGGTTTTTGTTTTGGGACGTATTTCTACCCAAAATATCATCAATTTCCTTTCACATAAGCTTAGGATTATTCCCTATTAAACCAAATTTATCTTTGTAATATACTCTTTTAACCCGTTTAACATTCATATTTACATGCTTTGAGAGTTTTCTTACATAATTTTCTAACCGAGTGTTATTTGGATACTTTCTTAATCTTTTAGAAAATTTTTTAAGTTTATTAATTTTACACAAAAGATAATAGTTCATCCAGGGCTTTAACTACTTGCTACTGCGATAAGTAATTGTTTCTTTGGAAAGTTCAATATGGGAAATTAATTTATTTAAGAAAATATCGAATGCTGTATTACAATTTTTTTCATGGTAAACAAGATCCCAGTTTTCAACTAGGAGACGATCTCTAAGTTTGTCATAATTAACTTTAGAACTCTTTCCACTATAAGATATCACAGGTCTATTCGATTCTGCCCAAATATTGAGAGTAATTAAATTATGATCGGAAAAATGTATTGGTAAATTATCAATACTAAAAGTATATGTACTACTGGATTTAACAAAAACATGGTCTAAACATGATAGATTCCTAGTTGGATTGTTAGATACACTGAAGAATCCATATGATGCAAGTATTGCTTGGTAGTTAAAACAGCTTACGTTATTCAATAGATTTATATTAATATCACCTAAGATCACTATGTTATTATTGTTAATTGTTCCCAGCAAATTATCTAAATCATTGCAAAAATGATTAAGATCACTATTACAAAAACGGTAGAAACACAGAAAAATCCAAACATTTTTACCTAGTTGAATGTCCAATCTAAGAACATCAGCTGAAATCCATTTACAAGTACAGCATGATATAACTGTTAGATTATTATGTATAAAGACACCAACTCCACCGGCGCGGTAATTATCGTTACAGCAAGCTTTAAAGCTGTAATTAGGCAAATTTTCGTTTGAATAAATCCAAATTTCAGAAACAAAAATCAAATTAGGTTGAGTATTCAGACTGGCTACAAACGTACTAAACATATCAAAATTTGCTCTTAAACTTCGAATATTTTGATGCAGTATACTATATTTACTACTCATAAAAAATGCAAATCAAAATAACTTACAAACAATGATAATAATAAATTGAGCAAAAATATAATATAGAGCAATAATCATAAAATATCGTGTTAAATTTAAAATATGCTTAATGATAAGAAAAAATATGTTTACGTAAAAATTAAAAATATTAGAAAAAACAAAAAACGAGTAAAACGCCAAAAAATTACTTATATCGTGCTTTACATTCATAGCATTAATATTCAATAGTGCCAACGTAAAAGAAATTAAACACAAAAAAATTTGAATAATTAAATCTGTTAAGGAAATGTAAATAGACAAAACACTTGATAGTGGCGATGAAATCGACATAAAATAAAATAAAAACACAAGAAAAAATAAAAACTGAGGTAAATAAATCACTATACTTAACAATCTATATATGTCCAGGTTCCCAGATAGATCAGAATTAGAAGCAATTCGATGAACATCAGACCCTGCAGATTTCCGTAAATATATTTGTCCAGCTTCACGGTATAAATTTGACTGGAACGCTGTTAAGTGATAATAATGTAGATACGTTGGACTGGATGGTTTACTGGTAGAAATACATCCAAATCTTGAGTAGACAGTGATTTGTGTTTTCGCATTTGCATTAAAATATTGTTTTTAAGTTCAGTTGAGTTTAGTTTCACAATAAAGAAATCTCTTAACAATGGCTTGAAGTGATTTTTATTTGCAGCAGCGTTGACAGTAATTTTTTTATCGATCTTCCCAACTGAGACTATTTGATCACCATTTATGTTCACCCCTATTTTTTTGATAACACAAGTTATTAAACTACGAATGTCTTCATGGTTAGATGGCAAGCCACTGATAACAATGCTGGATGAATGAATTTACAATGAAATTACGAAAATTAAATAATTTATTTATAATAAATATATAAACAATATAATTGTTTATAAACAAAAAAAAAATTGTTAATAACAATTGTGGCTTAAATAATAATTCTTTGAGTAATTAATTATTAACAATACTGAATTCGCATTTTTGTTTGTATGTATTTGAAAATGTTGGCCAAAAATACTTTTAAATTGTTTATAAATAAAATAATTTGTTATTAACAAATTATTGTTCAATAAACAATTGTATTTTTTTTATTAATAAATACAATTAAATCACTTGAAAATGATTTTGCTGTAAATTAAGAATTTATAATTATAAATATAATAAAAATTGTATTTGATTTTGGCTAAGACATCTTTATATTGTTATAAACAAATTAATTTTTAATAATAAATTTAAAAAATGAGTGTTATTTATTTTTACAATTTTCACGTGCTGCATAGTAAAGCTGCGTGAAAAATTGATTTGTTTTGTTGATCAATATGCATTCAATTTCCTTTAGTATAAAATAACTGTTTTTCGATGAATTGTTTTTAGATGAATTAGCCATTTGCCCAATATCGATTTTAGTTCATTTGTCCCCCCGCTTGGGCAGCGCTGACTACTTTTTTTTTTTTTTACATGCAAAAACAAGTAAAATCATGTTTACAAATACAAGTTTCTTGTCTAAATTAGTGGATGTCCCCCTACTTTTTTTTTTATGATTAATAAAATTCAATATGTTGTGAATTTGTGATTAATAATAAATAACAAATTTTAAAATTAATTTAGTCGAAATTAATAATTTAATGAAACATTCAAGACACATTTTGATCATATAAAACTACATATGAAATATTTTAGCCGCCAGTCAGCAAGCGTTGCAATTATATTTGGGAAAGTCACTAATTGTTATTACGAAGAATTGTTTTTTCGTAAAATTGTGTTACTATGAATTGTTGTTATATGAATTGTTTTAGATGGATTGTTGTTATATGAATTGTGGTTTAGTAGAATTGTATTTCGTAGAATTTTCGGGGTACCCAAAAAATTATAAACAATATACTTTTTATAGATGATTTATTTCTATCTATATATAGAAGAAAAGTATGTATGGATGTTCGTATGTATGTATGTTCCACAAAAGCTCTTGGTCCACTCGAGCGATTGTTTCCAAATTTTGCACAAATACTTTTTAGCAGTCGAGAAAAAAACATAGGGGGGTTATTTTTCAAAAATTGGTACCCCTTCCTCATGCTCCCCTGTGAGGTGTCATTTACTAGAGGTAATTTTAAAACTACACCGATTGCGCTAATTTTTGGATATTTTGTGCAAAATTAAAAATAAATCGACACGTGTATCATTATGTTTTTAACGGTGATGGTGATGGTAGTGTTGATGGTAATGTTGATGATGATGAGTTTGATGAGGTTGATGATTTTGATGATTATGGTGATTTTGATTGGGATGGTGATTGTGATTGTGTTTGTGATGGTGATGATGATAGCGATGGTGATGGTATAATGGTATGAAGGTATAATGGTATGATGGTATGCAGGTAGGATGGTATGATGATATGAAGGTGTGATATCAACATGATACAATTGTGTGATGGTATAACGGAATGATGGTTTGATAATTTGATGGTTTGATGATATAATGGCATAATGATATAAAGGTATGACAGTGAGATGGCTTGATGGTATGATGATTTAATCTATCTTCTTCTATATATATATATATATATATATATATATATATATATATATATATATATATATATATATATATATATATATATATATATATATATATATATATATATATATATATATATATATATATATATATATATATATATATATATATATATATATATATATATATATATATATATAAAGAAGAAAATTAGGTTACTTGATCGACTCAAGCGATTGCTTCCTTTGCGTCTTTTTGCACGAATACTTTGTAGCAGTCGAGAAGAAATATAGGGTTGTTATAGTGATCGAAAATGTTACCCCTTTCCAATGCTCCCCAGTGAGACGCCATTTACAAGTGGTATTTTTAAAACTTCTCCGATTGAGTTGATTCTTCACCACGTGTTCCATTTTTTCTTTAACGGTGATGGTAATGGTGATGGTAATGTTGATGGTGATGTTGATCGTAATGTGGGATGATGATTATGGTGATGGTGATTTTGATTGTGGTTATGATGGTATATTGGTATAATGGTTTAAAGGAAGGATGGTATGATAAAATGAAGGCTTGATATGGTAACATGATACAATGGCTGATAGTATGATGGAAGGATGGTGTGGTGGTATAATGGTTTGATAGTATCATGATGGTGAGATGGTTTGATGGTATGAGGGTTTCAAAGTATATTTGTATGATGGTGCTTTGGTTTTGATGGTATAAAGGTATGATGGCTTCAAGATACGATTGTAACATGGTGCAATTGAGTGATGGTATGATGGTAAGCTGGTATGATATTATTATCTTATGGTGGTGTAATGATATGGTGATGTAATGGTGTAATGGTATGTCGGTAAAACGTGCTAATGGTTTGATGGCACGATGAGCTAACTGTATTATGATATGATGTTGGGGTATAAAGGTATGATGATAATATGGTGTGGTTGTATGATAGTACGATAGTATGATGTTATAATTGTATGATTATTTATGATACCGGTATCATTCGCAAAATCTTCTTCGATTAAGTAAAGCAAGAATGTAAGCACAATGAAGAACTTGAGGCAATGTTTTTTTAAGCATAGAACTCAATTACCTGAATATTAACAAGAGGGTCTTATGGTATGGGAGTTCTGTCTCACATGCTCACATTCAATATTTACTTTCCAGAGACGCAACCCCCTACAAATAATTAGAAATTAACAGTGACAACATGGCATCGTAGGTAGATCTATATCCAACAGATTGACAGAACTCGATCCATCTCATTGGGTACAGAGAACGCACCGTCATTCCGAGAGTGGGAACTTCAAAAAATTTGTGTTTAACTCCGAGAGCAAAATCAAACAATGTGGGTTAAAGCAAGCATTGCGGTGAATCCGACAAATTATTTTTGTCTTGATTTTATTCAATTCACTTGAGAAATTGTATTCAAATGCGCCTTGCTGTATTTTCAATTATATTTAAAATAAAAACCCCTGTTGAAGAACACCAATTGAATTTTAACCCTGCTTTTAATCTGCTGAATTTAAGCATCTCGCATTACTTATATGAAAAAGTTTTCTATCTTATGAGTACCGGATGCCAATGGACGATGAGTTGCAGATTAGTTGTGACTATAAAATCATCACAACTCTTTAGCGCTCCATTTTGCTTCGTTGCTGTTATGATTGGTGCATATTTAAATTTCAACTTTTACGGCAATGTATTTGTGAAAAATTAATGGTTTAAGACTTTAAATATTTTGTTTGGATTTTTGTTCTTAAACCGAAATATCAATTTCGAAAATTAATCGAAATTCAAATTTTTAACTGTTAATTTGAAACTTTGGATTTTTGTTCATTTTCAAAGTTTACCCTAATGCAATTGATAGAATTAAGTATTTTAACCGCGTTATACTAGGGCACGTAAACTGTGCATCTTTATTCTTTATATCAAATCATGTAAAACAAATTTTGTTGATAGTACCTTATTGCAATAGGGAAGGGATAGACAAATTATTTATCTGTCTATACTAATAAAAATGAAAATGCTCTTCACACGTTTCCATGCTATTCATCACACCAGATTTAAATTTTGCATAGTGGTTTCACAAGAAAATTAGCAGATTTTCGTAGTATTTTCGAAAGGGTCTAGCCTCTGAGTCTAGGTGCCTCCAATAATTTTTCTAAAATTTCAAATAAAAAAAAAAATAAAGGACTGAGTTTAGATAAATGGTTAAATGAAATTAATCGTATACTCTTATCCGAAGGGGCGGTTTCCTTGATTGAGGGGCTTAAAATATGTTTTACCATCTTTTGAAGAGTACATTGGAAAAACGATATCAGTTAATTTTGGTGCTCTCTGCTAAAATAAAATTATTTTATTTACCCCGGGCAACTCAGCTAGTTATGTATAATGAGGACGGCCTTATAGCTGGTTGAATATAACATTGAAACTTACAATTGATCAACTTGAGTTCAATTTCCTTCTCGTTCGCTATTGAAAATAACTGTTTTTCGGTGAATTGTTTTTCGATGAATTGTTATTGCGAAGAATTGTGATTTCGAAAAATTGTTGTTCGTTGAATTGTCGTTCTATGAATTGTTTTCGATGAATTGTTGTTCGTTTATTTGTTGTTTCGCAGAATTGTGTTTCGATTAATTTTCGGGGTACCCTATTTAGTTTATCATTTTATTCAACTTTCGTACTAAATTCTTGTATATACAAAACAATTTTTATATTAAGTAATATTAAATATTGATTTAAATTTAAAAATTAATTCTAATTATAATTTTATTATTTCGTTAAATTTTAATTCAATTCTTAATTTTATTGAAAATAAATCCCTCAAGTATATTAATAAAATTATTTTCCACCAACAAATTAAATTACGGGTTAGAGAGTATTGTTTTTCTACCAATGTCAAATATTACGTTGACACACGTGACAAATAATATACTCTCCGATAAGAGTTAACATACACCTGTACACTTGTACACTTTTGTCTGTGAATTCATAGCATAAATGATAAACCTATCAAATATACACACATATAAGCTATCCCTGAATAACGCACTTACCCTTCAGGACCTGATCGAGAACATCACCTAAGTGTTTCTATTTACTTTTCGTGAAAAACGTATTGTGTTCGATTGAGCAGATTACAGTATCATTTATTTTTTGATTTAAATCAATTTTTGACAAATCGCGATTTTTTGCAAGAGTTTTCTATCAGCAACGTCAATCGTGATAATTGAAGAAGCCAAAAATTTTTATCATTTGGGAATTTTTACGAGTTTGTTTGGTCATCATCATCCTATTAATAGAAAAAGATGAATTTTGTCCTTTCTTTTACGCCGAAACTATTCAACCGATTTGTATAAAAATTACACCATTCGAAAGGTATTCTTTTGTAGGTGTGCACAATCTGTATCTTAAATAAATCGGATATTAGATGGCGAGGTTATAACGGTTTAAAAATAACACATTACAACAACAACATTTGTATATTTTCATATAGAAATCAAATCAAATAGGAACCATATTAAATCCGTTTTGATTTTTATATTGTCAGCTCTTTCATTGTTTTGATGATATTACATGTAAAAGAAAGAAGCTTATTGACGATTGGATTGGACCATCACGGATTCCACCTAGTAGAAAATTTTTAAACTGAGCTATCTGATACTTTGACGTTCGATATTATTGTAAACAATTCCAATTTTGAACTGTAACGGGGATTTTGCACAAAAGGCGAGAACCAAATTTGTGTCTCTTTTACTTACACTGAATATGGACACTATTTCGCTTAGTATAAATATATTTTATTCATGCGATCACACCTAGGTAGAATAAAATGACATTCTATTTCAACTTTCATTCGTCTGTGTCTCTCACCAACAGAGATAGCTCTTACATATAATATGACTGACGGAGATCGTAATAGAAAAAGCGACATCGACCGAATGAAATGGAGTTAAAACTTATTCTTTTAAAAAAAGACATAAACTCGCTTCTCGCCTTTTGTGCAAAATCCCACTCCGTAAACACAATTTTTACTTACCGGATTGCTAATAATTGTAAATAATTCGAATTTTGGACTATAAAAACAATTTTTAATTACCGCATTGCTAAATTTTCTTATGCCACATTTGTGACAAATGACATTTTATCAGGTGTATCATTTTAATTTTTTCCTCGAGAGGCGCTTTCTCTACTTTAACAGTCGTCATTAGAGAAATGCATTAACATTTTGTTTAAATAGAAAGAGTTAAACGTAATTCAATTACAACAACAATATATGTATTTTTTCATATTTTGTTTTTGTTCAACATAAATAGAAAGAGGGAAGCTGTGTTTTTCGGTTGCTAATTACGCTTTCATTTTCCATATTTTTTTGTGCATTCGAATTGTGTATTTAAATTACGCTTTTAGTTTTCAAAGTGTTCAGGAGTGAGTGAGCTTATATTCAATTGTGATCAATTGTTTTTCTTCTGTATGGCGGTAAGTTTTTTTAAAATTTAAAAATGCCTCGCCTTGCTACTATTACTGGTAGAGTGGAGCGGCGCGGCGTCGTGACAGAATTCGTAAGAGATTACAAAGTAGTGCATTTAACGACAATGGTACAAATAATAATCCTATAGATAATTTAGATGGTTCGTTTAAATGTGCTTTAAATTCATTCCCGCGTAATTTTAATTCTTATAGTTGTGGTTCAATGAGTTTGCGTCTTGTATTTTGTAGTGCCAAACATTTTCAGGCAGAAGTCACTTTACGAAACACATAGTCGTGTACCTTATGTTGCCATAGAGGCAAAATTGATTTACCTCCTCTTGGTCAGAAATTCAGAATACATTATTTAAAAATCTATGCGATGGACTTTTTTCTAATGATAATCCGATCAAACGTCGTTCTAAATCTTACTTTGAAAATATTCGCTCCTATAATTCAGCATTTGCAATGGTTAGTTCTGAAGCTAAATCGTCTAATACTCTTATGAACGGTGTATACCATTTTAAGATTCATAATATTTTTTATCATCGAGCTGGGCTTTAATATCTGAATATGGTCGTCAACCGTGCTATGCACAATTATTATACTTTTATGATGTTGATACTGCTAATCAGTATAGAATGCGTGAGAGAGGAAATGTTGACTGTAATGTTGATTTAATGCGAGTATTGGCTGTAGAATTAGATCGCGTGAATGATTTTGTCGATCCTTCAGATCAATGGCCAAATATTGTAAACAGCCTGAAAACATTGCTTCTGATCGTAGCAATTTTCAAAAATGACGATGGTGAACCTCCTTTTGAGAGAAATATGGTTGTTTTTTCAAAATTGTCAAACGCAGTTCGTAGTATTTCTTCTAGTTACCAAACGGTGATTCTGGTTGGCATGTCAATATAGCACATAATACAGCTACTACTACTTATTCTACAGTACCACGAAACAAAGTTACAATGCTTCAATATGCCTCTTATAGACTTGCAATTCGTGATGGGTGTACTCTTTTACATCATTAGCAAAAATTATTTCTTCAATGGGTGGTTGATATGTATGTACATATGTGCGGATTGAAGGCACAAGGTTGCATTTTGTTCGTCAAAATCAGGCTATATTACGTGCAGAAGTGTATAATAATTAACTGATTTTGTAAATAATTGTCTAAACGTTGTTGATGGAGTTCATACTGAGGGCCGTAAAGTCATTTTACTATCAACTTTTATTGGTTCTCCACGCAATATGTACCTGTAGCGGCCAAAAACTACATTACTATGCAAAACAAAACATTAACGTCGGTCGTAGCAAAAATATTTATATCGCACGGCTTAAGCGAGATATTACTCGTTGCTGAATAAAATATTTCGCACACGCACATATATATCGACAATATCGATTATCGATATAATGGCGACTGCTGAAGGCAACCAAAAAAAAAAATATTTTATTATAAAAGCCGTCCGCAATCTATAATCGAGTCAGTCAAAATTACAAAATTAATAGTGAAGCAATCGGTACTCTACTAACCACAAAATAGTGAAATCTAAATAAAATTAAATCATACAACTAAATACAAAAACGTGAAAATAAATTAAATAAATAAATATATTGTGAATTAAAAACTAATAAAATATAATTGTGCGTTTCATTTATGTACACCGAAATCCCACTATAAATGGTGACCCCGACGTGCACTTAACGGTTTCAACTAATCGTAATAATAAAAAAAAAACGTATTCTCTGATCCGCGTGCACAAAATAAGCTCATCAAATATTCGTGAAATGTGTGAAAACAAAAACGAAGACATTGAAGTGCTAAAAGTATTTTCTAAAACGTTTAAAATATTCTACATAGCTACTCGCATTTTAAATATAATAACACAAAAACATATTTATAATATTAAATGCTCTATAATTATCAAGTGCTGTGAAAAGGTAAAATTACCAATATAAAGAAACGCAATACAGCAATTATTGGTTTCAATGAATTAACATAACCCATGAAAGTTATAAAATAAATAAAATTTTAGTAGTACAGTATCTAAGTACATTCAAGTGCGTGCAATAAAAAAAAATTTTAACTGCAAAATAAAATTACACGATTGCTCACAATAAAAAAAATTATTACATCCGTACATCAGTTAGTGCGAACGAACAATATACTTAATCACTTATTATACATGCGTATTAAATAAACAAAATCATATTACGCATTTAATTATACAGTGAACAGTGATAATACAAATACAAATTAAAGTGATTTGAATCAAACAAAAACAAAAAAAAAAACGTACTTACAGTCCCTTAGTAAATGATAGCCGCACCCCTAATTTAAGATTTATTTCATTTCAAATAAATTTATTTAAAATTCTTCTTATTCTAAAATAATACTTTTCACATTACCAATGTGTGCTATAAATAGAAGTCATTATTCTTTGTGGCATCATGGAAAATGTAAGGACAACTCTCATTTAGTATGGTAATAAAAGATAGCCGCAGGTATACTTTAAAATTCTTTTGAACACTATATCAATATCTATTCGAGCTTGTTGACGTGCAAACATCTTCTTGTGTCTTAAAGTATTATTGTGTTAAATATTTTTGTTGTTTTGTTAAATATGGGTAGAAAAAGTAGTTTAAAAGAGTTTGAAAAAGGACAAATTGACGCTTTTAAGAAAAATAATATGAGTAACCGGTTAATCGCAAAAAATATTGGTCGGAGTGAGAAGGTAATTCGAAATTATTTAAAAAATCCGCAATTATACGGTTCGCGTAAAAGTACAGGCCGGCCGGCTGCACTTACTGATAGAGAAAAACGGTCAATTTTACGAACCGCGTCTAATTTTATTGGCACTGCGCAGCAAATTGCGTTAAAAGCTGGTGTTAATGCAAAGATTTGTAATATGCAGAAAGTGTTAAGAGAGTCAGATAACATACAAATAAAAAAACTTCAGAGGAAACCACAACTGTTACGAAATCATAAAGACGCCAGATTGCGTTTCGCGAAGGAACATATGTCGTGGAAGAAAAAGTGGCAGCGCGTTATATTTAGTGACGAAAAAAAATTTAATTTGGATGGCCCTGATGGTTGGCAATACTATTTTCATGACCTTCGAAAAGAACCTCTTATGCTATCGAAACGTCAACAAGGTGGAGGATCGCTAATTGTTTGGGGTGCAATTGGCTATGGAGGAAGGACGGAGCTGTAGTTTATTTCCGGTTGTATTAACAGCAACCGGTATAAATCCATGCTAGCCGAAATATTACCAGTTGTTGGTGCACAAATTGGCGGCCCAAACTTTATCTTCCAGCAGGATACTGCAGCCGTTCACACAGCCGGGATAGTAAATGACTGGTTTACCGAGGCTCAGATACCAGTTTTGAAATGGCCAGCAAGGTCACCCGACCTTAACATCATTGAAAACATGTGGGGTGAACTCAGCAGAGCTGTGTATGCTGAAGGAAGGCAGTACAGCAGCGTTCATGAGCTAAAGGCGTCAATACAACATGAATGGACTAATATTTCAAATGAATATGTACACAACTTGTATAAAAGTATGCCAAATAGAATTTTCGAAGTAATAAAAAACAACGGTGGACACACAAGATATTAATTGAAATAAAAAATCATTTTTATAATTGTGCGTTTTATATTTATTTTCTATTACAAACAATAAAATATTGTGTGCGGCTATCTTTTATTACCATACTAAATGAGGGTTGTCCTTACATTTTCCATGACCCCTCAAAGAATAATCACTTCTATTTATAGCACACATTGGTAATGTGAAAAGTATTATTTTAGAATAAGAAGAATTTTAAATGAATTTATTTGAAATGAAATAAATCTTAAATTAGGGGTGCGGCTATCATTTACTAAGGGACTGTATAAATAATAATATAGTGGGAAAAAGCGTTAACACGCAACAAAAAGCGACATTAAGTAGTTAAAGCGCTACTTTCGAATTTTAAACAAAAAAATATATAACTTGGGCCCAGCATATTGCCCCCACAAAGGCGACAGCGCCCATCGAGGGAGCCAGGGAGCTGGCACCAGTAGTGAGAGCAGAAACAACACAAAATTCAACAACATTGGACAACCTATGCATAATACTCAACAAAACCGGATACAACAAAAACGAAACAAATAAGCTAAGATTTTTTTTAATTTTTCTTATATTATATAAATTATTATTTTCTTTAATTTTTCCTTAATTTTTCCTTACAATTTTGTTTACTTTTTTTTTTTTCAATATTTCTCAATGTTACATAAACTCCGTTATCGAAATTCGCTACTTAATTAATTGTAAAGGGACCCGATTGCTTTTGTGCGCGATTGATAAATTACTACCTAATTGTTCAACTGTGTTGTCTTGCAGCAGTAAGAAAAGTAAAAAAAAAAAACTAATTCTATTCGAAGTTCGCGATCGCAATATATTTTACTTTCTTTTACGAAGTAAAATAAAGTATAGTAATCATGAAAATTTTCGACCTTGAGATTATTGAAGATTTATCTGTTTTGAGGTCCCCTGAGTCCGAAAAAGTGTGTTTCGAAATGATGTCTGTCTGTCAGTCTGTCCGTCTGTCCGTCTGTCAGTCTGTGTCCTCTCTACAGCCCAGATGGCTTAACCAATCCAGCTGAAACTTCAGATTTAAGCTTTTTTGATAAATTGGAAGGCCCCAGTGAATTTTAGTCCAAATTGGGCAACCGGAAGTGGCCACTCCCTTGGGCCAGAAAATTTGTTTTGCAAATATCTCAAAAAGTATAAGGTTTACAAAAAACTACTAAAACAAAATGTTTCCAAAAAATAAAAGTAAAAAAAAAATAAAAAAAAAAAAATTAAAAATTAAAAAAAAAAAATTTAAAAATTAAAAAAAAAAAAAAATTAAAAAAAAAATAATTAAAAAAAAAAAATTAAAAAATTTTATAAAAAAAAATAAAATTGATGTGTGGCCAACACATTTCTTCTACGAACAGGGAATTTTGAGAAACCAATTACGCAAACTTCTTACAAATTTATTATTTTTTATTACTTTCTTTTACATAAGTAAAGCTTAAATCTAAAGTTTTTGATCGATTGGTTAAGCCATCTGGGCTATAGAGAAGACACAGACTGATAGACGGACGGACAAACGGATAGACAGACATAATTTCGAAACCCACTTTTTCGGACTCAGTGGACCTCAAAACAGATATATCTTCAATTCTTCATTAATCTCTTACAAAATATTTGGGGTCCCAGCTCCCATATTCCGGGAAACAGAAAATTTATTTTATAAACATTTCAAAAATAGACAATTTACAGAAAACATGAAAAAATAAAACAATCTTAATAAATTTTGCAAGAAATTTGCATTATAATAGTTTCTTAAAATTCGCTGTTCGTAAAAGAAAGTCGTGTGTTGGCCACACCTCCATTTTTTTTTTGGTTTTTGCCTATTCTATTTGTTTAAATAAATATTTCTGCTCGACCGTTTATTAGAAATCGCGAATTATAAACAATGCCACCAAAAACGCGCACAGATGGCACTAGAGACGACGACAATGACCAACCTGGTACATCGTCTGGCACATATATTCCCGTACCACAGCCAAAGATTCCCTCTTTCTGGAACGAACAGCCAGGGGCATGGTTTACCGTGGTTGAACACCAGTTTTTAATTCATCGTCTGGAGAACGATGACGAAAAGTTCGCCCATGCCCTTGGAGCTATACCACAAGCCACGATACCGATGATACTCGACGTAATTAAAATCCCGCCGCCAGGGAAGAAATATCCAGCACTGAAGCACGCGTTAATGGACCGCTACACTATTAGCGCAGAGCAACGTCTCGACGAGTTGCTGTCCGGTATCCAACAAATGGGAGACCTAAGACCGTCCCATTTTTATCGTCTGCTTGAGCAAAAAGCAGGTGATTCCACTTTAGTAAATGCAGATTTACTCAAGAATCTCTGGCTAAAACGTTTGCCAGATGACTTAAGAGCAATCCTGGCGCGGGACATTAAAAAGGACATTCAGGAGCTACTACCGGTCGCTGATCAAATCTGGATTTATGCTCAATCCAGAACAACCCCATCCATTGCTGAAGTTAAACAGCAGCACTCCAGTGGCAAGGTAACTGCTGACGGTGAATCAGACCTGGCCAAGATGCAACGACAGCTGGACCAGACGCAACATCAACTAGCAAATCTTCAGCGAACACTCGCCAACCTGAACTTTGGCTTTCGCCAGAAAATCAGAAAATCGTCAGAATCTGCCGTCCCTCATCATCACCAGTCTCCATTACATATGGTTCAAAAGAAAGACAAGGACTGGCGCCCTTGTGGAGACTATCGACAGCTCAACACTGTCACGATCCCCGATAGATACCCTATCCCACACATACACAGTTTCACGTTGAAACTCGCCGGCGCCACTATTTTCTCAAAAATAGATTTGGTACGGGCCTATCATCAGATTCCCATGGCTGCAGAGGATATTCAGAAAACAGCGATTACTACCCCCTTTGGGCTTTTTGAGTTCAACAGAATGCCTTACGGTCTTCGCAACTCAGCTCGGACATTCCAGAGATTCCTTAACGAAGTTCTAAAAGGGCTGGATTTCGTCTTTTCTTATATCGATGATATCCTCATTGCAAGCCACTCCGAGATGGAACATAGAGAACATCTCGAGTCAGTATTTAAACGTCTCTCCGCATTTGGAATAAACATTAAAGATTCGAAATGCATTTTTGGCGTAAAGTCACTTGACTTCTTAAGCCACACAATTTCGAAAGATGGTATTCTTCCGTCGAAAGACAGAGTTGAAGCCATCTCAAACTTTCCAGAGCCAACGTCAATCCGCCAAATACAGCAGTTCGTAGGTATGATGAACTATTACCACCGCTTTATACCACGTTTAGCCGAACTGTTATCGCCTATTCACCGGCATTTGGCCACTCTACTAAAGAAAGGCAAACACAGAAACAATTTCTCTTGGTCTGAAGAATGCACCGCATCTTTCAACGAGGTCAAGCGTTCTCTTGCCGCTGCCACTCTTTTGGCATATCCGTTGAACGACACTGAGTTCAACATCAGTACAGACGCTTCTAGCTTAGCGGTTGGAGCTGTCTTACAGCAACGCAACCATGGATGTTGGCAACCACTAGCGTTCTTTTCAAAGAAGCTCTCTCCAGCGGAAATAAAATACTCTACATTAGATAGAGAACTTCTTGCTATATATCTAGCAATCAAACATTTTCGCCATTTCGTCGAAGGGCGAAATTTCTCTATTTTCACTGACCATAAACCTTTAACAACAGCAATTGCGTCAAAATCAGAACGTAGTCCCCGGCAATTATGACATCTCGATTATATTTCACAATTCACGACCGACATTCACCACATCAAAGGTAAACAAAATGTGGTGAGCGACTGTTTATCACGTTCTAGTGAATCACCTTCACCAGAAATTAATGTCTCCTGGTGTGAGACATCGACAGCTCAAAATCGACCCTTCGTCCCTAAAGATATGCGACGGACAATCTTCGATAGCCTGCATGGGTTATCACATCCCGGCATCCGTGCCACGCGTAAATTAATTACTTCGAAGTACTTCTGGCCACGAATGAATACTGATACAAGCAACTGGGCGAAATCTTGTATCCCATGTCAAAAGTCCAAAGTTCACCACCACACAAAATCAGAACTTGGTAAATTCGAGCTACCAAGTGGCAGGTTTGAACATATCCACATGGACCTAGTTGGTCCACTGCGCCAATCGAATGGCTATCATTATATTCTAACGATAGTCGACCGATTTACTCGCTGGCCAGAAGCTTATCCAATCCGAGAAATGACTGCAAAAACCGTAAGTAAAATCTTCTAGAATGAGTATATCTGTAGATTTGGTGTCCCGCTCTATATAACGACAGACCAAGGAACACAATTTGAGTCAACAATGTTCACCGAGCTCACGAAGCTCTTAGGTTCACATCGCATTAGGACAACAGCGTATAATCCGAAAGCGAATGGTCTTGTCGAACGCTTTCATAGGCAACTAAAAGCCGCATTAACAGCTCGATCTAATACATCCCATTGGAGTTCTGACCTTCCAACCGTTTTATTGGGTATTCGAACCTCATTCAAGGAAGACCTCAACTGCACGCCAGCAGAGCTCGTGTATGGTCAAAACATCAAGGTTCCCGGTGAGTTCTTTATCAACGATCAAAATTCGAACCCAAGCACAGATACTTCGGATTTCGTAGAGAAGCTTCGTACTACAATGAGAGGTTTAGTTCCTACGGACACACGACATCCGACCCAACAGGATACGTACATTCCCAAAAATCTGGAAAACTGCTCACACGTATTCGTTCGTGTTGACAGAGTTAGGAGTCCTTTGAGTACACCGTATTCTGGACCATATCCAGTGACCCGCAAATTGCGCAAATTCTTTGTTGTGGACATCAATGGAAAACCCATGATAATTGGTATCGACAGGCTTAAGCCAGCCTACGGAATTCTTGTGGTTAGCCCAGTCGAATATCATAGTGTCCACAAAACCGTGAGATTTCACTTCTAAACACTATGGTTTTCGATCCAGGAGGGGAGTGATGTAGCGGCCAAAAACTACATTACTATGCAAAACAAAACATTAACGTCGGTCGTAGCAAAAATATTTATATCGCACGGCTTAAGCGAGATATTGCTCGTTGCTGAATAAAATATTTCGCACACGCATATATATATCGACAATATCGATTATCGATATAAATGGCGACTGCTGAAGGCAACCAAAAAAAAATATTTTATTATAAAAGCCGTCCGCAATCTATAATCGAGTCAGTCAAAATTACAAAATTAATAGTGAAGCAATCGGTACTCTACTAACCACAAAATAGTGAAATCTAAATAAAATTAAATCATACAACTAAATACAAAAACGTGAAAATAAGTTAAATAAATAAATATATTGTGAATTAAAAACTAATAAAATATAATTGTGCGTTTCATTTATGTACACCGAAATCCCACTATATACCAAAATTATTTGGATGCAATGTTAATCGTGCAACATTTCGGAAAACCTTCTTTATTTATAACGATGACATGCAATCCACAATGGCCAGAAATTATTGAAGCTCGTTATGGTTGTAGTGCAAATTTTCGTCCTGATATTGTCGTTCGTGTATTTAAAAGTTAGCTTAAGGAACTTATCGATATAATTTCCAAAAGAGAAATTTTCGGTAAAGTAAATACCTTAATTTATACATACTATTGAGTTTCAAAAATGTGGTCTACCTCATGCTCATATTTTGATCACTTTGGATAGAGATGATAGAATATATGGGGGTTGTTGATATTGATAAGATTTTGTGTACTGAAATACCTGTTATTCAAGCATATTCAAAACTATATGAAATTGTTAGGCGTACTTGATCCAAATTGTGTCTACATGAGAGAAGGAAAATGCAGCAAAAATTTTCCAAAAAATTTCTGTGATTATACGAGTGGTAGCGTGAATGGATATCCTGTTTATAGACGACGTGATAATTGTGTGAATGTTGATGTTCGGGGATATTCTATTGAAAATTTTTTGCTAAAATAGCAAGCCTGTTAAATCAGTCTATTTTGAGTCACGTGTACGAAATAAACCAATCAAAATAACATTACACTGATAATTTCCCTAGGGATGTTATCAGTGTAATGTTATTTTGATTGGTATATTTTGTACACGTGACTCGAAATTGACCGATTTAATAGGCTTGCTATTTTAGAAAAACATACTCTGGCTACTAGATGAAAAGAATTTATAGTTTTATTTTACAATAAATACTGTTTCAAAATGACACTTTCATAGAACAATTTACAATCTAGCAGCCTTACTACTAGAATAAAATAAAATTGCAAAAAATTTTCTCGTCGAATACCCCTCGAGCATTGATAAATACCTCATAATTTTATTATATTTTCCTCAAGCACGTTGCTTTAGGTAACAGCCCTCAGCCTACGGCTTCGGGCTGTTACCAAGCAACGTGCTTTCGAAAAATATAATAAAATTATTTCGGGAAATTATCAATGCTCTTGGGATATTACTGCTGATAATCGATTCGTCGCCCCCATACAATCCATATCTTTTAGCCAAATTCAATTGTCATTTAAACCTAGAAGTGTGTACGACCGTTAAAAGTGTGAAATACATTTATAAGTACGTGTATAAACGATATTATTGTGCGTCGTTAGAATTTGGAGAATTGAATGGTGAATTAAAAGAAGAAATTCAGGTAGATGAGATACAAAATTTCTTAAATGGACGGTATGTTGATTCCACTGAGGCTTCATGGCGTATATTTTAGTACCCTATGCACTTTCAATCGCATATCGAGTATAGCAGTTAAAATGCTGCCGCGAAGCTAGTTTTCATAAATGTGTGAATCTCAACATATATGAATATCGGTTAAGAAATTCGTTTTCATTTTACTGTAATAATTGGTCTATTTTTACCAAAGTATATAACATTTTCAGCAGTAATATTCCAAGGGCATTGATAATTTCCCGAATAATTTTATTATATTTTTCGAAAGCACGTTGCTTGGTAACAGCCCGAAGCCGAAGGCTGAGGGCTGCTACCTAAAAGCAATGTTCTTGAGGAAAATATAATAAAATTATGAGGTATTTATCAATGCTCAAGGGGTATTCGACGAGAAAATTTTTTGCAATTTTATTTTATTCTAGTAGCCTGCTAGATTGTAAATTGTTCTATGAAAGTGTCATTTTGAAACAGAATTTATTGTAAAATAAAACTATAAATTCTTTTCATCTAGTAGCCAAAGTATGTTTTTCTAAAATGCGAGCCTATTAAATCGGTCAATTTCGAGTCACGTGTACGAAACAAACCAATCAAAATATCATTAGACTGATAATTTCCCTAGGGAAGTTATCAGTCTAATGTTATTTTGATTGGTTTATTTCGTACACGTGACTCGAAATAGACTGATTTAATTTAATAGGCTTGCTATTTTAGCAAAAAAATTTCATAACAACATCATTCTGCTCAAATTGAAATAAAAGCTTACTAAAATTGTGTGGTCACTAAGTCAATACACATTACATAGATGTCAGCACAAATTTGGTAAAATCGAACCAAAAATTACCACCTGAGTAAATTTTAGGTTGAAAAATTGTAGGAAAAGCAATACAAATTCACAAAATATTAAAGAACGTGTAAAAATTTTGTGATTAAATGGGAAAGTTTAAAAAGCGCCTTAAGCGGACAAAAGGACAATATGTGATGGACTGCAAAAAAAAATTTACTATATGGATTTATATGGAAATATTGTCTATTTAAATTACATTTTTATTTATTAATTTATTTTATTTATTATTGAATTAATCCCATATGTAGTTTAAAGAGTGATTTTTATATATCTGATTCATTTGTGACATTCTTTATGTATGAGGAACTTGTACTTAAAAATTGGAGAAATCTCAAAATAGGTTAATGTTACTAAAAACATTATTGTTTTATAAATATTAAATTTTAGATTGTATTAATAGGTCAAAGTCATTACCTCCTCCAGATATTAATTTTTTTGCATTATTTTTTTTTGCTTTAAAAATTCAATTAGTATCTGAAGAATATATTTCCAAAGTTTCAAGCCTAAAAGAAAGTCCTACCGGTCCCTAGGAAGTCATCGAAGTGATGCGCAGTGTTGCATTATTTTCAAGAATCAAAACTTCAATCGAGTTTTTCTCAAGACGTGTTTTTTTGCGCGCCGTGGAATGTAACTCAAAAAGTAATGAACCAATTAACTTGTAATTTTGCACACATATTCTTTAACTTATCGCCTATTTACACACACCTAAAATTTCTAATAAATTGTTTACATAAATATTGTTTTTATTAACGAATTGTTTATGAAAAAAAACGTATTTTTTTTCTTTTTGTCCTCAAATTTTCAATGTTTTTATTTTTTTGCTAAATTTAGGTTCATGCAAAGCGGAATGAATTGTTTTAATGAAAACAATTAGTTTCTTTGATTTTAATTAACTACAAGGACCTGGGCATTCCACGGCGCAAACTCTAGGAGTTAAGTTTGAGAACCTCTAGCGCCGCCATTTTTTTTTTTATTCATACAAAAAAATTTGTTTATTCGTTTGAACGTCAATATTATGATGTAATTTGTTTCATTGCAATAAATGCTCTCAATTTATTGAAAACAATTATTGAAAAATCAGTTGTCTGGAGGAGGTGCCCTCCTTAAGTCATTTTGTGACCGAAATAAATATTTATAGGAAGTTTAACATTCAATTTCTGCAATTTTTAACCACAATTGTCTGATATTTAAAATGAAAAAAATGTTCCAAATTAATCAGATATACTAAAATCACACTTTAAACTATATATGGGATTAATCCAATTTTCACACATAAAAATGTAGTTTAAATAGACAATATTTCGATATAACTCCATATAGCAAATTTTTGTTACAGTCTATCATATATTTCTCTATTGTCCGCTGGAGTACACCGTTCCATTTGTAAATTCTTTTTCGTATTTTTCTGTAAACAATTAGAGACATCTGACGTACACTAGTTAAACTAAAGGTACATTTAGAAAGTAAAGTACTATTTTACTTCGTCAGAGCCAACTTTGATAAAATACAATTCTTGTATGTTTTTGTTAAAGATATGTAGAATCTTAATATATAAAAATCACGTGTCACGATGTTCGTACACGCTAATCTCCGAAAACGCCCAACCGATTTCAATGAAATTTTGTGAATGTGTATGATTCAAACTTAAAAGATAGGATAGTTTTGGATCCAATAGGTGGTGCTGTTGTCGAGATTTAAAAAAATATTTTAATTTTTTAAACAAAAAATTGTTGTTTAATTTTTTTGAGATTTCTCATTTAAAGATACATACAACCTCAAATTTGAACTTCCCTCCTCCCCTTCCTCCCCAAATATATTTTAATGCGATTTTAAGAAATAGGGAATAAAGCATCGTTATTCATTTTTAAGTTGTTTATGCTTTCATTAGATATTATATTGACATCTGTCATACGAATCTAGAGGAAATACCACATTTAAATAACGTTTTCTTTTTAAGTGCTGATTAAACGTTTCCTTGATGCTACAATTTTTCAGAAAGGTTTCACGGATATACATACGAACATAAACAACGCGTGACTTTAGCTTTATTTGTGTAAATTTACCTTTTTGAGTTATTTAGCAACTTGTGAGCTTATTACTTTCTTTTACGTAAGTAAAATAAAGTATAGTAATCATGAAAATTTTCGACCTTGAGATTATTGAAGATTTATCTGTTTTGAGGTCCCTTGAGTCCGAAAAAGTGGGTTTCGAAATGATGTCTGTCTGTCAGTCCGTCTGTCTGTCCGTCTGTCTGTCTGTCAGTCTGTGTCCTCTCTACAGCCCAGATGGCTTAACCAATCGAACTGAAACTTCAGATTTAAGCTTTTTGGATAAATTGGGAGGTCCCAGTGAATTTTACTTCAAATCGGTCCACCGGAAGTGGCCACTCCCTTGGGCCAGAAAATTTGTTTTGCAAATATCTTAAAAAGTATAAGGTTTACAAAAAATTACTAATACAAAATGTTTCCAAAAATCAAAAAAAAATAAAAATAAACAAATTAAAAATTAAAAAAATTAAAATTAAAAAAAAAAATTTAAAAAAAATTTAAAAATTTTATAAAAAAAAAATTAAATATTGTTTTGCCAACACATAAATATATGTGTATATATAGCCTAATTATGCTAATTATAATTAATTTGCACACTACAGTGACATACTTCCGGTTTTTAATGCAAATATTACATAATTGAATGTGGATCATTTTTTCATGTTTCTTAACTTTTTTAACGACTTATTAGGGTTTGTAATACTTAAGTATATATATCGTTTTATAATTGCAAAAATATTTCGCAACTCTTGCCCCCCCCCTCCCCCCACACTTTTTTACAGGGAGTTACAGCAGTTCTTGCATTTGTCATTTTAATTATTGTGTGTATTAGCCCAATTATGCTAATTATAATTAATTTGCACACTTCAGTGACGTACTGTATGTTATAAAAATATTTAGCCTACATGTATGTTAAATTGCCAAATCGGTCAACCGGAAGTGGCCACTCTCTTGGGCCCGAAAAAGTGTTTTGCACATATTTTAAAAAGTATAAGATTTACAAAAAATCACTAATACAAATTCCAAAAAATTAAAAGAAAAAATTTAAATTCATAAATATCACCTTTTATTTCTTTTACGTGTGTACTAATGCGTTCAAAAAATTGAGTTTTGAAGTGGTGTCTGTTGGTATATACATATGACTGTCAATTTGTAGTCCAAATGGTTTAAGCAATCAAACTGCAACTTCATGTTTAAACTTTTTACATAAATTTTGGGATCCCAGTTCCCAGCTCCCAGATTCCGTAAAACAGAAAATTTATTTTGCAAATATTTCAAAAATTTACAATTTACAGAAAACATGAAATAATAAAAACAATCTTAATTAAGTTTGCGGGAAATTTGAATTATAAAAGTTTTTCAAAATTCGCTGTTCGTAAAAGAAAGTCGTGTGTTGGCCACACCTCCATTTTCTTTATTTGGATTCATTTGTTTATTGGTTTTTTACTTGCTTTTACCAAAGATCATATTATAATAAAAATGCTTCGTCCCCACGGTGAAATTGTTATATGAAAAAATAACGGTATTACTGAAAAATACACACAAATATCACATAATTTCAGATTTTTTGATAAATTGGGAGGACCCAGTGAATTTAACTTCAAATCTTCCAACCGGAAGTGACCACTCCCTTGGTCCAGGCAATTTATTTTCCAAACATCTTAAAAAGTATAAGGTTTACAAAAAACTGCTCAATACAAAATGTTTCCAAAAATAATAAAAATTAAAAATAAAAAATAAAAAACTAAATAAAAAATTCAGAAATTTAAAAATTAAAAAAAAAACATGAAAAAAATTAAAAAATCTTAAGTTTGGAAGAAATTTGCATAATAAGTTTCTCAAAATTCGCTGTTCGTAAAAGAAAGTTGGGTGTTGGCCACACCTCAATTTATCATTTCGATTTTATTTTAATTGCGCTGTGTGTCATTTTGTGTATTGTTATTATTTTTAGTAAAATGCTGCGAAGAAGAAGGTCAAACCTTAATAATACAAGCAGCATGGGAGCGTGACGCCAACGAAATGCAATAGAACGCACGCACAAACTGCGCAAATAAATGAGCAACACAGAATCTACTCAGTAGAGAGACGTACGCAAGAATTTCAATTCTCTCATTCAGAGCAAATGATCGACAAAGACCACAACATAACCGCACATTAACACGTGCATCATTCGTTCGAATGTGTACCCGACATCATTTATTAAACGCATTCTAAAATTGCCATCAGTGCAATGGACAAAGAATGCCAATATTGTCACGCGTTAAAATTCCGCAATGAAGCACTCGGTAATTGTTGCGCATCAGGAAATGTTGTACTGCCACTTCTCACCACTCCGCCGGAACCTTTACAATCACTTATAGCTGGCACATCAGACGATTCAAAAAATATTTTTGCGCAAGATACGCAAATTCAATAATTGCTTCCAAATTTCGTCGATTGGAGCAACAAAAATTCACGATCAAAGATCTGACGGACGCAACTTTGAGTCTACATTAAAAATTCAAGGCCATATGTACCATAAAATTGGTTCATAGATGCCGATGTCTAATGAGGACCCGAAGTTTCTCCAAATATATTTTATGGGAAGTGATTTAGAACGCGTGACAACCAGGTGCCAGTAAAATATCATCGAACGGGTAGAAGAGCGAGCAATTGTGAAATTTTTGGAAAATTGTATGGAGAATCGAAATCAACTTATTCAAATGTTTAAAAGAGTGTCACTACAGCTGAGAACTGACAACTATCAAATCGCCATCAAGGCCGACAAAGTACCATCAGGAGAATATACTGGCAGGTTCATCGCAGCAACCGTAGAAAAGTTGCTGTCATTATGGTCGGTGATCCAGTTGAGAGCCGAGCCATTAAAGTCACACTTAGGAAAAGGGGTTTCAAATTTACCGAATTTTTCATTTACCGGTAAGTGATAAAAGTTCGCTGAGTTTACCGATTTACCGGTAATTTACCGGTAAATCAATAGCTTTTAAATGCATAGTTTCAGAGCCTTTTAGAGTATAGAGCCATAATCATTATGACGTATTTTTTAGAAGCTTTTTTAGTGGTTAAACTTTTCACTGATTTCCATAGTAATCCATAGTAAAAATGGTGCTTTTCAGCTCCAAGTTTTTCAATGAAAAAAGCAAAAGAATATTACAAAATGTTTATACAAAAGTGTTCTACATATCTTTACCAGCAATATACAAGAAGGGTATATTGGTATTAAGTAAATATTAAGCGCTTTGCCCATAGGAAAACGAAAACGAAAACGGATTTTACTTTTTTTACAATAACTCCAAAATCTTTAGCATATATTATAGCTTAAAGGCTCTCAAACTTGTTCATAAACACAATACAAAAATATTTTAATTTAGAAAATAATTTAAAAATATTTAACATTCCCAGAAAATTAAATTTTAATTTTTTCTGTCAGAAAATTTAAAATATTTTTTCAATTTTTCGTCAGAAAAAGCACACGAAAATATTTTTCGTGTTGTTTTTCTGTTATAATTTTTTATTCTGGTATAATTTTATATTGTTGGCTAAAAAAATGAATGATATACCAACTTCACACACTAAACCCAAAAGCAAGTTTTTTTCTTTTTTAATATTATTCTGAGAATTCCGTTTTCTTTTTAAATAAATTAAAAAAATATTAATTCACAGATACAAACATACAAGTTTTGATACTGGAATTTCAAACGAAAATAGTTTTTCGGTTTAGTAATGGGCAAGGCAAAACGAAAAGATGCTAAAAATTGTCAAAATTTTCGTTTTTTATGTTTTTCGTTTTCCTATGGGCAAAGCGCTTTAATTGCAGAAATATTAAATTTAAATTACTTCTAAAAAATACTTTTCGAACTTTCATTTTGAAAAATACATCAAAGTTGGCTCTGACGAATTAAAATAATACTTGCTAAATTTATCTTTAGTTTTACTAGTGTACGTTAGATGTCTATAATTGTTGGCAGAGAAATACGAAAAAAAATTATTTAACCAAACAACTATGACACATTCTTAAATATTTTGAGAATTTGTTTTGCTTTTCCTACAATTTTTGACTCAAATTTCCCCATTTGCCAATTTTTGGTACGATTTTTCAAAATGTTTACTGCCCACTGCCATCTATGTATATTGACTTAATGCATACGATTTGCAGTAAGCTTTTCTTTTTAATTTGACCAGAATGCTGTTGTTATGAACTTTTTTTTATATTTTGGTTTAAATAAATCAATTATTACAAGAAAATGAAAACAATTTACTTAAACGAGATTTTTATATGTTGAATTCCAAACAATTATGAAAATATTTCAGAAATCATAATTAAGAATTTGCAACGTTTTCATTTACAAATTTGTCTTAGGAAAATAAGTGATTTTCCATATGTTTTATCTGTTTTACTATGGAAATTTTGGTTTTTTCCTCGTTTCTAATTCCCTTATAAATGCTTCTTTTTTTAGATTATGGCTTGTATAATCAAGGTTGCTTTGATAGTTTCCATTGGAAACTTTCCAACCAACAACTTAAAACGATAATGTGGTCATCGAATTGTTCATGTCAGTTAATATTTTATTAAAGAAAACATACAAGACAGTTAGAATACAGTATGTAGTACAACAACTCACCGTTATACTATGGCGAACATTAAAAAGTTATTCCACTAAAAAAGCATCTAAAAATTATGACGTTTGATTGAAAAATCGAGTCATGAAAATGTTTATTTCTTAGTGAAAATCATCATGAAAAATAAGGTATTTATGAAATTTACAATTTTGTTGTTTTTGTAATATTATCATAGACAAAATAGTATAAGATAAACAACTTTGGTACTAACCTGTTACATATGTAATTTTTCGAATAGTTTGGAGGAAGATTGAACGAAAGCATATATGTTTTATCTCTTTTCGCCATAAACTTTTCCGCTGATCAAAGAACATGAATGACGAAAAGAAATAAACATATTCGCTCTACTCCTTTCATTATTCAATTTAAATAACACAGCCTATCTCGGTTTACATTATGTAATAACCAAATTCAAATATGAGACAGATATATTATGTAGGTACATCGATATGTTTATTCTTAAAAAAAAAATCAAAATTGAAAATATATAAATGTAATATATTTTTAATAAAGTATAAATGCTTCAAGCAAAATTTATACGAATTACGAATAATAACGTACAGATTAGGCGCACTTATTTGTAAAATTCATAATTTGATTTTGCCGATTTCCAATTGAGAAACAATTAATATTATGTATGTCACGTCATATTTTCTTTGATTTATAAGCATTAAGGTAACCTATACGTAAATATTATTATTATTGTTTTGTTTTTTGAAAACGTATGTTTACAAAATACTACTGAGATCAAAAAGAAGTAAGACTTTTCCATTTAAATCAAGCGGCCTTATCCAAACGAGTAGTTTTATTTTTCTTACGTTGGTAGTACCCAAATAGACTTCTGTGTCAAATTTCGTGTCAAAATCTGTAGGAGTTATGAAATACGCTTGTTTACTTTCATCTAAAAAAGTGCATTTTTCGATTTTCAAAAAAGTTCAGTAAAGTGGAATCAAATTTCACTTCAAAAATAGAATTTCGGCTTCCAAAACATTGGAAAAAGCTTTTGGTGATAATGCACTGTCCAGAACGAGTGTTTTTGATTGGTATATGTTGTTCAGAGAAGGCAGAGGATGCATTGAAGACGATGAACACCCTTGATATCCTTCGACGTCTACCGATGAGCACTACGTCAAGGAAGTCAAGGATTTTAAGATAATTAGAGATCTTGTATTGACATGATGCAAATATTTTTATATTTTCATTGTGAGTACGCCTCTGCATTTTTACCGAACAAATCCAAGAATGGTCAGGTAATAAAATCACGGACATGTATGGTTTTTATCCGACATAATAAATTAAAAGTTATCATTCATTAAACAGACAACTTTAAAGCGTTGGACTGCAAAATTGACCCATACATTTTGTCGGAGAATCCTACCTCTTGAACTTAAATATTTTTGTTACACAATTCTACAAAAAAATAGATGGTTATGTATAAATTTTCAAACTTCGTTATTTAGACATGTTTTCGATGGTGGACACGCTTGACACCCACACTTTGTCATCAAACGGAGTTATTAGGAGAAATAAATGAAGGGTATCATTTAAGTCCAAAAAATTTAATAAAACAAAAATGTGATTCAAATTTAATGTTTAATTAGTTAACATTTTTAATTTTCTTGAAGCTGCTATTGAATTTTTCCGTTCGCCTTTAGAAACAACTAGCCATTTGCAATTTTTGCGAAGCAAAACCAATAAAAGAAAATTAATTAATTTATTGAAATGCTCATAGCAAAGGTCGTTATGATTTGGCATAAATGATAGGAATCTTGAATTTAGTTTCTCCAAACTAAATTTTGTCATTTCTTCCAGTATATTATTAATATGACTTTTTTTATTAAAATTTTTTTCAAATATTTGAACTAAAAATGTCGCCATTTCAAACCACTCATCCGTTGGCGCTTTTAGAGATCCGAAGTTGGAGCTATCTTTCTTGAAATTTTTTTCATGAAGAAAAACATCATTCGCATTGACCACTGTGTCAGGCTTTAATAACTTTTTGATGCATTTCTCGCAATCAATTTTTGCGCGTACACAATAGCCAGCAAAATATGCTATTGCATTGGAAGTCAATTGAGTGAATTCCGTTGTGGGGTTGAGCAGCAGATCATTCACCTTTGATGAATCGATTTCTTGCTGATCCTGATGTTTAATGCTGTATTTATATTCATTTTTGAATGCTTTCCAATTTAGCATTAAATTTAAATCATCATCAGGTAAACAGTTGGAGTGTATTGAATTGAACAAAACTTTCGCAACAACAATGTTCGCAAAATGTACCCCGATTTGGTAGCTCGACGGCATATAATTGAAGCCGCCTTTGCCCCTCAATGCCGAAAAAAAATTCTCCAAAGCATCCTGATTGGTTTTCCCGGTAAGTATAAATTCTACATTAAAGCTAGAATTTAAATGATTTATCAGCGCTAATTGGGCGCTTATCGTTAGTTCAAGCCCTTTTAAAAACTTAAAATAATTTTCGTTTTTTGAGATAATTTTCAATTTTTTTAAAAATTCTAAACTTTGTTCTAAATAAATATACGTATTGTTATTTATTCTAAGCGGCTTCTCAAAAGGATTTTTAGATGCAAAATTGCGACAGTTCAGACAATCGAAAATGTTGTTGAATCGTTCGATGATATTTGCTGTCGGTACCAAGTGCTCCATAAAATTTTCAAAAATGGACGGCATTGTTTTCAGTGCTGTACGTATTGCACAACAAACAGTGTTACTTAAAACCTGTACGGCCAACTTCACGCTCATTTTATGGAAACTGTTGGGTTCCATGTGGTTTTTGGTTAATTTTGGCAAGAGTTTCAACTTTTGATTTTTGTCATGCTCGTATAATATTTTAACAATACTAAAATCACTTATACCAAATTCAGAATGCAGAAATTTATGCTTAATAAATGCATTCCTAGCAGATTTTAGTAAATATGGCGGATCATATTGCACAACAATTTTTTTTTTCATTGACCATAATATATGGGTTTTCTGGTGATACGTCAGCATCACGACCTCTAAATTTAGAACCTCTTGACATAATTTGATGTTATTTATAATTAATTGTCCTAGCTCCTTAACATTGATGGAGTTATTAATTAGAACGTAATTTATTATGTGCTTCCAACTACCGACTAAACCACGTAAAATAAAAAACATAGCTGAAGTAGCTAGTTGATTCGACCTCTCACTGCCGTTATCGCAATACCCCTCGACTTTATCAGTTACGAGATTTACCGTTAAGTCCTTCTTAATTTGGATTTCGTCGAAACTTAAAACACATAATCGAGATGAAGTTGGCATATTTTGAAATAAATGTTTCAGTTGATGCATCAAAATGTCGTTTGTTCCGGGTGAAATATAATTTATTGGCGACCAATTATAAATTGATGAAACCGATGGTAATTTCAACTCAAACGTATTTTTTAAATATTTATAAGTGGAGGCTGACTTATAAAATAGACATTGCGCAAACGTTTTGTCACTATCCGTGTAATAGTAGTCTTCTTTTAATAGTAGTTTGCAGACATTTTTACTTGAGACATTGACAGAAGTTAGTCTATCTATCATTTCATCAATAGTGATATTTTTAATTTTATCATACTTTGACTTTAAATTATTAAAATTCCTTTTTAAATTTCGACATGTTGACGTTAGTTTTTTGATTTTTTGTTTTGCATCTTGTAATTTTTTTTTACACAACAAATTGTCATTTCGATGTTTTTTACGCTTATTGCAAATTTGGTTATCTTCAGTCGTCACTTTACAATGAAAACTATTTACACTATTTACAATATTTAAAACTTCCATTTCGTCGTCTATTGGATTAGTTTGAATAAGTTTTGATGTACACTCGGTCGAAAATAAGGAACCGTTGGCTAAAGAATTTATATTTATTTTGTAAGTTGATTTGCTGTCCAATCGGTGCTTGATTTTTCGGTTTCGATGTTATATAAGCTACATCCATTTGCTCAGCAAATTTGAATGTTTGCTCGTTAATGTTCTCTATAGTAACTTCACAATTTTTAGTTAAATTTAAAGCTGGCACTGCATTTCTGGTTAATTTAAGTACACCAATGTGTTCTTTTAAGTAGTATCTTTGACAAACAAAATTATCTTTATTTTTCAAATTTTTAGTTGTTAAACCTATTGAATTAAGCCACACATATCTTCTTTTTGGATCGCTTGGTAAATTATAATATTTTATATCTGAAGCAGGACCTTTCTGTGTGCAACATGGTACAATACATGAATATATTTTTTTTTTGATGGCATATTATAACCTAAATCGTTTTATAAAAATTGCTTAATTATTTATTTTTTATTAATTTAAGCACTAAGACTTACTTGGGTAGATAATAATTACACAGAATTAATTTTCAGGCAGGACTTTATTAATAATTAATAAAGGATATTATGCTAAAGCGCTTATAGTAGACACAAGACACAACCGTTAAATTACATCTTCATTACTGAAGAAGCAGAATAAAAGAAAAGCGATAAAAGCAGACATGGTGTACTTAAACTAACCAGATACGCAGTGCCTGCTTTAGATTTAACTAAAAGTTGTGAAGTTTCTAAAGAGAACCTTAACGTGCGAACATTCAAATTTGCTGAGCAAATGGATATAACTTATATAACATCGAAACCGAAATATCAAGCACACCATTCCATTCGTCAATAGGCAGTGGAATATTACGTAAACTGTATTATAATTCTGTGGTGTTCTGTTTTTTGATATAGAAAAGCAAAAACCACAGCAAAGAGTAAGTATGTATAAAGAACTGTAATAAAAAAGTAATGAATTTTTAAGTAAAACACAAACGGCTTATTCTTTCAAATTTATTTCATGGAAACGGTTCTTAAAGTCAATTACCACAACCAGAATGGCCTTTAAAACCTCCAACGATTCGGCTTGCATCTCCTCGATCGAGCCAAATCGATGTCTCTGGACCGGTTGTTTGAGTTTCGGGAATAGCCAGACATTAGACTGAGCTGAATCAGGCGAATAGGGAGGTTGTGGAATGATATGGGTCGAACTTTTGGCCAAATAGTCACAAGTTGTTTTTGTGGTCCAAACGGTATTTTATTTTTATTTATTTCATTTCATTTACCAACAAATTTATTTATGTGTGATGTCAACAAGCTCTAGGATTTGTTCGGTAAAAATGCAGAGGCGTACTCACAATGAAAATATAAAAATATTTGCATCATGTCAATACAAGATCTCTAATTGTCAGTCGACGGTTATTGCGCAAAATCCTTGACTTCCTTGACGTAGTGCTCATCGGTAGACGTCGAAGGATATCAAGGGGGTTCATCGTCTTCAATGCATCCTCTGCCTTCTCTGAACAACATATACCAATCAAAAGCACTCGCTCTGGACAGTGCATTATCACCAAAAGCTTTTTCCAATGTTTTGGAAGCCGAAATTCTATTTTTGAAGTGAAATTTGATTCCACTTTACTGAACTTTTTTGAAAATCGAAAAATGCACTTTTTTAGATGAAAGTAAACAAGCGTATTTCATAACTCCTACAGATTTTGACACGAAATTTGACACAGAAGTCAATTTGGGTACTACCAACGTAAGAAAAATAAAACTACTCGTTTGGATAAGGCCGCTTGATTTAAATGGAAAAGTCTTACTTCTTTTTGATCTCAGTAGTATTTTGTAAACATACGTTTTCAAAAAACAAAACAATAATAATAATATTTACGTATAGGTTACCTTAATGCTTATAAATCAAAGAAAATATGACGTGACATACATAATATTAATTGTTTCTCAATTGGAAATCGGCAAAATCAAATTATGAATTTTACAAATAAGTGCGCCTAATCTGTACGTTATTATTCGTTATTATTCGTAATTCGTATAAATTTTGCTTGAAGCATTTATACTTTATTAAAAATATATTACATTTATATATTTTCAATTTTGATTTTTTTTTTAAGAATAAAAATATCGATGTACCTACATAATATATCTGTCTCATATTTGAATTTGGTTATTACATAATGTAAACCGAGATAGGCTGTGTTATTTAAATTGAATAATGAAAGGAGTAGAGCGAATATGTTTATTTCTTTTCGTCATTCATGTTCTTTGATCACCGGAAAAGTTTATGGCGAAAAGAGATAAAACATATATGCCTTTCGTTCAATCTTCCTCGAAACTGTTCGAAAAATTATAATACTTTAATTTATATGTAACAGGTTAGTACCAAAGTTGTTTATCTTATACTATTTTGTCTATGATATTACCATAGACAATCATAATAGATTTCTCATTTGACTAAAAACACAAAATAAAAATAAAAATTTTCCATTCAAATGTTATCGGTGTATTGCATATACGTATTATATTTGCAACGTATTCTAAAATCATTGCCTTATAAAATACACAACACAACGATAACATTGGAATTATCAGAAGTTTTGTTTTTTTCCTTTAGTTATAATGAAATGAGAAATCTAGTATGAATATCTATGATATTACGTTACAAATACACATAACTCGAAATTTATAAACAATACAATAATCATCTCTTTCATTGCATTCATTCAAATTGGAATAAGAATATTATCTAATACATAATTACCCAATTCATTCAATAACTCCGGAACGCTTTTCGTATATTTCTAATTTACATATCAAAAGATTATAACTGAGTAGCCTAAGTGATAGAGGTGTTGATGTATTAACAACAAATTTCGAACCGAAAATATCTCGAGTTCGATTCACCCAAATTTCTTTTTTTTTTTTTAGTATTCATTGTGATGGATAATTTATTTTAAAATAAAGTAATAACCCTCCACATAAATTTAAAATTAAATTAATATCTTCAAAATAGCGATTTACAATATATGTATATAGTAGTTTAGAACACTGTAGAGGGAGAATCCCTCATTTATTTGAGCGTAAAGAAACTTTTGCTTATAATTTATATTGAATTAAGATAATTAATCTCAACATCTTATCAACGTTATCACGCATAATACGGCCGTGTAGACGACACAGCACATCCCGTTTTTTTATTTTTTTTTTTTGAAGAAAAGCACAGCTCCCGCTGTTTGTCGGTCTGTAAGGTTTTTTGTGGAATGCCCCAACACATCTAAAATCATCCTTAAAAGCCCTTACTCTTTGGTTTAAGAACTATTTCAGCTACAATAATACTTAAAAGCCTTAAATCACGAGCTATTCCTACTAGGCTAACAATGTTTCAAATGTTCAAATAGTGATTGTGGCAGCAACCACTGGACATCACCATTATATATAAATTGTATCCGTCCTAGGACGGGCTGTACCTGTACCCCCTAGTAATATATGTATATATATTTAGCTATGAGGCTGTAGAACGCTTTGAAAAAATAAAACAATTTAACAATGCAAATAAAACAAAAGTTGCTATATTGTTTGTGGCGTAGTGGTATCGCATTGGACTAGAGCGGCAAAGGTCTTTCGGATCGATCTTCATCTAATTTTTTTTTTTTTTTTTTTAGTATTCATGTAATGACCAAATATTTTACTTTAAATTAAACATTCCGCTTTATAGTTATTACAGCAATTACACAAGAAAATACGTGGTCCGCGTTTATGATGCCCCTAAACAGGGCCGGCGCGCAGTGTTGCAAAACGGTGTTTTTTTGGACAAAGGGTTGCACAGCCTTCAATTTCATCGCGAAAAATTTGAAAAAAATATGGTAGATGCCTTATTAAATCCCAAAGAGAATCAAAACAAAAAAAAAATATACACGGAAAAAAACTGAGAAAAAAAAAACAAAAAACGAAAAAATTTTTGTTTTTTCATTTTTTTTGGATTTTTTCATTTACCCATTTAATTTATCGGACAAAACAAACCATATGACATGACGACAAAAAACAAGTTAATAACAACAAATGTGTGAAAACCCCGAAAATATGGATTTTTTTTTTAATTTATAAAGAAATTTTATTTGCAAGCTTTAATTTTATCACAAAATACCTATAAAAAATATGGCAGACAACTTCACTAAATCCCTAAGAGAAACCAAAACAAAAAGAAAGGAAACACTGAAAAAAAACTAAAACAAAAAAAACTAAAAACTTAAAAAAATAAAACTTCATTAATAGATTTTTGGTTTACTCATTAAGTCTATCAAACAAAACAATAAATCAAAAAAAAAAAAAAAATACTGAAAAAACTAAGATTTTTTTTAAGAACATTAAAAAAAATCTAAGTTTTTTAGCTTTTCTTTTTCGAACTAATTTTGATTATTAACAACACATTTAAAAAAAAAAATAATTAAAAATATTTAGTCAGAATCTTCATCTTCGGAATCTAAACCTTGGTGTTCTAATAATTTTGCAGCTTCTGGTGATAGTACTGAATCCTTCTTGCGTCGCATTATTCTTAATTTTGTAATTTCTGGATCAGAGGACACAAGTAAATGATGCATGATGTCTGTACAATTTTCAATTCGTGATGTTTTCCTTGTATTGAATTGTCTGATTCTTTTAAAATTTTTATTTCCTGCTTCTAGGGCTTCCTCAGAAAGCTGTCCAATCGGAACCATTGCTGCACGTATTACGCTAGCTCCATGTGTTAAAACTTTATGTACACTCGCTGGCACATAATACCAATTATAAAGCTCAACATAAAGCTTGGCAGTTTCTTTAGTGTACTCTTCAAAATGATCACAATTAATTTCTCTTCCGCATGCCATCACTTGCAGGATATTGGAAAACCTTCTTATCAATCTTTCATCAATACCCGTTGCTATGCTCGTTATTTCTGGGAATTTAAAAAATTTTCTTGCTGTGTTTCCATCGTTGGAAGTTCCGGAACCTTGTCTGACAACATCTACGATTATTTGCGGTTCTCTTTTTAAATTATGTTAAATTTCCTGTTTCCGCTTCTGTTTAATTTCTTTATCTTCTTTAGTTACACGGCTTTTTTTTAACGGAAGATTGTATGCAATATGGAGAATACACTCCATAAATCGAATCCAACAATGTAAAGTTGACAATCCAAATTTATATGCATCTTCATTGCATTCTTTAAAATCGAGAGCCTCTAAGTTATTCATAGTCCTCGGTGTTGCTTTATAAATGTTACAAGTAGCTGCCGATTTATTTCCTGTTAATGCGTTACAAACTTTTCCATCAATCATTGTTAATTGTAGCTTGTGTTTAATATTAAAAGATAAGTTGCCAATTGACACCACAGTGACTTCTAAGTCCTTTATCTGGCTGGTAATGCTATCTGCTTCTGAAACAGTTTCTTCCGAAGTTTCAGATTTGAACTCAAATTTTATTGGTCTACAATATCGAGTTGATGATGGTCTTGCATTTTGCCACAATTTATTTGTATCTGAGCAAATGTTGATTGGAACCATCGATATCATAAACAAGCTAGCATCTGTACCATTATCTGTAAATGTTTGTTTGTATTGGCTTTGTCCGGAAGAGCCATCCATTCCCCATTTGCTATGTAAAATTACCTGCTTTCCTTCGTATTGTTGAAGCTTATCTAATGATTCTGTTGAAATAATTTTAGTGGCCGTATGATCCAACAGTGACTGCAGTTTCACACAAGCACCTTTTTCTGAAATAGTGATGTTTTGAGAGTAGCATCTCTGTTTTTCTTGCAGTAAATTTCTATATGCTGGAAATAACTTGTTGGCTAATTTATTGCTTAACTGCTGTACATGTTTTCTTAAAAATCCATATTTTTCCACTGTTAATTTCAAATCGATAAATAAAGCCAAAGCTTTTTTAACATCTAAATCAGTTTCATCAAGGCTGCTGTAATCCGATCCGTGAGACATTCCAGATGAGGTTCGTTTTCGTTTTTTCATTGACCGCACTGCTGCATGTTCAATTTGATCCGCCTCATATATCTTTAAAAGTTCATCACTTCTTCTAGTTTTGGTTTTCTCAGAACTTTCTGCGAATTTCTTCTTATTGGATGTGGTTGGATTAGACGTTGTTGCTGCATCTTTTTTTTCATACAAAACTACTTCCAAGCTCTGTAAGAGCCAATCAGCATTCAAGGTATTAAAACGAGTCTTAATTCTGTGTGATTTCGCCCACTTTTTGTAATATAGACTCAAAAATGAATTTTTAATTTTTGTATGAATCTGTTGTAGCTGCTCCTCGTTGAAATCAGGCTTATTTTTAGCTATTTCGGTCATTATAACTGATAAATTGGATTCAGAAGAACTTGTATTATTCCATAGAATATTACATAAGTCACTGTTTGAAATATTAAATTTTGCCATCTTGAAATACTAATGAATAATAACTTATTCAATTACTTTAGAATAATGACCAATTTGAATGCAACTGTTGTATTTAATTTATACCTCCATGAATTAATAATTACAGATATTTTGTTTCTGTTTCGGCTTTTATTAGTGATGCTTATCGCAAGTACTACGTAGTTTCGGCCCAAAATTGTTTAATAAATACTGTTTCATATTTTAATAAATACCTGTTTTCTGTAAAAGTGCAAATGCTAAGCAAAATCTAAATAAAACAAAAATAAAAAATCTTACTGATTTAAATTTTTTTATTTTTAATGGACTAGCTGCACTAAAAACGCTCTTGTGCACAAAGGAGCAAAAAGGAGCAGCTGAAATTTTGAGGGTTGTTTTTAAAGGTATCAAGCTACAAAAATTTATTAATTTCAAGTTGTCCCCAGGTGTCCCCAGGTCCTAAAAGTTTAAGAGAAGTTAAAATTTAAAAAAAAAATACCCTTTCGCGAAATTTGGTCTGTAAACCGCTAAAAATTAATTTTTTGTGTTCTGTTTTTGCACTTGTTTTTTAATAATAGATACAGAAATAATATTTGCAAGTTTAAAAGTAAAGATAAATTCATCCATTTTCAGTTTCTTTAATTTTAAATTATACTAAGGTTTTGTCCAATAATGGGAAAAAATTCAAAAGTTAACTTTGTCACAGTTTCTTCGGATTTTGTGGGTCGATTTTTTTAATTTTTTTTTTCGTTCCTGATTCTTTGTTATGTTCCTAACAAGATCCCATTAGCAAAAATACTAAATAAAATACTGTAAAAAACCTTATTTGTCCACCTCCGCAACACTGTGGGCGTGGTAGCGGTGCGAACGGTGCAACTGCACACGGCCTCGCGCTTCAAGAAGGCCTCGCACAAAAATTCCGACAAATAATTTCAAAAAATTTATTTCTTGTGTAAAAATTTTTAATTTTTACAATTTTGTTTATTATTATAATACAAACTAAAAACTAAATAAAATAATTTATAAAAGAAACTTTAAAAAAATCAACTGAGAAATTAATATGTAATACGTACAATTCGCTAATACTTAACTATATGGTTGCTTCTATATATAGAAAGTAATCGGTAATGTAATAATTCAGTCGCTATAGCCTGATGAGATTGGCTGGAAAATAATTAAATTTTTCATGTTTCTCATTGAGATCGAAACTTAACTTGTAATTCTTAATAATTTCGCTCTTTGTAAAAAAAAATTATCTGGTTATTTACCAGAATAACTTTAATTTCAAAAATGTTAAAAATTTAAAAAATATTTTTATTTAACATACTATACATACTCGTATTATGTACTCGTACGTATGTATATAGAAAATTTAAAGTTTCCATTAAATTCGAAATATTCTGTTTAGACTCTGGGTGCTCGTCTAAGTTTAATTAGGTAAAGCTCTCAATATTTTTGGTATTCTTCAGAAAATCATTTTCTGCTTCAACAGCACGATGGGATCTTTTAATAAAACATGTGAAATATCTAACACCGAAACCTCTTTCAGATACCAGTAGAGAATACCGTACCGAGACCGAGTGTCAAAGCTATATAATATCTACAATTTCCAAAAATGTTAAAAATGCTTTGACTGAGCTTGGAAATACCGTAATTGACAATAAAATTAAACAAGAAGTTTTGTCAACATATAACCAGTTGACTTCTTATGAGTTCCTTGTAAGCATTACGATTTGGTCCGATTTGTTAAGTAAAGTTGGTTTCGTCAGTAAAATATTGCAATTGCAAAGCTCGACACTGCAAATAGATTTGGCAATAAAACATCTAAAAGGATTGTTATAATTTTTTCAAAAATTGGATTGCATTAGAATTAAATAATAACCAAATATTTAAAATCGTGCGACATAAGAAAATTCGACCATTATTTGATTATGAAATGGCGATAATACTATAAATGATGCAAAAGAAAATTTTAAACCTGATTATTTTTTTGAGAATTGTCGATTCTGTCATTATTCTGCATTTAAGAAGCGATTCGCGTCATATGAGAATGTAGCATAATGTAGAGAAATTTAAAAGTATCAAAGAATTAGACATTTCTATTAATTGCAAAAGTTTACATGCTGTACTTGAAGGAGACTTTCTTCCCGATGATTTAATTCAGGAATTGTTGTTTTTTAGAAATACATATTGTCCCAGAAAAATCTACTTTCAATCTACTTTTCCCTGAGCTAAATCTTTGAAATAAATTTGTTGAAATTTTACTTAAATATGTGTCCATGTACTTTTAAGTTAAAATATTATCGTGCACACGGCCTCGCAAAATATCAAGCCGGGCCTGCCCCTAAACACTACAACAAATTATTTAAAAACTTTCATATATTATAAGTTGTAGTAAGCCATGAGAATTTTTCGGTAAAAATTTTTTTTCCTTTCATAAACTTCAAAGCATGCTATATGTTTCAAACAATATAAGAATGAAAATTAAATAAATTTCCTTAGGTTGATATGGCTTAGTAGAAATGTTTTGGACTAGAGCGGCTAAAGTCCGGGGTTCGATTGTGGTCAAGGCATTTTAGTTTTGATTTTCAATTTATATTTTTTTGACGTGATAACGTCTTACACTGCATGTTCAGAAAATTGACAAGAAAGTTTTCACTTGGTCGTGGGCAATTACTAATCAACTGTAAGCATTACCTTTAATTTAAATGTATGATTTCTTAGATTGGTCCTTAGGCTTCATGCCTCATACATAATATTATCGAATGATTTCACGAGATTTAAATCCTTCAACAACTGTAGTAAGAGAATGGCTCATCCGATCCGAGCAATTCTGGAAGTCTATTTTTGCATAAAGAAACAGTGGTGGTTAATTTAGTTTAAATTAAAATAATTAATCTCAACATGTTATAAACGTTATCACGCGAAACACCTACGGCCGTGTTGATGACACAGCCCACCCCGATTTGTTTATTTTTTTCTGTCTGTAAGGTTTATTGTGTGATGCCCCAACGCATGTAAAATCGTCCTTAAAAGCCCTTACTCTTTGGTTTAAGGTCTATTTGAAGTACAATAATCCTTAAAAGCTTTTAGTCTCGAGCTATTCCTATTTGGCTAAAAAATAACGGTTAAAAAAATATCAAATGGTCAAATGGTGATTATAGCGGCGGCCGCTTGACATCAACATTATATATAAATTGTATCCGTCCTAGGACGGGCTGTATCCCTAGTCTTTCTATAGTTACATAATATTTTGAATTTGCAAAGCATGCTAGATTGTTTTGATTTTTTGTTTTCTTTGCTCAGTCATCATATTGATTTATTTTTTTCTGTTTGGCTCTTTCTGATTTATTTTATTTATTTTCCTTACCATTGGTTTTAGACGTGGATGTATGATGACGTCATTAAATAGAATTTTCTGTGTTTAATACAAATTGTTATTGTTGCAGACTGTTTTTAAATTTAATTTTTCCTATTTTCTATTGATTATTACTGGAAAATAGGAAAATTTGAGAATCTGTGTTTAAAATGAATAGGATATTGAGTTGTTTGTTAGCGATTTCAGAAAAAAATATTTAACTGGGCTTACCTTTTAATTCATGTTTTATCGTCAATCGAAATCGCGTTTTTTCATACAAACTCTATGAAAATAAATGAATTTTTAGTGTTTCTATATCCCTTATTTTAAGTTCATTTTTCACAAGGCGGCTCTATTTACATCAAGACAGTTCTGCTAGAAAGCTCTGATTTGACTCCCATTACGATTTGACAAATAACCGTACGTATGTTGTGATGTCTTTCCGTTAAACATTTTCTACCATCACTTCATGCTCTACAACACCACAAATACACTAAAAAAAAATAAAAAAAAATGTAAAAGTTAATACACGATGAAAACGACTATACACACACACTAAAAGCACAAGAATAGAGCGCTTTCCGACCCCCAATCAAACAGTAAAATTCATGCGCGGATAAAAAAGTATTAAAACAAATGAAAAAAAGATAAAAATAAAAAATTATAGTCTATGCGACTGAATATTTATCTCAGTTTAGATATTACCTTCGATCTATAAAGATTTGGTTTGGAAGGAAAATTCGTTTCGAGATCTTTTAACACAAAAAACAAAATTAATTAATTAAAAACAATTTATTTATAAAATATATTTGGTTGTTGTTGTCAATTTTTTTTTTTTTTTAATTTACCAAATATCATTTTTGGAAAATGTGTGATTGTGACTAAAACCTAAATCGAAAAAAGAAAATAAAAATAAAAAAAGTTAACCAAATATAAAATACATAAAGTTTAAAAACATAAATACAAAAATTTTTTTAATTTTTTTTTTTTTAATCAAGAATAAAAAAGTAACCGAAACACACAAAACAAAAAAAAAGCTCGTTCGTTTTGGTTTTTAATTTAAAAGTTTAATTTACGTATAAAGAGAAGATTTAAATAAAAGAAAAAAATTATTATTATTTTTTTTTTTTTTGATTCTGTCTTCTAAATTTTATTTTATTTTTATTTTTCGAAATCTTCTTATTTCTCAACTCTCGATTTGTTCGGTGTTCGGCATTTACTGTTGTTGTTGTTTTCTTGTTCGGTGAAGTGGAAAATTAAGTGAAAAATTAAAAAAAAAAAAAAATAGAAGTAACAGAATAAAAATAAAACAAAATAATTTACAAAAAAAGAAAACGGAAAATATAAATTAAACAAAAGAAATCATTTTTTTTTATAAGACAAAATATTTAAATTTTTTTTGTGTTTAATACGAAAAGCTTTATAATTTCGTTCGGTAAGTTTTGTATTTTTATTTAATTTTTGGATTTTACGGAAAAAGCTTAGTTTCTTGTGAAATATTTGGAAAAGCTTTTCAAACGATTTGGTGGAATAAAGGTACGATAAAATAGAATAAAAAAAAAAAAATTAAATATATAAAAAAAGGAAAAAAATAATATTTTTCTTTCGTCGGTTTACGAGAGAGCTTTTTTCGCAAAATGGCGATGGGATATATTTATATATATCCACATAAAAACTTTTATATAAAAGTGTATCTACATACAGAATTTTTTTTTTATGTTCTCAACTTTGCCAAAATACATAAAGATTTTTTTTTTTTTTTGGTTGGTTGGTTGTATATAAATACAACATTCGGTTTTCCAAACACAGTGCTTTGTTTTTTTCGGCGTTTTATTATTCTTGTACATACATATATGAAAATACTTTATGTACCTAATATATTTTATGTACATTTTCTTGTGTTGTGTGTTTAATTAAAGTTGTAAACTAAAATTAAAACCAACCGTGTATATATTTAACAAAAGCAAGTAGCAAATAAAGACGAGTAAAAGCTCATTCAGCAATCAAAGTAGATGACAATGGGTTGAGAGTTAAAAGTAATAATAATAACTCAAAGTGAGTTTCTTTATTTTTTTGTGTGTGTTTTTTTTTTTTTTTGGTTAAGATAACACTTAGAGCAAAACGAAAAATATATACGTACACATTGTTGTTGTTAGACAGCATTTGAAAATGGTAAAAATGTATATACGACGACGAGTATATGTACATAAAAGTTTCGACCTTTCCTTTTTTTATGTATACATTTTAATACGTGTTTTGTATTGATTTTATTTAAATAAATGTTATATACTTATTATAGTATTTATGGTAATTTTTATGTTATATACACAAAGCACAAATATACATAATAATAGTAATAATGTATAGATATTTTTTTTCGCGAAAAAGGATAAATTTTCATTCCAATTTTTGCTGTTCTTGTTTTTTTTTTGTTCCGTACTCTACTTTAGTTTTAGGTTTATAGGTTTTTATGGTAATTTTCACGTTTTACCCATCGCAAAAAACAACAATTTCCCAAATTTGTATGTATCGTATATATTACATTTTTTATCAAACTATGTATTACAAACCGTAGCAGAATGTATTATATACATGACGAGATTGTTTGTTTTGATGCAATGCAGATAATTATCCACAGTTTCATAAACAATAAATATATTGCCAATGTGTGTATATATATATATATATATATATAGAGAGATGTTCATTGATTTTTTGTTGCTCTTGTTGTTGTTGTTGTTATTGTCAGTGCGAGCTTATCTTATTTCTTCGGTGATTCGCATCTCGCAGAGAGCTCGCAGCGAAAATAATAATACGACGAAGAAAAAGGATATAGAATTCAGCTGTTGCTTAGAAAAAGAAGATACTCTCGTACAAAAAAGAGTCCTTTTGATTAAATTAATTTTGCTTGGATAATTTTTTTTTTCGTTGTTTCGTAATAATTATGTTTAAGATATTTTGTTCTGGTTCTATTCTGGCGTAGATATACATACAAGCTCCATGCGTAATGTGTAAATTATTGGAGTAACAAACTACATTTCTTTTGTGTGTGTATTTGTGTTTTAGAGTGAGCATCAATATCAAGTTTTACTTTTGTATTGTAATGTAGTTTTTCTTTGTTAGTTGGTTTTATTGCCGGCGGTAGTTTTTCTGCGAGGAAATTAATTTGGAATTTATAAAAAATTTACCTGATTTAATTTAAATTTTGCTTGATTTTTTTATTTGATTTGGTTTTCAATTTGAGCGCATTGTTTCAATTTATGAAATCAGTAATTTAAATCGGCTAACTCTTTGGAAACTCAAAACTATTTGGTGTGGTTAAATGCTTTTGTTTCGTGTTATCAATTAGAACACCACCTTATACTTGAGTTGAAAATCCTTCTGGAGTAACTTACTAAAACTTTGGTTACAACAATTTTCAATTTTCAGCAGAAATATCAATATTTATGCTAATAATGCAAGCCGCTTACAAGGAGAATAATGACTGTAGAGATATACTCGTAGTACTAGATTTTGGTTTAAAGAAACGATGAAAGTCAAAGTATTTTGGTTGATGGAGGGAAAAATTTATAAATTGCATGCATTTAACTGATTTCAAATGGCAACATTTCTTTACGGCTGTGTGCATAGTATAAATATATATATTTAGTAGTACCATCATACAAAAGAAATATTTAATCGATGAAGTTCCAGATGTCGCATCGATCGCATTTAAATACATACCAGAAAATATTGATATTCACCATCATAGTTAATCATCTCCTGGCCTAAATAATTATAGATAATGGGCCCTTCTTTCAAATGAGTAAACTTTTAAGAACATAAAATGTTTATTTCGAGCCATACATGACTTTAAACTCGAAAAAATTTGATTTTTATCACTTTTTCATAAGAAGTTCGTCACATAAATTAGTCGATATTAAAAAGTTAAACATTTTTTTATGTTTATGTAGACATAAATAATGACAAAAAACATTGAATTCAAACAATATCAAGAGTTATTTTTATAAAGAGATCAAATTGAATAGTTTATTCTTGAAAGGGCTCATGTCCACTTTTTGTCACAAAATTAGTATTATAACAGTTTTGTATTACAGACACGTACATACGTTTTATGACAAGAGGACATTACCATATGGTTAATGGAACGGCACCTACCTTGCAAAAAAAAAAAAAAAATCGTTTATTCTATCATAGAAAGGGCTCATGTCCAGGACATGTGCTCTTTATATACTAAACTAATATTTAAAAAGCAAAATATTGTTGGGTTTTTGCTTTTTCGTATATTTTATAACATGCTTATACTTCTGTGTCCAAAAAGTAAAGCCAGTTTTCAATTTAAATCGTTTGGGTAAACCGAACATCATAAATATTTTTTCTAAGTTGGCAGCATTGTGATATACATCTGTGACAAATTTTATTTCAAAACATTCATCAGTTTTTGTATTACGCTTGGTTTTGTACGACGCTTAATACAATTTTTAATAACGATTTTAATAACGATTATTACAATTTTTAATTATATTGAGCAAAGAAAAGTTGTATTAAATTTTGTTTGCGGAATGAAATTTCGGGTGCAGAAACGTTAAGGATGTTGCAGAAAGCCTGCGGGGGCCATGCTTTGTCGGAAAGGAATGTCTACAAGTGGTATAAGCAGTTCAAAGAAGGTCGTGAAAGTGTTGAAGGTCATGTTGACAGTTTTCGTCGATTATCGTGGGGTTGTCCATTCAGAATTCCTTCAGGCCGGCAAAACCGTCAACAAATAGTATTATTTGAGTGTTATGCGTCGTTTGCGTTAAGCTGTCCACAAGAAGAGTCCAGAATTGTGGGCAGACAATTCTTGGTATTTGCACCACGATGTTGCACCTTCCCACACTGTACTCGTTCTTGTGACTTTTTCGCCAAAAATTCGATTTATATCATTCCACAACCTTCGTATTCATCTGATTTAGCACCATGTGACTTCTGGCTATTCCCGAAACTCAAAAGACCGCTGCGGGGATATCGTTTTGAGACGATAGGAGATATAAAAGTGAATCGCTACGCACTCTGAAGGCCATCCCGGAAGGCGACTTTAATTCTTGTTTCGAAGACTGCAAAATACGTTAGCATAAGTGTATTGGGGGATAAACTTTAAGGACTGGTGGCCTACTTTTCCAAAAAGCAGGTAATTGCTGTTCAATCAAAAGGCAGAAAAGGTTTTACGTTTAAATTTCTACGGTTGAATTAATGCGGCCACTTTAGGATATGAACAAAAAAAGAAAAAAAGATTATTTAAAGAAGTGTGTCATATATATGTTTTTAATTTTTTATTAATTATTGTAATTTTTATAATTTTTAGTTTTTAGTAATTTTTGAGTGCCTTGAAAATGGTTTAAACAACCGAAAATAAGTTAAATGGGTCTATAATTTAGCCTAACCGAAAAACATGGTTGAATTGAAGTTGAATACCTTACGAAAGGCATAGTGAATAATTAATCATTCAATAATAAATACCAAAAAATATTTTTTAGTTTCAATATAATTTTTATCGATGTGTAATACCTGATGTAGTTGACGAGTATTCTTAACTGGACTAAGTGTAGAAAATCTTTGATTTAATTTTGATTTAATGCTGACACATTCCGTTTTGGTTACGTACTTGAATTGGACATATTTTATGTTACTTTTATCTTTGATATATAAAAGCCCTTTGATATATACTTTTTAAAGAAGCTGCCTCCAATACCATGTGTCGGTCTCTTGCCCTGACTTGTTGTGAAGAAATCCCATTCGCAGGCAAAATTAAGATCTTCTAATTGTGGTTAATGTTTGGTAGATTTTTAAAATGTAAAATAATATATTTTTGTTAAACCGGATATTTGGGTTCAGCTTGGCCTTCATACTTTGGGGTTTCCTTTAGAAATTTAATGAATTTCGTTTGCATTATTGTTTTCTGCTGCAGTGTCGTGGGTTTCTTTATCTGATATCACTGCATAAGATAATATACTTATTTCACCTTTGGACGATCTAAAATACGCAACGAATGGAAACATTGTTGCTTAATGAGTGTAATAATATAATGGGCTGCTTGCATTTCGTTTTGTAGTAAGAATTTGTAATTTTCCGAGAAATCCATAATAACAGCATATTCCCCAATTTTAAGATTATCTTTTACTAGTTTCAGATATTGTAACTATTACCTGGCTAAGAAATCGTGTTTTTGCAGTGCCGATAAGCCAAATTTTGATGAATTGGAGAACGTTTCCAGAAATTCCTCTATGGAATTCCTCTATCTTCTCTAGTGTGTATGTGTTATCTTTACAAATCCAATTGCTGTAAGTTCGAACAAATCCAATTGTCATTCAATATCTGCACTTTCTAATACAGTTTTAATTGTATGAAGAAAACTCTCCTTAAGCTTATTGCATTCTTCGCAATTTCCCATAAGAAAATGTAATTTTAGTTATATTTTACAAACCCGGAAAACAAATTGCTTACCTTCACAGCAGTTCCAGGTTAAGTTTTTATAAAGCATAGCCTAACATAGCACTTATTTATAAAAGTAAATCGTCTAGTTCTATGACTAAAGATATGAACCTTGATCTAATCTATCTCAAAAGGTGGCTGGATTTAAATTTCATGGTTCTTAGTGTAAAAACTAATTGTATGTATTTTAAGCATAATGGTTGGAAAGAAAGTAATTTTGACATTGTTTACCATTCGTCAGCTCATCATGTAATAATTATACAGGTCAAAATGCAATCACTAATATGGCTAGTTGTTCTGGTAATTGCAGCCGCATTGATGAAGTTGACAATTTTAAAAATTTAGCCGTTATTGTCGATTCTAAGTTAAATTTTAAAAAACCTATCGAAAGTATTCAGCTATATGTGACAAAATCTTTATAGCTAATGTAATATTCACTTTTATTCTCATTCAATTAAAACTCTATTTTTAATTGGTCGTATTTTATTTCTTCCATATGTTATCAAAAATACACCTACTCTCGACCACGTACGAACTTCAATCTCCCTCTTTACATTTTCCATCTCTCCCAATAAACATTACAATCTTTCCCATTAAACCATAACTACCATACTACATTTTCCATTTTGTTCAGAAAACGAGACTTGAGGGTTGAAATTTTTATCGGCTTACTAGATGTACGATAATAGCCGCATTTCTTGACGCATTAGTGATCCGAATTAGATCAAAGTTTACATTGAAAACAACAACAAAATTTAATTTTTGTTGTTGTTTTCAATGTAAACTTTGTTCTGATCCGGATCACTAATGTGTCAAGAAATGCGGCTATTGTTAAAATTAAACCAAACAACAATAATATTTACTACTAGGGAGTACAGCCCGTCCTAGGACGGATACAATTTATATATAATGTTGATGTCAAGCGGCCACTGCCACCATCACCATTTGACCATTTGATATTTTTTTAACCGGTTTTTTTTAGCCAAGTAGAAATAACTCGAGACTAAAGGCTTTTAAGGATTATTGTACTTTAAATAGACTTTAAACCAAAAGAGTAAAGGCTTTTAAGGACGATTTTACATGCGTTGGGGCATCAAACAAAAAACCTTACAGACAGAAAAAAAAATAAAAAAATCGGGGTGGGCTGTGTCATCAACACGGCCGTAGATGTTTTGCGTGATAGCGTTTATAACGTGTTGAGATTTATTATTTTAATTTAAACTAAATTATCTGCCATATTTTTTTATGTACAAATTAGCATCAGAATTATTGAAGTCAGATGGGGCATTCTCTCGCTATAGTGCGGCCAATCCCTGTAAATCGCTATTTTGTAGATTCAATTAAAATTAAAATTAATGTGTAGATTAATTATTTTAATTTAAAAAAAATTAACCACCACTGTTTCTTTATGCAAAAATTGACTTTAGAAGTGCTTTGATCGGATGAGCCATTCTCTCACTACAGTTGTTGAAGGATTTAAATCGCGTGAAATCATTCGATAATATTGTGTGTGATGCATAAAGCCTATAAGGAACAACCTAAAAAATCATACATTCAAATTAAAGGTAATGCTTACAGTTGATTAGTAATTACCCACAACCAAGGGAACAATTTCTTGTCAATTTTCTGAACATGCGGTGTAAGATGTTATCACGTCAAAAAAATATAAATTGAAAAACAAAACTAAAATGCTTTGGCGACAATCGAACCGTGTACTTTAGCCGATAGCCGCTCTAGTTCAAAACATTTCTACTAACCCATATCAACCTAAGGAAATTTATTTAATTTTCATTCTTATATTGTTTCGAACACAGTATGCTTTGAAGTGTATGACAGAAAAATTGTTTTTTACCGAAAAATTCTCATGGCTTACTACAACTCATAATATAAAAGTTTTTAAATAATTTGTTGTAGTGTTTAATCATAAACGCGGACCACGTATTTTCTTGTGTAATTAGTAATTACTGTAATAACTAAAAAGCGGAATGTTTAATTTAAAGTAAAATAATTGGTCATACATACATTGCTCCTTTATGTAACATTAGTTAAAAAAAAATTAGTTAAAATTGGTATGTCGCCCTGATTAATGATCAATTTATCTGCTGATGACTGAACTCCATCTATTTCTTGTGTATTGAACTTTTTAACTTGGTCGCTCCATTTGGTTTGAATCCTACCATCTCCATCTTTAATTTTTACCATCTTATCGTTTATGTCTATCACCTGGTATTTCAGTGAATCAAAATTCGAAGATAATTTGTTCTGCAATCTTTCATTTTGTTTCAATACTATGTCTCCAATTCTTACGTCAGACTCAATTGCATTTCGTTTAGTATCGGTATAATCCTTTCTTTTTAGTTTTGCCACCATATCGGTATATCTGATATCCTCATCATAAGCTTCTGGAATTGTTTGAATACTTGGTATTTTCTCCCTGAAATTCCTTCCAAACATTATTGATGCTGGTGAATACCCTGATGTTGGATGTGTCGAGTTATTGTATAAGTATAACCATTCGTTGAATTCTTCTTTCCAGTCTGACTTTTGTAGTTGAGCTATTTTTAACCATTTTAATATTGATCTGTTTTGTCTTTCTATTAATCCATTCGAAGAAGGAGAATAAGGCATCGTATGCTTCAGCTTTATATTGAAGGTTTGACAATAATCCTCTATATCCTTACTTTTGAACTGCGGCCCATTATCTGTAATGATAATGTCCGGAATACCAAATCGTGTGTAGATATTCTTGAAAATCTTTATTACTTTCTCGCTTGTGATTTGACGCATAGTTTACACTAAATCATACTTTGAATATTCATCAATTATTACAAACAAATTTTCACCTGACGGTAGTGGTCCCAAAAAGTCTACTCTAATTTAACTCCACGAAGTTTCTGGTAGTTGAGAAATGTATAAAGGTTCCTGTCTTACATTTGCTGAGACCATTTGACATCCTTCACAGCACTTGACAAAATTTGTAAACGACGTTTCATTAAACTTTCTCCCGGATGGTCCTCATGCGCTATATATAATATTTTTTCCTGCAGTGTTTGACGAATTACTATTCGATTGTGGCTTAGTACTAACCCATCAACCTCACTTAATACATGTTCGAAACAAGCATGTTTCTTGATGTCACCTTCCCAACGTACGTGAAATTTGTCCTAAATTACCTTAAGTTGTCCTAAGTATGTACTTAGTTTTTTATATGTGTTGGTGTAAAAGTTTCGTTATTATGAATTTATTTAATTCATATTGAAATAATAAAAATCATGCTGAAGTTTAATTACTCCAACAGAACAAATTTAGAAATAAGATAATTTTTTAAAAACTAAGACACCCATGTTTAATATGAATTTGAATGTTTTATCGAATATAAGTATAAATGATTTTTCCGAATTTTCCTGAGAAAATCCTAGGAAGCGGCCACCAAAATGTCCTTTATGCTAAGTTGTCATAAGGTCTTAACTATTCAAAATATATTTCACTTTTGAAAAAAGTAGAGGATTAGGGCATTTAGAACAACCATGTTTGATATAATTTCATATCTCGTATATCATTTATACATACAGTAAAAATCCTGAAAAACGGAACTCTATTACTACGGAATCTCATTAAAAACGGAAATTTGTACTTTATTAAAAATAATCATTACAAAAATCATACTAATTAGCCTCTCTACTGCGGAAAACCCCTAAACCCGGACGGAATGATGCCTCTCCATGTAATATTTATTATTAGAACTCCTAAGAAACGGAAATTTAGCCAACTTCAGACTAAAAAAAAAATTTGTTTATAAACTAGAAATAAAGCGTCAAGTGTTTATTACAAAATTGAATTGAATGATTTTCCGTGTAAGTTAACATTAATTATAATATTTATTACTTTTCATAATTAAATATGGAAATAACTAAATGCAAGACACATAAACTTCACATATAAATTTCAGAAATATGAAACAAAAAGTAAATCTAACTTTGAAACAAAAATACGATGTGATCCAGTTGAAAAGTTGCGATTTATTACATCCTACAAAACAAAGATAATATCATCACTAAATAATTGGAATCCAACGAAAACCATCGTATGTTTACAAAAAATACGTGACAGCAAATACGGCAAAATTAACAAAGCCGTGTTTGAATGATTCTCAATTGTACTAACTAAAAATATTTCAATATCGGAACCAATTTTACAGTTCTCAAGCATTATTACTTGCTAGAAGTTTGAAGCTGGGCGAACTTAAAGCGTCAATGAATGGCTGCGATCCTTTCGAAGGCGTTTGTAATGAGGCTGATGCAGACATATCAAACAACATGCATATAATTATTTTTTAAATTATGTTTTTATACATAACTATAAGTTCTTTTTATTTGTGTACAAAAGAAGGACAGAAATAAATGAATTCATAAGCATAAATAATGTTTGCATTACCGGGGAAATATTTAAACTCACTATTTACTCTCGTCTTTTATAATTTTCCATGACAACTCCTTAAAGCCGGATAAAACCCCAAAAACCGGAAAAATCCCTAAAAACGGAATTTTTGTTTGGTCCCTTGAGTTTCCGTCTTTGAGGATTTTTACTGTATATTCGATGTATCATATGAGATTATGTCAAACATGGTTGTCCTAAATACCCTATCCCTCTACTTTTTTCAAAAGTGAAATATTTTTCGAATAGTTAAGACCTTATGACAACTTAGCATAAAGGACAGTTTGGTGGCCTCTTCCTAGGATTTTCTCAAGAAAATTCGGAAAACCATTTATACTTCTATTCGATAAAACATTCAAATTCATATTAAACATGGGTGTCTTAGTTTTCAAAAAATGATCCTATTTCTAAATTTGTTCTGTAATAGGCTAGTTATATAGCCGAAACCGAAACGGAATGAAATGAAACGGACGAATTGATTGTATGAAAACCTACTAGACCAATTATACAGAAGAAACGAAATGAAAATGAACGGACGAATTGATTCAATTCAATTTGCTTTCGTTTCGTCTTTGCGGTTATACACTACCGGTTTTATTTTATTTTGCTATCCTTAGTCAGTGGCGTAACTACAAATTTCGGGCCCCCCCGCAAAATTTTTCTTGGGCCCCTAAAAATATTCTTGTATAAACAAATAAAGTTTTAGTTAAAAACTTATTTTTCCTATTGTCCAGCCTCGCATTAATTAAAAGTGTCTAATATTGAGGGTCCGATACGGCACATGATTCATCAGTTCAATGGTCTCAAACAAATCGAAATGTCTTGCAATCAACTTAATGCTATTAAGATTTCTATATATATAGAGTATAATTTGAAAAATATCAAAAATGTTGAATTTTGAAAGTATCTTGAATATTCTAGAAGGTTCTCAAATATCAAATTATCCATAAGTATGTAAAACCAGAGGAAATCCTATACGCGCTAATCACCGCCTTGTAAAATGCAAATAGCCTGGATATTCTTGAATAATTTCGAATAACCTAGGAAATTAGAGAAATATCGAAATATCGAGAAATCAACTAAATATCATGATTTAGATTTATATGTGTAACTCTGTAAGTTCCCACAACTCAAAGCTAAGCGCAGAACATTGCCATACAAAATTCGAATAAATAGGAAAATCTTTGAAAATCTCGAAAACCCTAAAAATGTCGAAAAACTTTAAAAATCTACAACAAACCGCGGAACAATCACTCCAACCCCAGAGCAATTCGATTAATCTCTATATTACCTCGATTGATCTCGAAAAATTTCAATAATACCGAAAAATCTAAATATTAATAAAGAGTTTCAAGCAAGTAAAACTCTAGAAATCCCACGCAAATTCCGAAAATTTGTGTAAATATCGAATTATTTGTCAATTAATTTAATATTACTAATACTACTAAGCAAAATGCTACACTAACCTAAGTATCACTACTTCAAATATATTTTGATTTTTTTGGGACTGAGTTCCAAGTTTGAATTCCATTTTATTATAAGATTTCCTATGAAAAGTGAAATAAAAATTCTAAACCTATGGAACTTGGGTTACCCAAGTTGAAACGATAATTTTGACAAATGGAAAAACTTGTAACTTATGAAGCAAGTTAAGGCTAAGTCTCGCACCAAACACGCATCCCATTTCGATGATATGCTCCAATAATCTATAGAAATTTTAAAAAATGATCAAAAGATGAAATCCGAACAGGGTATATGAAACAGGAAAATTTTCAATTTCCTGATTTAAAATAGTTTTTCAAATTAAACCGGTTTTACCGGGTTAACCGGTAAATTAAGTTTTTATTTACCGTTTACCGGTAGTAAAAAAGATTCGGCAAACGAGAAACTGTATCAATCACATTCAATCTTTTGCAAATCAATTCAACCTTTTCTAATCAAAACTAGATTTGTAAAAGGTTGAATTTGAAGTGCAAACGAGGTAAATTTGGAGAGCAAAATGTATTTTACAAATAAATCAACCCAGCAAACACTAAAATCCTTATCGTTTGATCTCAAAGCTTTGATTTCAAACGAGTTTAGCAAATTTTATTCTAAATTTAAATATCCGTCAGAACCCAAAGCCATTTTAATTTCTATGGAGTCAGATTACGTGTAATTACTCATACATTCACCTCCAGCAACAGAGAAGAAATTGTTGGACTTCTCTTAAGAAAGTATTTAATAGCAACAGGAACGATGTTTTATTTTTAGGGTGTTCTACTTTAAGCTTAATCTGAGCTGCCATCTATCTGATCTCGTCTTTGAACTAATATTCGAACGCCTGGTAGCTCTCGTGGGCCCCTTTAGCCGTGGGGCCCCCCCGCGGCTGCGGGTGCTGCGGGTACCTAGTTACGCCACTGTCCTTAGTAGCACTGATGTGAAAACAATATATGTATGTCAATACAAAATGGATTAGGACGTCAAGGGAGAATGTTTTTGTGGCGGTAGAATTTTTATAATTAGCGATAAAATAAGAAAAACTGATTGTGGCGCTGTGTGAACTGACTAACAATTAGCCATACACCCTAATATATGTTTTTTAGCAATAATATACTGTTACGTGTCCATTTTTTTTTTGAAAAATTTATTTATTTTATTTTAGCGCGCGGATAAATTTTTGAAATAAAATAAAACCATTTTAAAAACGTCAAAATACGTTTTCGTCAATATAACCATGTCTCTTCCGTCTTTTCGTTTTAGTCCGTTTCATTTCGTTTCGTTTCCGTCTATATAACCAGCCCATAAGAGTAATTAAACTTCAGCATGATTTTGAATATATACATATATGAATTAAATAAATTCATAATAACGAAACATTTATACCAACACATATAAAAAAACTTAGGACATACTTAGGACAACTTAGGGCAAACTACAAAAATACAATTCTCGCTTAATACCTTCAGTATCAAGCAGAACGCACCGACTTAGCGAATTATATTCATGAAATGAAAATAACATGAATATGTTTCAGGGAATACTTATGCAATTATAACAGCTATATTTTGTGGTAAACATTGCTTTTTATATAGTAGTGGTCCTTATTTTAGACACACACACTATTTCTCAAGGAGAGAAGATATGCTATTAAAGCTGTTAATAGTGTTTTTTTTTACTAAATTTTATTTGTTTTAAATATTTTAATTTTCTACCTTGAATTTTTTAATTTGAACTTGTACCCCACAACTACTTTTATGTATTTTAATTTTTTTGATTGCGGTTCCGTAATTGATCCGTTTGGTTTACAGGAACTTTCCTAACTCATTCTTTAATTGAAAAGATAACACATATTACTATTGTTTGATTTGATTTAACTCTTTTCTGTTTTTTTTTCTGGTTTTAAAATAAGTAATTTTTGATTTAAAAAACTAAAAAAAAATTGAAAATAAAATTATAACAGTTTAATATGTATTGCATTGTAAAAATATTACTTCGGTCTAAAAAGACCAAAGTATTGAAATCCTGTCAAAAATGACGAAAAATTTGGTTGGTCCAAAACCACTTTTCTCGACGTTTTGAAAGTCCCTGAGTCTGAAAAATAAAAAAAAATGTCCGTCCGTCTGTCTGGATGTCTGGATGTCTGGACCCATGGTATCTCGAGAACGGCTTGTCCGATTTGGATTTTTTTTCGCCAATCTGTTTCTATGGTCAAGGCGGAGATTTGAAAAGCTTTTGGAGACTGTACGTCAAGGGAGTGGGGTACCTGCCATACGAATTGATCCAAAATACCTGCTTTTACAAATATTTACGATTTTTTTATATATGTTTATTTGATTATTGGATTGGGCATTGAATTGGGAATTGATTTGAAAGTTAAATTATGGGTCAATTTGCGCGTTGAGTTGAAGTTGAGTTGGAGTTGAGTTGGGGTTGGATTTGGATGTAGTGAATAGTTAACACATTTTTTATATGATGGATCTTCCCTATTTATCAACCGATTATTATGAAATTTGACATGTGTGTTGGAAATGAGATTCTAAAATGTTTTTTGGATGAAGTTCTGGGATCTTAAAATGATCTCTGGATGAATTTCTGGAATATGGCCAAGTATGATGGAACTTGTCTATTTCTCAACCGATTATTATGAAATTTAGTATGTGTGTTAGAAATGGGATTCTAAAATGAGTTTTGAATGAAGTTCTGGAATATGGCTATGATGGATATATGATGGATTTGGTCTATTTCTCAACCGATCATTATGAAATTTAGTATGTGTGTTAGAAATGGGATTCTAAAATGAGTTTTGGATGAAGTTCTGGAATATGGCCAAGTAGGATGGAACTTGCCCATTTCTCAACCGATTACGTTGAAATTCGACATTTGTATTGTAAATGGGATTCTAAAATGTTTTTTGGATGAAGTTTTATAAAAATATTCAAAATATTATAAAAACATAAAATATATTATGTATAGCGTTATGCTAATTATTTTCATATATTTCTGCACAACGATTCTTTGAGAATCATTGCAGATTTTGTAAAAAATGTAAAAATGCGCTTATAATAAAAAAAAAAAAAAATTGTAACATATAGAAAAATAAAGAAAAAAAAAAAAAAAAGTTCTGGGATTTTGAAACGATTTCTGGATGAAGTTCTGGAATATGGCCAAGTATGATGGAACTTGTCTATTTCTCAACCGATTAGTATGAAATTTGATGTATGTTAGAAATGGGAATCTAAAATGAGTTTTGGATGAAGTTCTGGAATATGTCCAAGTATGATGGAACTCGCCTATTTCTCAACGGATTATTATGAAATTTGACATGTGTGCTACAAATGACGATTCTAAAATGAATTTTGGATGAGCTTCTGATGATGGAACTTGCCTATTTCTCAACCGATTACGTTGAAATTCGACAAGAGTTTTGTATCAGGTTCTGGAATATGGCCAAGTATGATAGAACTTGCTCATTTCTCAACCGATTATAATGATATTCGACATGTGTATTGGAAATGGGATTCTAAAATGATTTTTGGACGAAGTTCAGGAATATGACCAATTATGATGGAACTTGGCTATTTCTTAACCAATTATAATGAAATTTGATATGTGTATGGAAATGGGAATATTTGATATGTGTGGAATATTGCCAAGTAGGATGGAACTTGGCTATGCCTTAACCGATTATGATGAAATTTGATATGTGTGTTGGAAATGGGATTCTAAAATGAGTTTTTGGATGAATTTCTGGAATATGGTCAGTTAAACGGAAGTATCAGTATAATTTGTTATACTACTTTCAGTATATAGTTCTAGAATACGATTTATCGTGTTAAATTGGATGCCTGTACCTATGTTACTGAAGCTTTTGACCTGTTTGGCTGTTGTTGTATAAGTAAATATATGTTGGTTAAAATAGAAATCAATAATGTCAAAACTGCCACACCAACTTTATGACATTATTGAAGATACCAAGAAGATACCAAAGACCGAAGTTCTGATCCCTTCGTAAGGTTTCAGCCCTTTATATTTTATTATATAAGATTGTTTGTAAAGAATGAAATAACAAATAAAATAAATAATATTCCGTATTATTTGGAAAAAAAATTGTGATTTGGTAAGCAAAGTTACATTGAATTTCAAATAAATTCTATTTGTAATTTTTACTTATGTGTCTCAATGTTTCGCGAAAGATAAAAAGTAAAACAAACAAACTAAGATTGACATATTTCGAAATCAGAAAATCTATTTTAATGTTATACTGCCAACATTTTTAATTGATTAGTATACTCTGCGGGCGTAAATTCCTTAGAAAAGGAGGACTGTATTTTTTGCAATTTAATTTTGTATGTATATGAACGTTAAATTTTTCAAAACAATTTATTTTTGTTCTATTTTTTGTACTACACGAAATGTTGTTTTAAAGCAAGAATTCATACTGAAGGACAATTTTTGGGAAAACTAATTATATAATACGGTACAAGTCCACTTTAATGGCTGAATTTTAAGGTTATTTGTCAATTATTTCAGCTTTTATGCTCATTTTTAAAGCATGGACATGAGCCCTTTCTAGAATAAACGAATAGTTTATTCTTGAAATAATTGAAAAATAACCCCAAAATTCAGCTTTATTTAATTTTTAACCATTCTGTAAACAGCCTCAGAGGGAATAATTTCTAAAATCAAAAACAGAATGTGTATTTATTAAAAATCATAAATTTCAAATTAATCAAATTAATAATTTATATATTAAAATGATGTCGATGTTTGTTTTAATTATTTAATGTGAATTACGGTTAATTGTTACAAGAAAGATAAACGTTACATAACTAATGATTAACTCTCTCTTTTTCACGTTTCTTCTTTTTAAATATAGTTTAGTATAAAAGACCACATGGCCTGGACATTTGCCCTTTCTAGAATAAATGATTTTTTGCAAGGTAGGTGCCGTTCCATTAACCATATGGTAATTTCGTCTTGTCATAAAACGTATGAAAGTGTCTATGATACAAAACCGTCATAATACTAATTTTGACAAAAAGTGGACATGAGCCCTTTCAAGAATAAACGATTCAATTGAATTTTTTTACGAATATATTAAATGCCGTTTTAGATTGCAGTTGTTATTGATTAGTGATTACATTTGTTTGAAGCTCTTTTCATGTGTTTGGGCTTCGTTTAAGCCACTCTTCCACGTCAAGGCTGTAATCATAGAGGGTTTCGTTGTTGTTGGCTTTTATTTTAAAAAAATTTTAAAACGAAAGAATTGAATTAACTGGAATGAACTAGTTTTGCATAAGTAACTTTTCTTTATTTTGACTTATCAATATTTATTTACACTTCAACAACAAAATTTCCATAAATGGTCCAATTTTGACAGTACTTGATTAATTTTACAATTATCATGAATTCAAGCACTGCAGACATTTGATAATATTATCTAAAGTTTTAATTGGTTCGAAACATATTGAAAAATTTATTTTTATGGAGTCCGAACTATTTGCTATTGTTTCTTGTAAGAACGTGCGGTACAAAATAATATCTTTGGAATGGTCAATATTATTTTCGGAATGAATGTCCTGTCTACGGTTGCTATTTGAGGTCAAATCAATGCCGTACAGAATTAGTGGTTCGCAATTGTATCCATCTCTCTGAATTGGAAAATTGTATGTCACTTCTGTGCGAAAACTCTCACTTTCTTCATTCCATGCTGTTTTTAATTCATTTACGAACTGCTGCGCCTTTTTAATTAACGATATTAACTTTCGCTCAGGAGATAATGGATCATAAGATGTAATTGACTTTTTTTGTAGATCGAATATTATCAAAACAAAATGGTTATTTTCGCAATTGAGGAATGTATTTCCGGATATTTTTTTTACTTAATATGACTGATAAGGATCCAAACAAATATCGTTAGTATTTTTAATTAAAACGCTTGCAGCAACATAAACTAAGTCGGTAGTTAAATAATTTGTTTCATTTAACGAGGAATAACATATAATTTTGTTAATGTCGTTTCCCAAAGGCTCGTAAAATTGAATTTGAAAATCTTTAAACAAAATTTGTGTTTTGGAATATTATTATAATATTCATTATTGACAAAAGTCAATGATCTCGCAACAACGTATTTGGAAAGAGCCACCTTGCCAGAGTATTTTGTCTTACTACGAGATTTTTTCTCCCAACTCTCTTGAATATTTCTATCAAATGGGTCAACTTCATCTTGTTGCTTCTTTTCTGTGATAGTTAGGTGATAAACGTGGAGGCAAGTTTTGCAATTTAGGGGTAATTTATGTTTTTTTATAGTTAAATGTGGAGCCAGTTCAATAGAATTATAAATCAATTCGATTTTTTCTACGAGAGCATCGATAAATCTTCCTAATTTTTGATGAGGCCCCTTAATTAAATTATTTTTTATAATATTGAACCAATTTTCTATATTGGCATTTGAAACATAAAAGTGAAGGAATATTGTGCTCCATAACGTAAGGTACGTAAAATATCGCCTTGTACAAAATTCTATGAAATCCTTACAATCACGGTTGGGCGAGTAAATTACATTATGTAATTTTGCACAGTTTTTTACACGTAGAAAACCTGTAATTTACATAAGGCCATTTTATAAATTATGTACTAAAAAATCGTAAAAAACTATACCCTAAATTAAATAAACTGACTATATTTAATTATGTTTATTGAATAGTTGTGAAAACTTCGTACGAAATACATACAAAATACATAATTCTTTTTTATTTTTTGTATAGCTACTCGCCTTAAATTAATTAGCGTCATGCTTAAGTATATCCTAATGAGTAAAAACTTCGCCTAACTCTAAAAAGGTGATATTATCAAAATTGTTATTAGTATTACTTCGGTCTAAAAAGACCAAAGTATAGAAATCCTGTCAAAAATGACGAAAAATTTGGTTGGTCCAAAACCACTTTTCTCGACATTTTGAAAGTCCCTGAGTCTGAAAAAGCAAAAAAAAAAAAAATGTCCGTCCGTCTGTCTGGATGTCTGGATGTCTGGACCCATGGTATCTCGAGAACGGCTTGTCCGATTTGGATTTTTTTTTCGCCAATCTGTTTCTATGGTCAAGGCGGAGATTTGAAAAGCTTTTGGAGACTGTACGTCAAGGGGGTGGGGTACCTGCATACGAATTGACCCAAAATAACTGCTTTTATAAATATTTACGATTTTTTTATATATGCTTATTTGATTATTGAATTGGGCATTGAATTTGGCATTGAATTGGGAATTGATTTGAAGATTAAATTAGGGGTCAATTTGCGCGTTGAGTTGAAGTTGAGTTGGAGTTGAGTAGGGGTTGGATTTGGATGTGGTGAATAGTTAACAAATTTTTTATATGATGGAACTTGCCTATTTCTCAACCGATTACGATGAAATTCGACATTTGTATTGGAAATGGGATTCTAGAATGATTTATGGATGAAGTTCTGGGATTTTAAAACGATTTCTGGATGAAGTTCTGGAATATGGCCAAGTATGATGGAACTTGCCCATTTCTCAGCCGATTACGATGAAATTCGACATTTGTGTTGGAAATGGGATTCTAAAATGATTTACGGATGAAGTTCTGGGATTTTAAAACGATTTCTGGATGAAGTTCTGGAACTTGTCTATTTATCAACCGATTATTATGAAATTGAATATGTGCGTTAGAAATGGGATTCTAAAATGAATTTTGGATGAAGTTCTGGAATATGGCCAAGTAGGATGGAACTTGCCCATTTCTCAACCGATTACGATGAAATTCGACATTTCTATTGGAAATGGGATTCTAAAATGATTTATGGATGAAGTTCTGGGATTTTAAAACGATTTCTGGATGAAGTTCTGGAATATGGCCAAGTATGATGGAACTTGTCTATTTCTCAACCGATTATTATGAAATTTAATTTGTATGTTAGAAATGGGATTCTAAAATGAGTTTTGGATGAAGTTCTGGAATATGGCCAAGTATGTTGGAACTTGGCTATTTCTCAACCGATTCTGATGAAATTCGACATGTGTAATGGAAATGGGATTCTAAAATTAGATTTGTATCAGGTTCTGGAATATGGCTAAATATGATGGAACTTGCCCATTTCTCAACCGATTATGATAAAATTCGACATGTGTATTCAAATTGGGAATCTGAAATGAGTTTTGGACGAAGTTCAGGAATATGGCCAAGTATGATGTAACTTTGCTATTTCTTAACCGATTATGATGAAATTTGATATGTGTGTTGGAAATGGGATTATAAAATGATTTTTGGATAAAGCTTTGGAATATGGCTTTGTAGGATGGAACTTAGTTATTCCTTACCCGTTTGTTATGAAATTTGACATGCAATTTGTAAATGGGATTCTAAAATGAGTTTTTGGATAAGTTCCTGGAATATAGTCAATTAAACGGTTAGAAGTATCAGTATAGTTTGTTATACTATTTTCGGTATAAAGTTCTAGAATACGATTTTTTATTTTAAATTGGATGCCTGTACCCATGTTATTGAAGCTTTTGACCTGTTTGTCTGTTGTTGTATAAGTAAATATAATTTGGTTAAAATAGAAATCAATAATGTCAAAACTGTCACACCAACTTTATGACATTATTGAAGATACCAAAGACCGAAGTTCTGATCACCTCGTGAGGTTTCAGCCCTTTATATTTTTAATAAAGAATTTTAAACAATTCTTTAATTTTTGTGTAATATGCGCCTATATTTTCAAATTTCTAATTCGGAAATATTTTCAATTCCAAGAAAATATTATGTCGAATTATGAGATATCGAATTCTGACATCATAAGATCAAATTCGGATTTGATTTATCTAATGACTTATCGAACATATTCTGTCATAAAAATACATATTCTGGAATACATATCGAATTCAGACACGATATATCAAATTTTGACTTCAATAACTCAAATTCTGATGTCATCAAATTAATTTCTGCCACGATCTATCGAATTCCAATATGTTTTATCGAATACTAGTATGATTATCGAATACCGGCATGACATTTCGAATTTTGACATCCATACTCAAGCTCTTACATTAAATATTGAATTCTGACGTCATCAAGTCAAACGCTGAAAAAATTTATCGAATTTTGATACGAGATCGAGATATGGAATTTTTTGAGATATCATCTCAAAACTTCAGAATTCGATATATCATCCGAAAATACGAGATGTTATATCAGAATATGACCATGATATATCCAGTTCTGATATGCCATCTCGAATTTTGAGATATGTATCGAATTCTGAAGTCATAGGATGATATATCAAATTCTGATAAGACCTTTCGAATTTTGAAAAAAACATGTTGAATTTTGACTGAACATGTTCAATACGGAAAGAGTTAAAATAGCGACGTGCACGTGACATATAAAATTTGACTTATGATATCGAATTCTAAAACTAGAAGTTGAAATTCTGATATTATAACTAGTCAAATTCTGTGATAACATATCGAATTTTGAAATTATTTACGAAATTCTGAAGGCTACATGACAGATTTATCAAATTGTGAAAGCTTTTCAAATTCTGGAATGACATAACGAATTCTGATGTATTAAATTTGGATATAAATAACTCAAATCCTGGCTTGATATATCGAATTCTGTTCTCATTTATCTAATTTTGACATAAGATAATACCTTAGACAGACACAAAATTGATCGTGATTTTCATTTATCCCGATTTATCCCCGACGGTATAAGCGATAGGTATACAATTCCGACATTATAAATTCATATTTTGACGTGTCATATGAAATTTTAACGTCGTGTATAGAATTCTGATATATAGAATTCTAACACCAATAATTCAAATTCTGATTTCAGACATACCGAATTTAGACAACATTAACTCTACTTTTGACAGGCCAAACCGAACTCTGCCTTGATATCGAATTCTGAAATAACATACATAAATGCGAATTCTGATACGACATATCGAATTCTAAAATTATTTATTGAGTTTTCCCTTGGTATATCAAATTCTGACATGATATACCGAACTACATACTACATCAGAACATTACATATCGAATTCTGATATGATTTACCAAGTTTTGGCATGGTATCACAGAATATATATAAACAGAACAATATCTTCTATAGCGCTTTAGTCCTAAGCTGGTGAACAAATATTTTCGTTATTGTTTTTTTCGACTGATTTTGATTTAGAAAATATAGAAACATCATTTTATATGCAATCAATGAAACAAAAAAAAATTACAAAAATGTTTGTACCCACCTCTTTCTATTGATAAATAAAAATCAGTACAATTGTAAAACGAAAGAGAAATCTTTACACTTTATAATGTGCTTAAAAGAGATAGACATTCGTGAATAATTTTTAATTTTGGACTAGTTAGCTTTGCGAAACTTTAAAATCAAATCAACAAATAAACAAAAGACCAATACAAATAAATTAGAAATGCTACACAAACTCATACACAACCTTATGGGAGTTCCAAGTTTTCTTTTTGTTATTTCTTTGATATGATTTTAAAGTTTCGCAAAGCTAACTAGACCAAAATTAAAAATTATTCACGAATGTCTATCTCTTTTAAGCACATTATAAAGTGTAAAGATTTCTCTTTCGTTTTAAAATTGTACTGATTTTTATTTATCAATAGAAAGAGGTGGGTACAAACATTTTTGTAATTTTTTTTTGTTTCATTGATTGCATATAAAATGATGTTTCTATATTTTCTAAATCAAAATCAGTCGAAAAAAACAATAACGAAAATATTTGTTCACCAGCTTAGGACTAAAGCGCTATAGAAGATATTGTTCTGTTTATATATATTCTGTGATGGTATATCGAACTCTGACATCATCAATTCAAATTCCGACTTGACATATGGAACTATGCCATGATGGACACATTTAATACATAAGTTTCGACAACAAAAATGTAAATTCTGACATGATGTACCAAATTCAGACGAGACACCTTTATCAATTATGTCATCATATACTTAAATTCTGACGCGACATATCGAATTCTGGTTTGATATCATGATATATCGAATTGTGACATCTGATATTTAATTTATGACATGACGTATCAAATTCTGACATGAAGTAACGAATGGTACAATTTATCGGATTCTGGCATAATATCTCGAATATGTGGCATGTCGATTTCTGGCGTGATATATCGAATTCTGGCATAGTATATAGAATTCTGACATCATAAATACAAATTCTAGTATCGCATTTCTAATTCTGGCATAAAGTATAGAATTCTTCAGGATAACACAAATTTTGGCATTAAAAATTCAAACTCATCAGCGTTTCTATTATCAATGAGATATCGAATTTTGGTATCAAAGATTAAAATTTTGATAAAACATATCGAATTCGCTTATGATTTTTTGAATCTTGAAATGAAGTATCTAATTTTGGCATCAAAAATTCAAATTTTGCGTGCAATTTTAACTTGATATTTCTGGTGTTATGTATCGACATGATGTATCGAATTCTGAAATTTCCTTTCGAATTCTGGCATGATACATCGAATTCTGACATGATGTACCGAATTCTAACATGAAAAACTTAAATTCGGTTATGACATATCAAATTCAGATATAATGTTTCGAATTCTGGTAGCTGTATTCGAAAAAAAAAATAAGAAAAAGAAATTGTCTGGCGAAAAAATCATCGCAGTTATTTTACGATTGAAATGACACGTCCCAAAATGACATAAGGGACAAAACTGGATATTTCGATGAAAATGGTCTAAAATGAATTAAGGTGAAGTTATGGCATAGCCAATTAGGATATAACTTGGTTAATTCTCACCCGATTTGAATGAAATCCAACGTGTTTGAGGGAATTTAGGATGGAACTTGGATAATTCTTAACCAATTTGGAAGAAATCCAACATACCCGATAGAAATGCGATTCTCAAATAAATTTAGATGAAGTTCTGGAATATGGCCAATTAGGATGAAACTTGGATATTTTTGAACTGATTGTGATAAACTTTGACCATAATTATAAGAAGTTCTGAACTATGTAAGTTCTGATCATTTTGGGTAAAATTTGGCTATTTCTTTACCGTACGATGGAAATTGGATTAAGTAATAAATAAACCAACAAATTAAAATGTTTTTCTGGAAATATTTTCTTTTTGAAAACGATTAGCATTACTGTCAGAAATAGAGCACCTCAAGATGTCTATATCTATCTCTGTGACAATGATTATTCGATCAGAGAAGAGCGAATAATAAATTTTAAAGAGCGAGTTTTAGAAAGCTTCATTTAATCTAAAATTTAAGCACTCTTTAAAAAATGATTTGTTACCAGTAATAAAAAAGAAAATTATTTTGCGTATCTTAGGTATATCATGGCTCTATTTTGATATGATATACATATATTATATAGACGGCATTGCTGAGATGCCAGTAGTGCGATTACATCCTGTAATGCGTTTCCTACTGTTTTTAAAATGCAAATTTGTTTACATATAATTTACATTTTAATGTAATTTACGTAGATTTTTACATTTTTTACTTATAAAATGTAAAAAATTATTTTTTACACGAATATGCCCAACTGTGCTTACAATAATAATCATTTAATAACTATCAGGGTTTTCAGATATTTCACTGTTTCTTTAAATATTTTGTAAAATATCATTGTATCTTTTAAAAAAGTATAGTGATTCAGAGAATCAAAAAAACGCATCTAAGTTATTGTCATTAGATGAGTTTTAATCAGTAGCTTCTAAAGTGTTTGGAATTTTTTCAGCTGGTAAAAAGCCTTCTAAATTATTTTTAATGTAATTTAAAATATTTCTATATGCTGCACTAAACGCTGAATTTTTATATTTGCAGCAACAAATGGTACATACAATTTTAAAAATAATATCCACATTTTCTAATGTATTGGTGTCTACGATTAATAAAAAGTGGTATCATTATAAGTAACCGCAATTTTTTAGTGCAACTCATAATTTTGGATTTTATTTGTCAAATAATAATTACCGCAAAATGTGGACAGCAAATAAAAATTCCTGTTAAATTTTCAAATTTTTTCTGTCCTTTTATGATTTGATACGAAAAATTAATATATTTCATGATATTCATTTCATTAAATATCATGGTAATCGTATTTATAAATACCCAACACCAATCGGTTACAAAGTACTTGGGTAGAGGAACTTTGGGGTTAACCCGTTGAATTTCACATTTGAAAGAGCTGAGAAAAACTAGTAACACACATGACACTCATGTCATGACGACACGAAATTAGTTCCGCAACAGCAATTAAAATGTTATTTACCTTAACAACGCATGGGTAATATAAAATTTTGTTAAACTTATGATGCATGCAGCATTTTGGATTCCGTACCAGTCCACCTGTGGCATCTATATAAACTATATTTCCACCAGTTGGTCCCGAAAGATTCAAAAATGAAGGCCTCATCAAAATAAAATAAAGTGGATCATCAGCTAGGTAAATATATTTATTAAGCCGGTCTTTTGCTTGTCGGCGGGAGGGATCTGCCAAATCACAATTTGAAATAATGTCTTTTAGCTGCAGCTTCTCTGAACGTTCGGGCTTACAATTTGAGTGTTGCCGGCCTTCAAAAGCCCAACATCAACATGTTTAATAGGCTGTCTAGGTTAACCAAGTTAGAGCACTTATCTTTTAAAATGTCCTGCATTTGTATTCTTTCAATACCTCTAATTTGGAAAAACTTCTTCACTTCCCCATGACACTCCATATCTTCCCCTATTGTGTACATTTCCACAGTTCCATTCAAAATAACTACGAATTTGTATTTTTGTGCATGGCAAATTCCATTCAAAATAATCATTTGTCCCGTTTTATTCCTATTAATTGTTTTAAAACTAAGAACCCTCGTATTTGTTGCGGAAATTAGGAAATCTCTTATGGAATTTCTTAGCATTTCGTTGCTAAAGTTTTCAGTAATAAAAATTTGAAATACTCCACGCGACCGCCATCTGTTATATTTGAATCTTGAAAAATGAAAGGAATTTCAGCAATTTCATCGTCGAAGTTTTCAATTTCCCCGTTATTACCAGAAGTATATCTTCGTTTCGATTAGAATACGTCACGGCTTGTTCATTTATCATTGAAGCTTGGGAAATAAAAACGGTTTTGGTGTGTTCTGCCCCTGGAGTTGTGAAATGGCGTGTACATTTCAAATTTATTGTTGTTTTTCGATTTCCACAACTTATAAATTTTTAATCGGTTGGAACAGTTATAAGCTACTTTTAAGAACTTATATAGTTTGTCCATAATTGGAGAATTCGACCGAGGTATTTTAATATTTTGAGTTGAAGAACATTTATAAATTCTCAAAACAGCATTATAAACTGACTTCTCACTCAGTTTTTGCAGGTTTTTTACAGTTCTAAACGTTTTCCGACCCTGAAGCCGCTTATCTAAATTTAAAACATGCATTTTTCTATACAAATTTTTTTCGAGATCAGCACTAACTACAAACACAAAATAATTGAAACAAGGCTTTAAAGAACATTACTGACCAACCAGTGGTTAAAGCTGTGGCGTTTGGATCGGGAGAAACCGGGTTCGAATTCCGATAGGGGCGGGATGCAAAAGGTAGTTTTCATCACCCGATTACGATCGGGGATGAAGATGAACACAACTCTCACCCCCTGTCGAGAGTGCAGAATCTATGGGCCGACCCACCTTTCATGTCAGCACTATAGGTTGGCCTGAAGCAATATAATATCCAGGTGGTTTATACGAAAGCGGGTCTATAGCCTACGTCCTCAAATTGGCTACTGTGGTGTAAAAGTAGGACGGTAAAAGCTAACTGCGAAAGAGTTGTGAGTGTCTTGAGCCCCAGAAAAGATTGCATAGAAATAAAAAAAAAAAAGAATATCAGAGAGAAAGCAAAGGTCAATATAAAGATAAACTAGAATCAAAATTTTGTAGGATGTCAAAGGAAAAGTAAAGGTCGATTATGTAGTTTTCACAAAAACTGTTATTATTACAAAAAAATACGATTTAGAATCACAATTAAACACAAAACTATATGCGAACAACACAAAGTCTGAATAATGATTAAATCAAAAAAAAAAATGTTATACTTCGACCAAAACCTTGCAGTACCAATATTTAGGGTGCATATACTAAACTTTTGTGTAAATAATCGCAATTATTTCAAAACAAATTTGTTTCAAAATTTTTGTTTCAACAACTTTGCTTTTCTGAATTATTTTCATTTGGGGACTTTGAATTATTTACAGAAATAACAAAAACTCTCAATTAATACGGAAAATTTGCAATAATCTCGAAAATGTATCGAACATTTAATTTCAAAATCTCACAAATTATTCGAAATTTCAACAATAATCTGAAAAGTAATTAATAATCTCGACGCCAGGCAACCCAATATAGTTAAAATTTACAATGTCGCGGTTAAACCAAAATTATTTCGAGAATATCGGAAAATTTGAAATATCCTCAAAAATGTCATCAACATATATAATTCCTCATCCTCTAAGCTTATTTGTATAAATCAATGCGATGCAAATTTCGAAAAGGACAAAAACAAGTCTCGATAAATCACTAATTCTGTAACAAGATGCAACGCAAACCATTATAAATTTCGAGGAATATCGAGAAACATGACTAATCTCGAAATGATCAAATAATCTTACAACTCTAGAATATTCTCGATATTCACAAAAAATTTCGAATATTCCCAAAAAACACGAATAAATTTAGAATACTCTATAATAATTTTCAAAAATTGATAAACCACTATGAGACACTCGATTAGTCTGAAAAATTTCAAGCAGCAATATACTCGAAAACATTGAATAATGGTTATAATGTTGATATCATAAGCCACTCAACGCCATTTAAATCTAGAAATCCAGATAAATTAAAAATAAAACAGAATTTAGAATCTCATCTCGCTATGCTTATTTCAACTCCAAGCTAAATTCGAACCTCAAAAATCCTATAAAGAAAGAGCAAGAGCAAACCATCTACATACATGCTCATGCATTCGATAAAGCATCTTGACCGTAAACAACACAAATTTTTTCCCGGGCTTGGGCAGCGTTTTTGCCTTTTTCATAGTAAAATTGCAAAATATAGCGAATTTTTCCAGACATGTCCCTCATTTTTACACTAATATAACTTTTGGCATGAAAAACTATCTTCACAAAAATTGTAGACTAAAATGTCACCTTTCAAACGCGCGGTATGACAAAATCTGATTAGTGTTGCCCGATATACGACACCAGACACCATCTAGTGACAAAAATCTCTCAATACTTTTTCTCAACCTAATATAGGGGTAGATGCTCGTACGTATCGCAAGTTAACAAATTGCGATGGTTAAAGATGTTGGATTTATGAACTCTTTTTGAGTTTGCTAGGAATGATATTCTCAATATACCTAGCAAATCCGCCATATTGCTTAATATTCAGCACATTGCTGAATTATATATTGACATTTGAATATAAACTTAAACACAAAATTTTATAAAAATAAATTAAGTAAAAAATATGCGTAGGAATCAAAATAATAAATCGTATGTCAAACTTCTGTGAGGTATAAATAATGAACTTCCTGAAAATATTGGAAGCCCGAAAAGTTACACAATTACCTAGTTTGTGCAAACTACTAATCAAAATCATAGATCTCTCACATAAACTAATATGGTGGGAACACCATTTTTAGTTATTTGTTTATGTTTTTTGTTGAATGTATGTTTAAAAAAAATCACATATTTTTAATACAAATTCTGTAATTTCTCTAAAGTTGATTTACATATATTTAAATTTAAGTATATACATACCTCCTTAATATGTAATTGAACAATTGAAATGTTATTCAAAATATTGTTGCCTGTACACATTATTTTATTTTCTGTATTGCGAGTTCAAAAAGTCACTCGCAACTTTTTTTAATTTTTCGCTTGCTAGGAAGACGCAAAAACGTTTGAGCATACCAAAAGGTCATTTTTAGCTCGCAAGTTCCTAATTTGCTTGCTAGAACGTATCGAGCATCTACCCCATAATGGGCTAGATACTCGATACTCAGATAAGCAGATAAGAAGTTATTTTTTGCGAATTTGCTAGAAATGTTATACACCATAATTTAGCAACCCAATTTGTTTCTGAATTTCAGAAAATGGGATACTTTAACGCACTTTAACGTTTGTGCTGAATACAAAAATATATTTTACTTTGCTAAAATAATCGAGTAGTATACGCAAGCTAATTTTCGATTAGCAAATCCGCCACATTTACAGAGTTGCGAATTGCTAGAGTATCGAGTATCTACCCCATAATGTTTAGTTGACGCTTTGATGGCCAACGAGGAGTAATCATAGTGAAATCTATTCTTGATTTTTATCCAAAATAATTTGTCATTTGATTTTTAAAGAAGGGTTGTCGATTTACAAAGCTGAGATAAACCCAATTTTCATTTTAGCGTGGTTTTGACGGCTAACAATAGGTAATCTTTTGGAGGTTTAACATTATTTATGCCATTATTTATAGGTGAGTTGCGACGACGTGACTTCTGAACAAATCTGAGAATATTATGATGTTATACTACTTATGGCATAAACGTCAAGCAAAATTCCAAATAAGCATAATTAACAAAATATTATATTTTTTAACAGGTAATCAAAGAACTGTCTTCGCAAATTTGAGTTACCAATATGGCGGGTAAGGGCTTTCAAACAAATTAATGCGTTAATATTAAGAAACGAGTGAATCTGATTCAAATCAAGTATAAGAATCTATCACTTAAGTATTCCTATCATATTCAGATATAGCTCCCCAGTTTTTCAAACACCGAAGTAAGCTATTAAAATAAATTCTTTGATTAGGATGTTCAGCAACATTTCTGAAATTCTATATACGAATTTCAAAAAAGAAGGGGTTTCAAACCGAACACACTGTGGTTCAAGGATTTTACATATTTTTGGAATCCGAATCTGAATTAAATCAAAATTTGGGTTCACGTTAAAGTTAATAGTTCAGAAAACTGAAAAAACTACCAATAAAGCGAAATCAAAATAAGAACAACTAATTATGATGCCTCAAAATTAATTTGAATGCCAGAATGAATTCAATAAATAATTTTTTATTTCTTTATTTCTTTTTTTATTTATATTTAGTTAATAATTATGACGCGTGATTCGCTTAAAAGCTTTACTTACAATAGATTCCGCTTCATTGGAGGCTCGTTGGAATTTATTGGTGAAACTTTCAAAATATCATACAATACAATACGAATATTTCCGGACAGTTTACAATTTTTGAGCTAATTTTATTCAAAAATTTAAAAGATGAATTAAAATGATATGACTTCAAAGTAGTCAACACATGTTAAGCTAATCATTCATTTAAATAGACTGAGAAAGGTTTACATACTTTAAACAAGCTTCAATTTGGCAGAAAATCTTCTAAAAAATTCTTCGGCAACACCGTTGAAAGTTGTTTAAAAACATCAGGTTCTATAACTATACCTAGAGGTAATATCGGCACATAACTTGTTCCGTTAATTTTTGTGGCTGCAAAACTGTGGAGCATGTAGAACTTATCGACCCTTCATATGAGATTTAACATTAAAAACCGTTGAACTCCAAAAGAAAATAATAGTTTCTTGAATCTACAAACATGTTGTAAATCACTAAAAAAACAAAACAAAATTCATCATGATAAGAATCCAGTCCGCAGTAAGTTCAACGAAATCAATAAAACTAAAATTAGAATCAAGTTGTTGTTAACATTTAGTTTTAATTAATTTTCACAATAAGAAGCGGCAAGCCTAATTACAAATTATTTAAATAAATCTTGTCACAAAAAAAACCAAATCAAACAACTTTATGAGACACACTGAGATTATGTGTTATGTGTTCATAAATTTACGATAAAAAGCTCAATTCCTCTTTCCAAAGCAAATTGATACTTTCGTTTCTACAACCCAAAACCTGATTTTTTATTTTAAAATAATATATGACATAATATATGACAACAAGTCGCCAGGCGCTTAGCATAGCCATAAATTAAACTTGAAAATATCTTAAGCTTGTTGTTTAATTACCGGCTCAGTTCAGCATTGATTGGTAAAATTAGTTACAAAACTTTGTTACATTATAAGTATTTATATCTTTTTAAACTTGCGTAATAATTTTTTTAGTTGCTTAAAATTTGGGTACAATTTTAAAAATCAAGAACATCTTTCGAAAGTTTGTTTGAATGGTAATCCCTTTATTCTTTACCATACAATAAAATGACCTAACCCGTAACTCGATTAAATAATTTTTATAATTCAAAATCTAAATATTAAATTTATTCAAATTTGTGATGCGATTATGTCTTAATCTATATATTTTCTAAATAAAAGTAAAATCGATGAGACCAAGGCGAAGGCACGGCACAACATCATTCCAAAACAACATAATATTGTGTTTATATACATACATATGTATTGTGTAGATTGTGTTATGCGCCACTTGTTTTGTTTAATAAAACATAAAAAATGTCTTAATTAAAAAATATGTCTCATGATCATGATCAATTTATTTGTTTCATAACAAAACATTAAAGTGGATTATGCGATAGAACCTGTTTACATTCGGCTTTTACATTTTATAAAATTTTAAGCCTTTTGATGCTTTGTTTTGCAATTTATCTTATCGATATTATAAATAAAAAGCCGACTTTAATAAATAGTTTTGTTTGTCTGCATTGTGTTGTCTTTCTGAATTTGTACCGCTAATTATCATTTTTTTTCTTTTCGTATTATTGATATGTGTAGAAAAAGTATTTAATTTGTATTAAAGTAAATATCTAAAGGTAACATTGCAGAAAAAATAATTATGAATAATGCTTATGATAAAATAACCCTAAAATATCTAATTTAATATGTGGCTAAGTGGGATTAAAGCTAAATAGTTTTGAACACAAAAGTCACTGTGATGGCAGGGACTTACCGAACAGCCTGTTACGCACAACAAAAAATGAATTTAGAGAGGTTTAGTTAGTACATAATGATAGAAATTGACCCGGCTACATACACCTAAGTTAACCAATAGGTAGTACACAATGCTAGTGCACAATACATTTCTAATCTAATTGTAAAACAAAAACTACATTTTGAAATAACATTTATTAGTTTACTGAATCAGATTTCTGGACATCTGAAAATCGTAATCATAATTAATAATAATGGGTCGTCCTTCAAGCATTTGCAATTTCAACTACCGAACTACCGGGTATTTCGAGTGTGGCAACACTTACGTCATTCGTGTTATGACAGAAAATTAGTTTAATGTTTGACATTTACGAAATGGGTCGCTTTACGTTGAACAAAATTGGAAAATATTTAAAACTTACTTCCAAAGTGATGAGTCTTCTACCCAAACTGTAAGAAATTTACGTGGGACAATACAATTATCTCGGTGACAGATAAAGTTATTTAGACGTTTAAAATTGGAGATGATAGGTGATGAATAGATGGAACCATTTTTTTTACTGCTAAAATTCCCTAACAATAAAAATATTGAAAACTCATAAAAACAGCCTTTTTTGTACTTTTAGGTTAGAATATCCTAAAATCCTGACATGATAGCGCACTTCCGCGGCCAGATTCGGATTCAGCATCGAAAAATACGTCGGAAAGGACTATCTTTGTTTCTTCAACTTTTTGTTTGTCGACCAATGTTATAAATGTAGAATGTCCGCAGCCTGCCACTAAGATTACAGAAGTTCGATCTGTGAAGGGAGTGACCAAAATTAAAATGATAATATGCTAATTATTTCCTAAAGCATGAAGAAAGCTTCAATGATTACGTTGGCTCATCCGACCAATCACAGTTTAAAGATATGCAGTTGTGTTATGCTGAACGGGAGGTTTGCTTTTACTTCAAAAATATTGAACTCTTTGAATTAATTCATGTCCTGAATTCCATTTCTTCTGATGCCGTTGGAATAGATGGTATCTATTTTCAGCATTTTCAATTATACACTAAATGCCATCCGGTTATTAAGTTATCAAATGTGAGTAGTGTGAATCAGTTTTCTCCTATTATTAATTTACCGTCGCTTTCAATAGTTTTTGAAGCTATATTGAAAAGCCAGTTGACTACATTTTGGAAAAAAATCAAATTATGTACTTAATAAATTTCAATTGGCCTATCGTAGCACTAATATTACGCCAACTGCTGTACTAGATGTATGTAATTGACAATATACGCAGAAGTGCCGATGCCAATCGGGGTTCTATTTTGGTCCTGTTGAACTTTGGTAGTTCTTTTGACTCAATCGATCCTTTATTATTGATTCAAAAATTATGTGATAAGTTTTTATTTTCTGTAACAGCTTCTAAGATGATTCAATCTTATTCAACAGGGAGGAAAGCCGTAGTTCTTTGTAATAACCCATTTTCAGATTGGGATAGGGTCCCTCAAGGGTCGGTGTTAGGGCCCTGTTATTTTCAATGTAATTATATTAATGATTTATGATCATCATTATACTACTGTAAAAATTCTTAGTTTTGCGGATGATGTTCACATTAGGTAAACATTAGGAATTAGGTAAATTTTTGAATTAAAAAAATATGATCATATTTCTACTTACATACAGATTGGTTGAAAAGTATCGAAAGTGACATCTATTAACCAGTAGAGGAATCAAAATTTGTGCGCCATTTTAATATTTCATCTTTCATTTGAACATATGAAAATCTCTATTTCGATCTGGCAATTCATTCTTTGTTTACAAGCCATTAGAAGTTGACGTGTTAATGTATTCGTTTACAATGGAAAAAACCGAATATCGTGCAGTGATAAAATTCTTTGTTTTCGAAGGTTTATCAGCAACAGAAATTCATACAAAAATAGTAAAAGTGTTTAAGGAATCTGCGCCTTCATTATTTAACTGTCCATCGATGGGTTTTAGAGTTTTAACATGGTCGTTCAAGCGTTGAAGATGAACCACGTAGTGGACTTCTAAAAAGTGCAACAATACCAGAAATCAATGAGCAAGTGTATTATATTCTTTGTGAAGATCCAAGTTTGACTAAGCGTGAAATTGCTGATACCATAGGCATCTCGGACGAATGAGTACTCCATATTTTACATGAAAAATTACGTATGAAAAAGCTGCTTGGAAAATTGGTGCCGCATTCGTTAACAATTCAACAGAAACTGAATCGAAAACAAATTTCTCTTGGATGAGAGACTTGGATCTACCACCATGATCCTAAACTGAAACAAGAACGTTTACAGTGGACTGAAGCTGGTTGTTCAGCTCCACAACAGGTGAAATCAGAACGATCGGCAAAAAAGGTCATGTCATCAGTTTATTGGGATCCAAAAGGGATTTTGTTGATTGATTATCTTAAAAAAAGTAAAAAAAATTGCAGAGCTTCCGGAAAATCATTACAGACATGGTATAAAATTATTGGAGGATCATTGGAATAAGTGTATTTTAAAGTTGAGGGAGATTATGGGGCACATACTCGATAATTTATCAATTCGCAAACTGCAACTCGATAAATATGGCGGATTTGCATACGTCAAAATTTCTTGCGTAAAATCCCATACTCGATCGCTTTCGTAATGCAATATATTTTTTTACACAGCAGGCAAATATCATTACGCTGAATAAAAAATATAACCTCAAAACGTGAATAATTGAAAGTTTTTTGTTCTGTTTTTAAAATTAACGTCAATAAATTTAAATAATTTAAATTTAAAATATTTAATATGTTGTAAATGAGTACAAAACCTAAACTGAAATAAAAAACCTTTTTTGAAATTTTTTATTTTATTAACAAAAACCAAAAAGTTGTTTGAAAAAGTGGTACCAAGAAATTTCGAAAATTTTAATTGAAAAGTTATGATTATGAAATAACTATTGAATTTTTATTAGATAGTTTTGTCTAAATTAATTAAATTTTTTCCAAAATATGAAATACAATTATTTCGAATACAATAGTTAGCTTCGTTTCTAAATATTTCCCAAATGAAAAATGGTCTAAACTCAATGATTGACACTAAACAATAATTTGCCGATAAATTAAATCGTTCGCAAAATTTTAACTAATTGCTGGCTTGCTAGCTAAAGCAAAAATATCGAGTATATCATTTTTTGCAATTCAGCAAAATTTGTTTGCTTATTAGCATCGAGTATACCATTTGCCGCAATCTAGCAAAAATCGCTTGCTTATCTGCTTGCTAGAGTATCGTGTATATACCCCTATATTGAATAAAAAATCTATTTTCATTAAAAAATTCACATTCTTTCATTTTTGCTTTCAATACTTTTCAACCAACCTGTACCTTTAGTGTTAAGTTGTGAACTAAATGAATATTATGATTTTAGAATTTATTTGACTATCTTTAAAACTCTGCGTAATAAAGGTCCAATTTACCTTTATAAGGTAAAATCTTTAAGAACCACGGTACTTATTTTACCACCTAATATAAACACAATTGTTTCAGTTCTTTGTTCTTCGTTCGTGGCGTCAGTTTATAGAATTGTTTGCCTGTGCATGTTAATTATTCTTCTTCGATTAGGAAAACTATGTATTTTAATTTTTTTTTGGCTTTGAAGTTTAAATCGGTGTAAATTATCGCTATTTAGTATTAGTATTAATTATTGAGCATTAATTTGAATTTTATTTCGTAATTATTCGTTGTTTTTGGAGCCATAATCATTATGACGTATTATCAAAGCAAACTTGATTACATAATATAAAAATCGAAGCTTTTATAAGGGAATTAGAAACGAGGAAAAAACCAAAATGTCCATAGTAAAACTCATAAAACTTATGGGAAATCACATTTTTTCCTAAAACAAATTTGTAAAAGAAAACGTTACAAATTCCTAATTATGATTTCTGATATATTTTCATAAATGTTTGCATTTTAACATATATAAATGTAGTTCTAGTAAATCGTTTTCATTTTTTTGTAATAATTGATTTATTTAAACCAAATTAAAAAAAAATTAAATACAACTGCATTCTGGTCAAACAGGTCAAATTGACATAAAAGATTGCTACAAATCGTGTGATACATTACATAGATTGCAGTGATGACAGTAAAAATTTGGTAAAAAAGTACAATTGCCACTTGGGGCAATTTTAGGCTCAAAAATTGTAGTAAAAGCAAAACAAATTCACAAAATATTAAGAACGTGTCATAGTTTTGTGATTAAATAATTGTATTCGTATTTCTTTGTAAACAACTTAGACATCTGAGGTACACTAGTCAAACTAAAGATAAATTTAGCAAGTATTATTTTTATTCGTCAGAGCCAACTTTGATGTATTTTTCAAAATGGAAGTTCCGCCAAACCGGGTTGCCGCCCCGGTGGCACAGTTGTTAGCATGCTTGCTTTAAGCCCCGGAGGTTCCGGGTTCGATTCCCGGCGGGTAATGAAAAAATCTCGGCTGGTTAATGTTGGATCAATGAATTAATCACTCATTATCCGTTAAAAAAAATGATTACGAAACTTCAGATGAAGCGGCCAAATCCCTCTATGGGATGTAGCGCCAGCGAAAAAAAAAAAAAAAAAAAAGTTCGAAAAATATATTTTAGAAATTATTTAATTTGTTCGGGTTTCATAAAAAAATCCTGTTTTTTGAAAAAAAATCTCTATTTGTGGTTGTATTGGTGCAAAAATAACAATATTGCTGTCAAGTTTGGTGAGGTGCGTCTGGTACCACCCTCCACTTATTGGACAGGGCTCAACGCCGCGCTATCAGAATAAAGCTCCAGTCACAATGCATCCGTTCCGTTCCGCCCCGTTTTCGTTAAATGGCGCGCATTCCGCCTTTACCGTTCTCTAGTCACAATGCATCCGATCCGTTATTCGATATTACATTGTTTAATATGGGCGTACCCACCACCTTCTTTATGTTTTAAATTTGCAGTAAATTTTAAAGAGCGTATATAAATCCACCAAAATTTCAAACATTTCGTAGTGATCCATTTTGGTAATGTATCAGTAAAATATAAAATGTATAGTTACTGTATTGCGCGATTTTGATTACCTACTGTCAAAGAATAGGTTACGTTTTCCGTTCTTACCGTAAAGTTTTAATTTTTTAAAAAATCTTTCCGTGTCCGTCCGTCTAATTCCGCTCATTGTGACTAACATTTCCGTCTTTTCATTTAAATTACATAGAAAATGTCAAAATTTAAATTGGACGAAAAAACGGGACGGAACGGAACGGATGCATTGTAGCTGTTGCTTAATACGGAATCCCAGACTTACTCAAGAACTAGACAGCTTAGCATCGCACAGATGTTGCAGAACTCTGCGTCTTCTACAGATGCTTACATGGTAAATGTTCTGCAGAACTGTCGGAGAAAATACCACCATTCGTTACAATAACAAGAGTAAAAAGAGGAACAACCAATGCACATAGGTTTACGGTGAAGCTCCCGAAACCTCGAACTGAAGAAATCAAGCGCGAATTTATATACCGAACATCAAAAAAGTGAAATTCGCTTATACACTTCAAATTTCCGAAGGAATATAAAATGAATAAATTTAAGGTAGCTATTAATCTTTACTTGCAGGATCGCGCATTGAATGCAGAAGCTCTAACAGTTACAAGGAGCTAGGACCATTAATAAGTCCGCTCTGCACCCAACTAAAAAATTTATTAAAAAAAAAACAAAAACAACATGGAAATATGACGGTTATGACATCATCATATGTAATATAATATAAATATAATAAAGTTGTAAATTTATAATCTAACAACACTATTCACGGCAAAATACAATACACAAATAAATCACGAAAATAACGCTAACTCATTTTTTTGACGTTTTCACTTTGACGTTTTAAATTTCTATGTATTTTAAAATCCTCAAATCAAATCTGCCGAAAATCTCGGAACTTTTAAATTGATCCCGGATCCAAAAAAAATGATCAATATTTTCTTTCAAAAAAATATGAAAAGTATTTGGGATTAAAATTGTTTGATCCAGGATCAACGTTTTTGATCCCGGATTATTTTATGTTTGGTAAAACATTTAGGGTACTAGTTTTGGGTTCATGTTATACACTGCGTTAGAATGTTATGTTAAATGTTGCGTTAAAATGTTGCGTGTCATGTAAACTGTTAAACTGTAAACTATTAAATAAAAATATTTCGTCCCTTTTTATTTATCACATTAAAATAGAAACAAAAACGATAAAAAACATAGCGAGAGTACTTTCAGTGTTTACGTTACATGTAAATATGCTGTATTGAAAATCTCATGACGACATCTTTGAGGCTAAATATTTCTATGCGTCCGACTTTTCCCAATGTTATATATAAAGACCGGATCGCATAGGCATTTTTAATAACAAAAGGCAAATTCATTTTGCCTATAAAATATGCATTTTTAGTTTATTGTAATTCTATACGGAACTAACCATTTTTTATTTACGCATATCCAAAATTAGGATTAGAAAAGAATAATTTTTGATTTCAATTTAAATTCGAAACAAAATTAACACTTATTTAATTGGTACATTAATAACAATTTTTGAAATTACAATGAGTGACAACATAATTTTAAATTTCCTGGTTTAAAATTTAACCTCTTATCTGATATGTTTTTATATTGTGAAAAGCTTCTTTCAACATCACAGGAAGTGATTGGTGCATACTTAAAATTTGCTGCATTTATTACTTCAGTTTGGACCGGTCCATTTCGCAGTATTGTTAAATTTCTTTTAGCTTCCGCTTTTCCAATTCCGCGAAGACAATTTTTAATATATTGAAATTATTGGAACAATATTCTACTGCCCGTAACCATGTGCCCCACAACAGGTTGTGGTGGTAGTGGTAAATTTGGCGCCAATCTTTTAAAAATACCTATACTGGAAGGTGATTTTAAGAATATTTTTTTTAAGTTGTTGATAAACGTGTCAACGTCAGAGAAAATGGATCGGATATGCTCTGCAAGTCTATGCAACCCATGTGCAAGGCATGGTACATGTATCAAGTTGGCGTACAAAATAGATAAACCTTTCCCCATTTTAATCATATATGGTGCAGCATCGGTTACCACTAACAACACGTCATCACGTTCGCAAGCACCATCCAGTATTTCAAAAGCGTTGTCAAAAGCACGAGCCATTATCGTAGTATTGGATTTATCTACAAATTGGCAGTCTAATAATTACACTGAATTAATATTATCCAAATATTTCTGTAAAATTCCAACTATAATGTTGGCAACGAAACATCCAGCAGCGTCCGTTGTTTCATCGATAGACTTCCAAATTTTTTTGCCTTGAAGGTTTCCTTTAATTTCCGAAATTATATTTGCATAGCAAGAACTCAGATAATTTTTCGAATGGTGGATTCACTAGGAATTACTTCTCTCGTGTATTTCTCTGGGAAATACCTTTTGAAATAAAATTTAAATTTTGGTTGGAAAGTTAAATTAAAATATCAATTTCTAACCTGATCACCACATTTTCTAATTTCCAGAAAAATATGTTTATCCCCTTAAGGACCGTTTTTTTTAAGAAATATAATATATAACCAAATAATACGTAGAAAAATTAAAATAATCAATAATTTAATTCTGAATGGTAAACCTGGAAGCACGGGTTGTTAAACACATAAAGCAACATTACAAGGTTTACAATATTAACTGAGCTTCTCCTCTTTTTAATATAGTATGTCCCGAGTTATCTCGGGCCTGGTCCTTAAGGGGTTATAGCAACCATCATGTTGCATAGATCTAAACAAAAATTTTTATTCAAAGATGTTTTTTTGGTTGATTTGTTTCATTCTGTTGTTTTGAATTTTGAGCCAGTCGAATATGCTTCAATGTTTTTAAATGTTGCTGAATCAGGTATTTTTTTAGTGTGCACACTAATTTCCCATCAGTAGTTTCAATACCTTCAGGGCCAAACTCTTTTAAATATTTTATTAATAATTTTTCCGACATAACTATAGAGTGGTTGGAACAATTTAACGTGAACAATGTTTGTTCAAACTAAAATTCTTGTATTTTGCAAGGCATACATATTCAAAAAAAGCTAAATATGCAATGCATTAAATTGAAATATTTTGCTTATGTAAAATATGCGAAATATGCAAAAACCTTTTTTGTGGTAACGAATTCTTAATGACACTCGAATCATAGTCTTCCAAAAATGAGACGTCTCACTTTAATTGGTGAGATAGGCATTTTATTTAAAATCTGGTCTTTGGTTATATAATTGCATACCATACATTTTCAATGATCATCATTTTCAAAATACAAAAAATAAAAAACCAAATCATGTCATGTAGCAAAAATATTGTTACGAATTGGGCTACTGAGTTCGTTCGGTTTTGCAATTAAAAACACTGTGTGCTTTTTATTTCACTCTACTTTTACACACTTTGATATTTGCTTTGACTTTACTATTTAATTCTGTCCGCTTGCTGCTGGTGGGGGCTATGACAACAGATTTATTTCTTTATTTAACGATTTAAAATAAAGTAAAAACTGTTCTCTGCTTGCCATTGCCATCGGTCGTATTTATAACACTTAACCGTCTAAGCTATTGCTCTTAATAAAGTGAGCTTGTTGTATGAAGGCCAAAATCGTCACAATATTTACCTCTATTTTTGATTGTATGTTTTACCAAACATTTGCGGTTCAGGTGGATCTTGAACCCCATTCATTTTTTTTTATTTCCGAAAGAATTCGACATTAATATTTCTGCAATTAATATTTACTTAATACCAATATAGCCTCCTTGTATATGTTTGCTAAAGATTACATATCTTTTTATGTAAACGTTTTACAATATTTTTGCTTTTTTCATTGAAAAACTTGAAGCTAAAAAACACCATTTTTACTATGGATTCCTATGGAAATCAGTGAAAAGTTATACCACTAAAAAACTTCTAAGAAATACATCATAGGGCTTGATATAACCTTATAAATTGGAATAAAAACGTATTAATAGAAAATTAAACATAAAATGCGCCGCGTTTTGTTATAACATAAATAGATTTATAACATAATCGATCGGTCACACACATTTACCAATACTATTGCCTTCCGGTAACCTCAATTCTTATTTCGCGATCAATATCACTGCCCAGGGTGTATTTAGCGATGCGCAAGATATCGATGATTTTGGAAATAAGTTACCATGATTATATTTCCCAGCTATGATTGTTTTAAATTTTCCGGGTACTGTAGAAACATCATGAGCGTATTGAGGTCCTTTCAGCCTCTCTCCAATAACCTTGTTTTTCAGAGCTTCCAAAAATTCCTTCGACAAATGGCCAGGTATTATATATCACACAGTAAATTTAACAGAAATTTAATAATTCCTTCAGAAATAACTAGATTACGATCTCTTTTGCACAAAGCTTCAACTACACTCTCTCCAATGGTTCCAAAAAGTGACACAATTCTTATGTCTTGATAATTTCATCCTCGATCAGTTTTAACGGCGAACTTTGATCCTTTAAAGCCTTTTTAATACGGTTTTCCATCAACAAATCATTCGAGCATTCAACAATAATGTTCCGTTGCGTTGCAAAATCGAGCATGAGATTTAGATCTTTTCCAAGCTCAATTTTTGCAATTTTTTGTAGCACACAGTTCTTTATAGCTGAATTTTTGAACAATTGTCAAATGATATGTTCAAATTTGTTTTAAAATCTTCACGTATTTCAATGATAGTATCATCGTCTTGGTTATATTCATTGTAATTATTGCAACATTTTAGTTACGGTTTATTTGTGTTGTCCACAAATTGTCAAAAATTTTGTATTCTAAAACTATTTCAAAACAAAATCTATAATTTAGCATTATAGAATCGATTATTAACAAAATAACAAAATAAAATGTCCGGGAATCGGGATTATAAAAACTGATCTAATCACTAATCAACACGCTTTAAATGTATTTAAAAAAATCGTACCATCAAATTCTTCGTTTGCTAGATGTTGAGCCGCATTTTCTAGGTTTCTTAAAACATCGTCTTTTTCAAAACATATATTTACAATGTCTTCTTGTTGACTCCTAAATTATCATGGACATTCTATCCATTATTTGCAAGATGCTTTAAACCGACTTTAATATGTATATCTTCAGAGAAATATAAAGCAACTAGAAATATATTATCAAGGTGTGTGTTTACCTCATATGGCAGATTTAATATGATCCAAAAGAGTTTACGGCTTAAAAATCATCAGTAAAGAATTGCAATTGAAGCGTGAATTATTCTTTATGAGAACCGCGTACTATTTTTATAAAATAGCCCATCGCTAGGTTTTGAAATAATCGAAGGATCCAAAATATCCTAATTTAAAATATGGAAAAGAAAGTTTTTGTTTAATGAAAGGGTTTCGACGTATAATCCCATCGCATTGGGACCGATATCTACTTTGGTTTTTGTACTCCAGATTTCAAAATTAATTTTATTCGGTTGTAACTTGATTTTTGTTAATTTCAAAGGGTTATTCAAACAATTTTAAAATTTTAATCCAAACTATTTTGCGTTCCTCTTGAGTAAGTTTAGTTGAAACACTTTTAGTTAAATTAGTAACTGATTCAATGATTGAATTATTTTAGTATCGGGGATGTTATTCATATCTAATATGAACTGTTCAGCAATGCAGAAAGATGAATTTCTTCGAAGGACAATTCTACAAAACTTATATCTGGAAATTAATTTGATTCTATAGAAATGCTATTAATTGAATTGGGTACCAAAATTCCTCGTTCATTAAAAACTTTACATTTATATTCACATTTTTCGAAACCACAAGAATGGTCAGACTTATTTTCTTCATGAATAACGTTTATACGTACTCGAATAACTCTTCGGTGTCTATTAGAAAATGGTCTCAAAAGCTATACACAGAAACGGCGAGCACATCCTAATTTGAACCAAACGAAATAGCGTCGAGAATGGTGTAAAAAATATTCTGTGTGGACACCTACAAATTAAGAACGTATCATATTTAGCGATGAACATTTTGAAGTTATTAACCGAAAAAATTGGTTCTTTGTTAGACGAAAACCGTAAGAATGTGATAAACTGATAAGCTTTTCTGCTTTACAACGCCGACACAAGGAGGTGGTGGTAATGAGAGTGCGGGCTGCTTCTCCGCTCGTGGGACCGGTTTGTTGTTATTTTACGAGGGTCGTCTTAATGCCCACGGCTACATACAACCGATTTCTGGTCATTTACCTGAATACTGTGAGACACTATTTGATGCTGAATAACATGAACTGTATTTCCAACAAAATAACGCACCTTGCCATAAGGCAAAGTTGCCTAATTAATGACAATTGAAAATTTGTGGTTGGTAATGGATCAGAAGCTTCCAGAGTATCAGATCACAACCATAGACCAATTGCAAAATGTTATTAAGGGCATTTGAACCAAAACAACGGTTGATGAATGCAAAAAATTGATATATTCAATACTCAAAAGAATTCGAAAAGCTCATCAAGGGAATATTTCATCGAATTAAGCTGTTTCATCATATAAAGGCCGGTATTCACGTATAATTAAATTGCGCAATATAATTGTGTGACGTCAGAACATTGCACAATATTCTCAAATTGTATTCAAGATTTTGGAATTTAATTGTGCAATAATGACGTCACACAATTATATTGCTCAATTTAATTATACGTGAATATCGGCCTTTAAGATTTTTTCATTTTAAGCCGTGTGCTATAATTTTGTCCAAATAAGGTTGAATTCTCCTTAATAAAATAACGTAAAGTTATATTTCTAACAGTTTTAGTAGGATTTGAAGTAGGTTTTTGATATTATGTGTAAACCATGAATTGAAGACAAAATAGTTTGAATTATATAAGTCAACCAATCAGTATAAATGTGAAGCAATACATGAAATTTTACATAGTTGTGCTATATTATTGTCTAGATCTGTATATTTGTACTTATCTGATTATAATTGTTCCAATTAGAGTAAAATCCATTTAAATTTTAAGCGAGAATCTTTAAGAAACATCAAAATTATTATTATTGTTAAGATCACTAAGATTGTTCGATCAACTTATCTCTTTTATGCATACAATGTTTGTGTACACGATTACAGCTAATTGAATGTCAAAAATATTTATATCGATGACGATTTATTGTAATAAATTTGGAAACCTTGACTTGATCGACAATTGTAGTGATCGAAATTGAAAAAACAAAAATCCATTGAACCAATTAACTCTGTAAAACCGGGTTTCTCTAGTTAAGTAACTGAATCGTTCAAGTGAGCATCATTATTAAATAAAAACTATATTGCATTCTATTAATCAATTGCTCCCAACTTGTACATTACACTCTTTTGGTTGTTGAGCAATAATTCTAAGCGTAGAGGCTTTTGAACCTCTTTTTCTGTACCGCACACAGTGTGCGGGAAGGGAAAAAAAGTTGGTCTAAAATGCCGAAAAAAACTAGCGTCATATATAAATACAGCATGCTCTACAGTGTCATAATCCATTAAACAGAAAATCGTACCTGATCATTTAACAAAGAAATCACGAAAAAATGCGATTTTTTAAATTTTAATTGAAAATATCATTTCGGTGACCAATTCAAAGAGGAAGAAATTAAAAATGATACAACTATTATCCTTTTTTCTTAATCTGTATTCCTTTATCTACAAAATGAACCCTATGTCAATATTTTGCGATAACTAGTTTTTGTTTTACAACCAAAAATACACTAACATACAATGCCGAAAATCCAAATACTCCGCCTACTTCGCTTGCTTGAAATAATACTAACTCAAGGTCACTATGTACGGAAAGGTGAAAGAAACTTGCCAAATAGGTATACTGGATTCAATAAAAATGTAACTATTTTACACAGAACCAAAAAAGGATCGAAATTAGACAGGTTAGAAGAGCTGGAAATATACAAAAACAACAACAATTTAACTAACGACAAAATCAACACCAAAACCAATAAAAATTACGATTTAATTTTATCCATAACTTAAAAACAAAGGAGGTGCCACACAACAGCACACAGCAACAGTATATAAACGGCTTCCAAATAAATTATGTAATAGTAGTAAAAAAGAAACCGAAGAAGAAATTATCCTCGAAATAGATATTTCTAAAAACATTAAAAAATTGTTACAATAAGGAAGAAATAAAAACTACAATATAAAATTAAAAATTAAAACTAAAAAGCTTTTCATTTAAATATATAAAGTGGCAAATGAACACAAAAAATAAAGTGAAAATCGGCTTGTGAAATCTGGTGAAATACGGATAGCCGTTTTAAATTCAATTGCTTTTCTTTGGAAAATTTAAAATTATGACCAGCCACAAAATAAGTGATGAAATCGCTGATTTATATCGACTAATATACTTTTCACAAAATGTTACTAGTGGTGTAAATTGGACGCCGTCTATTGTTTGTACGGCAAGCATTTTCCATCTGTTTAAATGGCAAAACACTGAAGCCGCAATGTCATTTGGTATTTCGATGATATGGATAGATCAACAAGTACATGATCCAAGTCAATGTTATGGGTGCGTGAATTATATTTTCGGTACAAACAGAAAAAAAATTCGTTCTTTGACATACACTGCAACGACATATGCTCAATTACCGCAGCCGCATTTAGATGAAATTCTTGTTCTGGAAAGATCAAACCCAACTAAAAAATATTTACCACTAACAATTGAATCTGATGAGAAACACCTGTATCAATGTATCAACCATCAAATGTCTCTGCGCCATGCAATCACATTGAAATCTTGCAAAATCGTTTGGATATTATGGTACGACGCCTGAAAGGATTTAAAACTTGTGAACATTTTGGCTCCAAATGTTCGGATATATGGTGCAATAAATCGTCATCATCATTTTACGATTTTTTTTCAAATCAATTGAGAACAATCCACTAGCTGTTTGCACTCATATACGTGGTTTGGTTTCCACAATGCACCATGCATATAATTCCGAAGATTGGCGATTGTCTATTGATTCCCCCCAAAATCGTTTGACGGCAGTTTTCCTCCACGTTACCAACTCAAAAATTTTTAGGCACATTTCTTTCACCTTTCCGTACACCGTGACCGAGAGTTAGTATTGTTTCAAGCAACGTAGGCGGAGTATTTTGATTTTCGGCATTGTATGTTAGTGTATTTTTGGTTGTAAAACAAAAGCTAGTTATCGCAAAATATTGATATAGGGTTCATTTTGTAGATAAAGGAATACAGATTAAGAAAAAAAGATAATAGTTGTATCATTTTTAATTTCTTCCTCTTTGAATTGGTCGCCGAAATGATATTTTCAATTAAAATTTAAAAAATCGCGTTTTTTCGTGATTTCTTTGTTAAATGATCAGGTGCGATTTTCTGTTTAATGGATTATGACACTGTAGAGCATGCTGTATTTATATATGACGCTAGTTTTTTTCGGCATTTTAGACCAACTTTTTTTCCCTTCCCGCACACCGTGCGCATGAACCAATTTTTCAGATCGAAGTAAAATGGAATAAATAACCACCACCAGTATTCACACAATCTGTTGTGATGTAGGCAATCAGCTATTTCTTTGTTACCCTACTAATTTCCAATACATAAATCCCAAGAGTGGTTAAGCACCATAAATAGGTTGACCAGATTTCTCAACTAGATCTAAAGGTAAATTAACAATAATAATATGGCAAATTTATTAAACCTAACAAATTTGGTGAATTGTTTAACGCGCTGGACAGCACGACAGAAATGGTCAAAAGATTTTTAGGAATACTATCATATGTTCATTACTCCACATCAGTTTTTAAAAGAATCAACACTTATAAAAAATATTTATTTTAAAATATTTATCTAAAATAAATGTTAGTATATTTTTTTGATTTTTGATTATCGCTTTCTCAAGAAATACAATATATTTGGTCGAGAAATCCTGATCCGTTATTACAATTTTGCCAAGTTTACATTAATGCTTTTGGTTTCCAGGAACCAACCAAAAGTACCATTTAAATTCAGAGAGCATAGTGGAAGGTAGCTATGAGCTGGTTCGTAGGTTGTTTTACACCCTGAATATCAACAAATTTAAAATGCAAACATTATTCAACTAAACTTTCTTCTAGATCATCTGTGTGTTCAGAATATAATATTGTCGCTTGAACACATTTAGAAGTTTTCAATTGCAAATCAGCGCCAGAAGCGATGCCGCCCTAGGTTTTAATCCTTTTAGCCGAACGGTTAAGAAGGGCCTGACGGGACTAGTTGATTTATTGGTATCAATGTCTGCAATAACTTATAGCCTGAATCTTATGCGGCACATCGATGAGCTATTAGGTGGTGTCGAACTATTAGGTGGTGTCAGAGAAGGGTCAGGGAGGTTTTAGCATTACAAAAAAAAAAAAAAACGGAAACTCATCAATAAAATTTTAACTAAAAAACCTAAAGCTTGCTTGATTATAAATATTCTGTCGGATAATGGAACCCCTATAATATGTGGGTCACATATTTATAATGAGCTTAATAGCATTTTTATAAGTGTTGCTGATAATTAAGAGTTAAATATTTTACGAATGTCATGCCAGCTAACTAATGATCTCCCGTATGATAGTTGTCCAGAAACATTTTTTCATGACTCCTGTTTCTAACTTTGAAATTTTATCCATTGTTGAATTTGTTGGAACCAAAACAGGCACTTGATAATGATGGATTGAGTAATTTCATTTTGAAAGCGCTTTCTATATTTGTTTGCCCCGCCATTACCCGTAATTTCAATCTTTCTTTCATCGAAGAGCAAACAGGCACTTCATAGAAGAGCAAACAAGCACTTTCGTAATACATACATTTTTATAAGAATCCCTTTACTTCTTGATCGGGCTTAAACAATTTTGCACTGGTTTGTCTATCTTAAAATTATTATTTTTAATTTGGGAGATCACAAACTACAGAAGAAGCAATTCAAAAAAATACACTTTTACTTGTATCCTTTATCCTTTATACCCTTCCTTGAAGCAAATTAAAGTTTGCATTTTCAGGAACCAGTAAACCAAATCGATTACTATTTTACATCGAGAATTTTACGAACGAGATATCATCTTTAAGTATTATACAGTTCATACTGTTGCGTATAATGAAAGGTAACTCATTTTATATAAATAAATTCGATCGTGGGTGGCTTCCAAATTATAAATCACTAAGCGCCGTTTATTGTTTATTTGATATGATTTAAACAAGGTAAGAATACCAAATAGGTGTTGTTTAATTGAAATTCACTTGTGGTGCAACAATGGGTTATTTCTAATGTTTAATTAAAATTTAAACATAAACCTAATGTTTTTGATATCCGCGATGTAATCGCATTTCATTAATATGAGTGCCATACCGTATAAATAAAGTTTATTAATATTTATAGCACGAATTTTATAAATTCGCAAATATTTCCCCCATTTTTTTTTTGGTTTTGATAAATTATAAAATTTAACGTCTTCAAAATGTTCCTATAATTATTCTCCATTGAAAAATCATCTTCCACCTCGTGCATCCCCCATTACCAAACAATATCGCATCATTAAAAATAAAATGAATGACAATCAATTTGTTTTTGTTCAATTTTAATTAGTCTAATTGCAAATATTATAAATTGGATAATCCAATGATGTTTTTCATTTTTATTATATTATGTATTTCAATTGTTTGATTAATTTAAATAAAAATGTATAGATGAACACACAAAAAAATGTATTTTATTTTTTATTAAATTAAATTATCAAATACCAAAAAAATAATTTATTTATTTTGTTTGGATGTTTTGCGCAAAATTTATCAATGCGCAAATTGTACTACTACACTACAGTTATACAGCACACAGTGGTGAAATTAAAACTAAAACTATTTTATGCTATACATATAATGTTATGTTGCAGCATTATAATAAAACACGACAAACGGGAGTAAGAAACGTTGAAAATAACAACAAAAACATAGATTATGCTAATATGGTTTAGAATTATTTATTGGTTTGGCTGAAAATTAGAAAAATGTATACGAAAATTTCTTAACATTAGTTATGTGCGGGGCGGGTAGCAAACAAAATTTTGGTTTAACGCAGATAGGAAAATATTTAGTAGGGTTAAGGTCTTTTTATGAAGAGAGAAGTTCAGAAGAAGATAATTCGATAAATCTTCAAATCAAATTGAAATTTAGTTCGAAATATTTAGTTGTTAACCTAAAGATAATTGTTCAACTTCTGTATGAGAGTATTTCCGCGCTAAAGATGAAATTGAGCACCGATCAATTTATTTATTTATTTTTCATACACAATTAAGGCATAGCCTGTTTAAAATATCACTAAGGATATACCATCTGATCAAATTTGACCCGGACTGGTCCATTTAAACCGCGCGCGTAAATCGAATCGGTAAATTTTTTTTTCTAGGTTGGTACAACCTTCTTTGACATTCGTGTGATATTTGAGCAGAATAAGTTCATTAGTGTGAGCTTGGCAGCCATTTGTTTACGACGCGAAAAGTTTGTCTGGCGATTTTCCAAAGGAATTAAGGCTACGGAATCATTGAAAATGTTGCAGAAGTGTCTTGGGACTAAACAAAAAAATTCAGAAAACAAAAATCCAGAAACACAATTATCAAAGTGCGGACCAAATTAAAATTAAAATTTGTAAAATGTTCATCGAATTTGACTTTTTCCGTAAAGTTCTTAATATTTACGATAATGGAAATTGCTTCGTCAACCTTGCAGACTCAGATCAAAGGAATCGTATCGCTTCTACTGATCTACCACAAATATTTCTAGTTATTTTGTGGTTAGCTTAATTCGCTGAGTTAGTATGGCATCGATGAATGTATTGGAGCGAATTTCAAATTTAATGCTTCGTAAATGCTTCGTCAACCTCGCAGACACAGATCAAAAAATCGTATCGCTCGTATTCGCCTTTCGACACATTCAGCCATTCGACATTCGGTCTTCCGACATTCGACTTTTCAACATCGAATGTTATGGATCGACTCAACACATTTTGGTTGATGTTTTAGGTATGAAACGCGTTACCGCTCGACTAGTGCCGAAAGACCTGAATTTTTTGTAAAAAGAACGTCGATTAGATGTTTGCCAACGTAGCTGATGACCCTACATTCATCAAACGAATTATTACTGGTGACGAGACGTGGGTTTATGAACATGACGTCGAAACTGCCCAACAATCTAGTAAATGACGCGAAAAATAAGCTAAAACCGAAAAAGACATGTCAAGGTCGGTCGAAAATCAAGGTAATGCTCATCATTTTCTTCGATTAACGTGGTGTGGTTCACCATGAATTCGTTCCAGAGGGTCAAACGGTGAATAAAGCGTCTTGGCCGTTTTGAGCCGTCTACGAGAAGCAATTAGTCGTAAACGGCCGAATTGGTGGGCAAACAATTCATGGATTTTTCACTACGATCATGCACTGATTGTGACTGAATACTCGCTAGATTTGGCTCCCTGTGACTTTTTCCTGTTTCTGAAACTGAAATATCCGCCCCGGGGAACGCGCCATGAGTTGATTTTAGCCATAAAAAGAAATTCGCTGTGTATATGGAAAAATCGATTAACCGTTGGCTTGCTTGTATTGGCTCAAAATGATCCTATTTTGAAGGCGATAATAAAGATTTGCATTAAAATATAAATGTTGTTATTTTTACAAGTCCGGGTAAAATTTGATCAGATGGTATTCCTATGTGCATCAAAGTATGTACTAATAGAATACAGAATAGAAAAATAATAAAAAATTGTAATAATCAATAATTAAACAATTAAGAAATACGATACAAAAGAATAACAATTAAAGAAAGAAATGGAAAAACAGGCTAAGGGAAAACGAATTATGTGCCACCGAGCCTTTCCAGGTACAGCCTTTTGATTAAGCAAATTAGACGCGGTTTTGACAGATGGATTCAGATTGTTCCAGAGTTTCACTCCGTGGATAGAGAAAGCAAGTTGTCTCGGTTTAGTCCCACAAGATTTAGGCAGATTTAGATTAAATGTCCTCTGTGATTTGAAGAATTTCAGTTTATCATAAAGATACTTTGGTGCTTTCTTTTTGATCAAACCAAACATTACAGTCAACGCCGACAATTCCAGAAACCAGTTCAGACTTACCACAAATATCTGCTCAGATATGTATATGTGAAATCGGATCACCTTTCGTTTAAAAAAAATGTATCTAGCACAATAATTAAAAGCAACGTTTAACTTTTTAAGGGAATTTTGGAATATTGCGAATATATATTGAAGAACAATATGAAAGTAAAGGTCCCACAAGAGTATAAATGTTATGATATTTCACATCACTTACGATAAATTTCGCCGTGCTCCACAGCTTACTTAAGAAACCATATATTTTACCACACAGATTATTGACATGGGCACTCCAATTTAACTTAGTATCTATGTGCGGTATGGCACGGTATCGCTGGTTTTAATTTTCAGGAACAAAAAAGAAACTAAATTCTCACACTTGAAATAACAAACTTGTTTAATTTTATTATTTTAAATTTTCAGTTTTATAAATTTTAATTTGACGACAATTTTTACTTCACCACATTAAATTACGTCTCTCTTGTACGAATGAAAAATGAACTCTAATAATAATAAAAATGGTTGAATCTTTATAGCAACGTAGTGATTGAAGAACTGCAATAATTTGTGCAATTGTGAATTTGCCAATGAACTACTATTTCCAATTGTTGCCAACTTTATTGCAATTGATCTGTCATGACGTTTTGCATTGATTTAATTTGTTATTGTTGTTATTTTAAATTTTGTGGTTAAAGTAATAAATTTAATTATAAAGTGTAATTATTATAAGAAAACTCAACATAATACTGTGGATATAAAACAATAGTGTGTTTAAAGATAAGTATTCTATTAAATGTCCTTCGTATCCAACTTATTAATTATATGTATTTATTTCAGAAAATATAAATCGTCGCTGTCAATAAGAATCGTGTATTACAGCTGTAACGAAATTTATGTATGGATATTCTGGACAGATAAGTGAATTGAATAGCTAAAATTGAAATTATTAAAACTAATTACATTTCTTATTATATTTTAGAAATCGTAAACTGGAATTTCATTAATGCCATTACCGATCAACTGATGGGAATGCTAGTCAGCTGATTTGATTTCATCGAGTTATTTCAAGTGAATTTAAGGTAAGTAAATTTAAATCTTCAAGACATTAATGACATTCCGTTTACATTAATATAATATTTCTTTTAGGTTGACTTTTAATTTTAGTGGCGTAGACAATCTATGATTAATCCCAAAATTCTAACCTCGTCACAGAAATCAATTCTGTGATTGTCAATGAAAAGAAAGTTTATTAGGAAGAAATAGTCATATAAAAATAGCTCCGGATAGCAGCTCCATATAAATGGTGTAGAGCTAAATATTTTTATATCACATTTTCGCTGTAGAATTGAATTAAAAATTATAGTTTGACGATAAAGAAATTCAATTTACTAATAAATAGCACTTCAAATTTAAATTTGGGTATAGAAAATTGACTGCTCCGCATAGCAGCTATCGGGAGCGAATAAAAAAACCCAGCATATAACAAGCACTTTTGGAAAATATATACTCATTACATAGTTTCGACAATAACATAGCGTGATCAACTTTATCAAATGCCTTGGAAAAGTCTAAGAGAATCAAAACTCATCAGTGATATAGTTATGTTTAGCAATAAAGCTACTGATCTGAGCGTGAATGATTCGTTCAAAAATCTTTGACAATGTTAATGTTGGTAATAAGTATGCTGTTAGATGGGTTCGGCATTTTTGGAATAGGCGTAATTGTCGCAATTTTCCACGCATCCGGAAAATTTGATTTAGTGATATTAGAATTTATAATGAATGTTAAATTAGGTAATAAAACCTGAAGCAGAATTTGGATCAGATTAAGAGGTATGCCATCAACTCCAGCCGAATTTGATTTGATTTTATTCAGATGAAAGTGAACTTCTTCAGCAGAGACAATATTGAAATAAAAAGCATTATCATTAGTGACATATTGAATTGTATCCATAACAAAATTTACATCATTAGGGTTGAATACTGAACCGAAGTAGATATTGAACTTATCAGGAGTAATATCGCATTTACACTACACAATGGACGGATTTACGTATGAGTTGAAATTCTTCCAAAACAATTTACTCGTAGTTTTATTACTGAAGCGATCATTAAAAAACTGGCATTCGCCAGGTCTGATCATACAATTCATTTTATTACGTGCTCTGACATATTTTAATCTATTCATTTTAGTCTTATGCTTTCTCCAGTTCCCATCATTACTAAAATATGACCCGCGCGATTACGGTTCCCACATATAATAGTGCCCAATTTAAAGAACTAGCAGCCACCCGTAATGCGTCCCTATCGACATTCCAGAAATCTATAACGTAAATAAATTGGTTATTATCATTATTAACGACAGAAAAACCATAGAAATAGAACCATAAATCGTATCATGAGTGGTTGCAATGCCAGGTATAGACTTTGGAGTAAAGTTTTAAAGTTGTTAGTATGATTGGCAAATGCCAAATCAATTAAAGTGGCAGCATCACCCACGAAGTTAGTCGCTACCTTTGAGATCAATCCAAACCCAAAGGATGACATTAATGATTTCAGTCATTTAACCATAGATGTTGAAACGAGACAGTCAATATTAAAATCACCAACAATAATGACCTCGCTATATTGTGCCATAAGAATAATCAAAACGGGTTCAAGATCTTTGAAGAACTCTAATTTCAATGATTCCAAGACGGGTTCTAGATTACACCCAGAACCAATTTCATATTAAGTTGATTTCTGATTTCAATGAATATTATGTCAAATAGAGAATTTTTTGCAATAGTGTATATAATTCTTGAATTCAGACATTTCTTAACATAAATTCCAACACAACCCACTCCGCACGATCTTGAAGAAATAAAGTGAAATTATCAATATCAAAATGTTTACTGGAGTGTTTAGATTTTAACCAGGTTTCTGAAATGGCAATAGCATGGAAAGGGTTATCTTTTACGATTAACTTCAATTCTTCAAAATTGAGAACTAAACTATCAGGATTTAAATGACAGAAATTAAAGAAAGCTCTGTTATTAAATAAGGATGATTTTAAAACAACGTTCCACTGTGCCAGATTATCAATATGGAAATTATGTCTCTCGATGATAGTTTAGGAGACTTCATCCAATAAATAGCATTCACTGCTTCAATTCCTCTTTCAAATTTTACTGCAATCGCAGTTTTAGCAAAAATTTCCTCGGTCGATACATTTGCTATAAAAGGAATTCCAGTTATAACTACAGCAAATGAATTTTGATGATATAAAATTTTATTTTAGTATTGAAACTTTCTAAATGAGCAATCAGGCTGGCGATATCAGTCTTTATTTCCAATTTAGTTGAACTTAAACAGGAGTTCAAGTCCAATTTGACTTCGTCTAGCCCCAATTCAAGCCTTTCAATTTCTTTTTTCAGATTATCAACACTTAACAGAAAATTATTTTGTAATTCGGCATCCATTTTAACACTTGATCTTAATGTTAATCAACAAAGATGGATTATTAAAAATTAAGTAATTGCACAATGCACCACTTTAAAATGCAAGGTAAATTTAGTTTATAGTTAAATACTGATTTAGTTGACATACAAGTTAATAAAAGATGAATTAATCACACATAGAATATTTTTATATTTTAATTTGCGGAACGAAATAAACTCATCAGAACACGCCATGTTGAATTTTTTTCATCAATTAGGAATATTGGAGAGGTATTTAATTTGTAGGTTATACAAGGGCATAAACAAATTTTTCTTCCAAACCAGTTGCGAATGAGAATAGGACCGACGGTTTTTTTTCTCGGTGTGAGTTTAAAACCAAAATATGTTCCTAACTGTTAAACTAACAAAACCATAAATCCGTTTTGATATAAACAGTTTTCCTGAGTTTAATGGACCTGTGAATTCGAAAACGCGTGAAATTACACGTGAAATTGAAGTTATAACTGACCAAGACCATCGCTTAATTTTGATTTATTGGTCCCGTCCAATAATTCCTACTTGGTGATAAATACACCGGTCTTCCATTAGCTCTTTAGTGCGAAAACGCTCCCGTACAAAAGTAGGACCATTGTCTTGAAATTATACACAAATTTTCGATAAAGTTAGCTGTCTCGGCTCGTAGAGAGCTCCGATTTAAAACTTGTAGCCTCTAAATGAAAATGGAACATGTAAGGGATCTACTAACATTCAAAAATTTCTATGGAATGCTATAGAATAGATTGAATTAAGAATCCAACAGATCTTTTGAATAGTTTTGTAAATCACTGCCGAGAAAACACAGAAAAGTGGTACAAATTATCGATGTTATAATATTTTCAGTTATTGAGGAATTGCTCAGAGATATAACGGAACCCGATATTTGATAGTACATATTTATTATGTGTGTTGATTTTGTCAAATCATTCCAGCTATTTATCATGGTAAAGTCCTAATAGTCTGACACAATTCATGCATATCCCAAAGTGTGGAAATTATGGTCTAAATTTAGAATATACATATACCTCGAGAAGGAAAGGAAAGGTATATTAGTAACAAAGAATCAACCCGGTTTCAGACACCTAAGTAGTTGATAGTTAGTAAATTTATTAGTAGTATATTTTTAGTAAAATAGTTAGCACAAGACAACACAATTTCAAGTTCATTTACTGCTTAACTTCCTGGAAAGTTGTTTTAGGTTCTTCGAAAATTTCCTAAATTTAAAATCTGCATTAATCACTTATAATAACTATTCTAAAATTAATTAAGTATAAATTTAATTTTCTGAAATAAATTATAAATTAATCTTTATGTACTACAAATAAGTTAACATTAATAGTTTGTATAACAATAATTAAACCAACTACCACCCCGCCCGTCACGCTATCACCTCACCCAGTGCCATCTTTATTTGTTTTGTTTTATTTGTTTTCTCACATTTACAATTTAGCTTTTCAGTACACTCTATTTTGAGAAAAAGCTCATTCGTAACAGAATGTACCAAAATAGATGGATAATTTAAAACTGAAAACAGCGATCGTTTCCAGCCACTTATCTCGGTCAATCCAACATCTTCGCCTAGATTTTTGCTACATTTTCAATGTTCAAACTTTCCTCGATGAATTGTTATGTAAACCGAATATTCCAAATCCAATATTGAATCCTTCATTAACTGTTATCCTTGCTATGGGAATAGAACAATTTTCCACATAATGATTTGCGTTCCGGGGATTCTGCACAATGTGACAAGAATTAAAATTTGGAAAAAAAATAAAAATATTATATAGAACAATTAATTTCAAAGGAAACAAGCGTCCAATCGACTTGAAAATCAAAGTCATCTTGGTGATTTCTCATTTCTCAGGTGATTCTAACCTAAAATTATTTTAACGATTATTTATAAAAACACCTTACTAATACTGACATTAACCCTTAAATGACACATGGGGTCCAGTGGACCCCAGACCTTTTTCAATCGTTCATATTTAAATGTTTCCTCCGGAAATGCATCTCGTGTCCCCTTCCTTGCTAAAGTTGAGATATTGCACTACCTGTTTACGTACTCAGCGCAAGCCGGTTGACTACTAGCAGCTGTGTAGAAATGTCCAAAATCACAGTGGGGTTCAACGGACCCCAGTGTGTCATATACGTATATTTGTGTGAAAATCGGAATAATTTTTAGGCATCTCAACTCTAGCAGACCTAGAGCGAGAGAGATGCCTTATATCCCCGCTGCTGATATCTGTCTGTAAACAAAGTAATTCGAAAGCTACTTATCCGAATTTCAAGAAACAGAGACATACTAATAGATCTTGACCAGACAAGAAAAATGTGATATGACTAAGACCTCTAGGTGATCGGATTTGATCAAAATTGAATGAAAATATTTGTATTGTATACGAAATAATTTTTCAAAGTTGTTTTTGCCGTTTTCTGTGTTGTTTTATTGTTTTTGGTCGTGGTCGTAGGTAACACTGCGCTCGTTGTTAAAATTTGTTTAGTTTATCATATTTCTTTTGATTTTGACGTATTATTAGATGGCGTTTAATTTGCAGAGTCGAACCGTCCGAGAAGTGCTAGAACCCATCGACGAAGCATCTGCAGGAGGACAAGATAACGTGTTTGAGGACAGTAAATACAGTGATTCAGACTTTTCGATGTGCGGTGCTCCAGAGAGTGCCATGGAAGTAGAATAGGAAGATATGGAAGAGGGTACTCTGGATCAACGGCTTTTGTATGTGGGAGAGCGTCAAGCGGCTGACCAGAGCCGTAGTCGGCCATCTTCGACGATAAGAAAAAATTCAACTTTGATATTGCAAAAATAAATACCTTTTTTTAAAGATTCAGTATCGGACTTATTTTTATCTAAAAAGATACTATCTCAAGGGTATACTGCTAAACTTTTAGCTAAAAATATTGAAAATTATAAAAATACGATTATTTTATGTAAAACAAGCCATTTTATTATTTTTTCATAAACCTTTTTTTTTTTGGTATCATAAAATTAAAAATATAGAAAAATTCACGAAATAATAGGCAATTTTCATGCTGGGGTCTAAAAGACCCCAGTGTGGCATTTATGTGATTTTTCTTAAGTGTGTCATTTAAGGGTTAACATTAATTCCAATATTAATATTAACCATTACTAATACTGACATTAACATTAATTCCAATATTAACATTAACACCAATACCAACAACCACACCAATACCAATACCAATCCACATCGATACCAATACCAACATCAATACTAACATTATGACATTAATGCTTCGATTACACCAAACAATTAATTTCACTAATTTTAATTCAATTGAATTTTAATAAAAAATTAATTTAATTTTATCAAATTCAGTGAAACCTAAAACCTAATCTACTTCACCATTATTTCTTGATTTAATATCAGCCCTTAACACCCTTAAATAAATTAAATCCAATTCGGCATCTATGTATGTGAATTGAAAAGACAGGCAAATTAATCTCTAACTAAATAATCTGAAATTCGAGATGCATAAAAATTTGAATTTTAAATTTTGAACTTTAAATATTAAATATCTTTTTTTTATAATATTTTAAACTACAATTCTAAAATCAGAAACTAAAAAATCTGAAACCCTATAAAATTCCATAGATTAACTTGCTATGGCTATTCTGCTTATGCTTAAAATCCCACTGCCAAATAATTGAAAATTAAATCTGGAAGTTATCCATACTAGATTAAATTAAATAATTTGAAAATAAATCAACATTAGTATGACAAATTAACTAGCTAATTCCATAATTATCACCAAAATCAAAATAAAATATATAGTTGCTTGTTGTTACTCCATTCTGCTAAAATAACACTGCCCATTAGTTTTAATTAATCTCGATAATATTAAGTACTAATAGCTTAAAGTTGCCATACTAAATTAAATTAAATAATTCGATAAATAATTTAATAAATAAATAATAAAAAGCCGCGACCGGTTTCGCCGGTCTGAAACTTAAAATACAATACATAATAAATATTTAATAAAATCCCAATATATCCAATCCGCTCCTGATTATCAATTAAATCCTAACACAAAAATTTAATAAAATTGCTTCATTTTTAAGCAAATTCTAAAATTCGAAGAATTTAAAATCTTCCAAATAATGAATTGCTTATTACTCTATTCCGCTTAAAAGTATATTAGTAAAGATAGCTTTGAGGATCTCGTACAATACTTAGATAGTATAGTATCTCAGCACTCTTACTCAGCGAAAAAATCGTCAAGGAAAAATAGTTGGATTACCAAAAATTTTATTCAGCTAATCAAACTTAGGGATTATTTCTACGTGAAATATAAAAAATTTCCCAATAACGAACATTATGAATCAATATTTAAAGTTTACGGGAATTCAGTTATCAATACTAAATTTAAATTAAAGAAACAATATTACAATACTCAATTGATTGAAACAAAGGATACTCCTAGGAAATGTTGGGAGGTACTGAATCATTTAGTATTTCAAAACAAAACAAATAATTCAAGCTGTAAAATAATTCTTCAAGAGCCAAATGTCGGAAATTCACCTGTTAAGGACTCACATATAGTAGCGGAAATATTTAATAATTTTTTTATAAATGTTGCAAATCTTAACCAAAATTACCCAACGACTACCCATGTGATTCCCCATTTTTCGCATTACTTAAATTATAAAGTCTCTTATTATTCCGAATTCAAGTACGTTAATTTCGATACCGTAAAGAATATTTTACTCAGTTTGAATAAACGAGCAGCTAAAGGGCCTGATAATTTATCCCTAAAACTGCTGTTAAAAATAAAAAATATTATTATTCCAGACTTAGTAAAACTTATCAATAAAGCATTGGATTCAGCCGATTTTCCTAATACCTTGAAATTGGAGAAGGTTATTCCTATATTTAAAAGTGACTATATGCTAAATCCTACAAACTGCAGGCCTATTTGAATCCTAAGTTCATTTTCCAAAATTTTCGAATCTTTTATTCTAGCCCAATTAGAACAATTCTTCAAACATAACCAAATAATTCATAAAAACCAGTTTGTGTTTGTAAAAAATTCTAGTACTCAACTGGAAGCTAGCTACATCATGAATTCTATCTATACGCCACTTGATAAGAACTTATATGTATCCATTCTATTTATTGATTTACAAAAAGCTTTTGATTCAATATCACATTATATCTTAATTCAAAAACTTAGAAATATTGGTATCTGTGATAAGGCGATTTCCCTTCTGGTTAGCTACTTCACTGGAAGATCCCAATTTACCTTTGTAGGTTCTCTTCTGGGTCCATGCGCATTTATTTTTTACATCAATGATATATTTCAGATTACGTTAAACGGTTCGTTAACGTTGTTTGGTCTATGCTTGTGAAGATCCGTTTGAGTTGCTAGCTCTAATGAAGCAAGACTTATTAAATATTAAAAACTAGCTTGCAGCAAATCAAATGTCAATCAACAAATCTAGGAGGCATTGATTCGACTGTTCGTAGGTGTTGTTTTTGTATTGCTTGCAAATTCATTCAATTTCGTTTCAATATTCTTTTGTTTTTTTCGAATCATACACTGCCTAAAAAAATTTCACTTCAAAAATAAAAGAAATACTGTCGCTTTTTTCGTTTCATATCACTTCTTCATTTTTTGCTTGTAATTTTTGTTTTGTTTCATCCATTTTAAAAATCACCCCGGTACTAAAGAAGTTTCACTTCAAAAATTACCCAACACTAATGTCATTTGTTTTGGCTTTAAAAAACAAAAAAACACATTAGAAATAACAACAATTTACATCACGGCAACGCCGTATAATAATATCGAATAAAACAAGACCTATTTATGTGTATGTTTCTTAGAACAACAAAATAAATTACAACAACAATCAGCATATTTTGTTGAGAAAAATTTGTAATGTATGGAATATGGATGTCATGTAACATATGAATATTTTTTTTCTCTAGAATATAAGTCGAGAATTATTTTTTCGATTTAATTTATAGGTTTTATGTTGTTAATTCTCCGGTTTTTCTGTTAACGTAAATAGTATTTTATTTGTTCGAGCTTGAATTAAATAATTCAAATTATGTTTCAAATTACTTAATTTTTCTTCCTAGTGCAAATTCTGTTGTAAATTTTTCAACAAAATACGCTAAATATTTGTTCCGTCATTCGTTAGTCGAGATAAATATTTTGAGATTCGAGATAAATGTTTGATGAAAATGATTCGCTTGGCGTTTACCTAAGCAAGTCAGTGTAATAATAATAAATAATTAAATTTATTTAGTTTTAATGGAATAATTTGATTAAATGTACACCAGAAAACAAGATGTCATATGTTTTTCGTACAGATGTTTTCGATAATGCACTGTGTACTGTGTGTGTAGTTTGTTTGACAGGAAAAAGATTTATAACCTATCTTTATTACACTCGTAGACCAAAAAATGGCACATTTCATTGTTTTAAAACATACGAATAATCATACATATTTCAATGCTTTACTACACGTTAAATATAAAAGTATTGCGGCACAATTCAATTTTCAACATCAAGACATCTTTAAAATTTATATTATCTTAATTATTTTTTTATTAAATTCAAAAATGAATTTGAACTAATACAATATTTTTGTCAAGAGTGTAAAATTAAAAAGTAAATATGTGTTTGTACAAAACCAACAAAAATGTTTATACAAGCCGTGCCAAGCAAACACTTAAGCTATAAAAATTGTACCCTATGGCTTAGTATTAGTAATGTATAAAATAAATCAGAAAATATATATACACAAAACTAACACAAATGCCTAAATTATTGTTTACATTTTTGTTGGTTTTGTGACATACCAATACCAACTCATAGAGTACAATTTCTGAGAGAGGATCGGTGTAAAGAGCGAATGGCACGGCTTGTATAAACATTTTTGTTGGTTTTGGTTTGTATGAAAATAAATGTCAAATAATATACAACGTTGCTGTCGTCATTCAGTTACCAACACTACCTTCAGTAGTCGTTTTCATTCAATAACAAACTATAATTTGACTTGGAATTATAGATGTTTTTGGGGTCACCAATATTATAAATTTATTTTTCGCTTATACATGAAAGTATTGGTGATCGGATATACTATATAAATGAGTGAGAATAAACATACAAATTGTAGATACAACAACACAAAGGAATTTTTGCATCAAAACTTTCAAGTATAAGCGATTAAGCGTCACCACTGAATCAGGCTTGTAGTACATTAGTGTTGGTGTTGATAAATATCCATACACACACTCGCACCAATCGCAAAATACCTCCAACATCATTATGAGATTCATTATATGGATTTAATAAATTCACTGGCTTAATATACTACCTATATATAAGAGTTTATTTCACTTAGACTTTTTTATTTTCTAGTAACTAAATTTAATTTAAAGGTCGCGTAAAATATTCGCACTTTTGTGTTTGATCACTCGATTCTAAAAATGGAATGTCAGAAAAAGCCTACACGATTTCATGGCGAATATTCGTAATTTCGTAAAGTTTGTCTATTCAACGCCAGATGGATACGATAAAAGGCGATCTCTAAGAAGAAAATTAACACTTAAGGGCTGAAGTTGATGTAGCAATTGGAATGATAGAATGTTGTTATGAGTTCCAACCGCTACAGCACCCTCGGCCAAATAATTTCCCCAACGGGAGAGAGAGAGAGCCTGTTAAAATTTGTTATGCGCAGATACGGACAACCTTTCGGTTGTTTGTTTTTAAGCCTGATGTTTGATCAGTGGAACACAGAATGCTGTATGCATGTTCGAATCTGTCGATTGAAATGTTTTGGTTCTTGTCTTTGATTGATATCACAAAGTGTTTGCGCAGTCCTCGTATGACTTTATAAGGACCTTCGTAGGGTGGAGTTAAGCCTGTGCGTACTTTATCTACCCAAACGAAAACAAAATCACAGTTGTCCAGAGATTTCGGCACAAATATGTCATCTTGTTTGGAGTGTCGTGTACTTGTGGGAATAAGGTTTTGCATTGTTGTTCGCAGCTGGTCGATAACTGTGTCATGGGTTGGTTGAGTTGAAAGAGGATTTTCGATAAAGAATTCACCTGGTAGCTCTATTGTCTGTCCATAGACAAGTTCGGCTGGTGAGCACTTCAGATCTTCTTTCACTGTTGCTCGGATTCCAAGTAAAACTATTGGGATTTCCGAACTCCAATGAATTGTATTACCTCTGGCTTTTAAAGCAGTTTTGAGCTGTCGGTGGAAACGTTCTACCATGCCATTCGATTCGGGATGATAAAAAGTGGTACAGATTCGGAGTGAGTCTAAAAGTTTAGTTAACTCTGAGAAAAGCTTTGACTCGAATTGACTACCTTGCTCGGTCGTGATATTAACCTGAACTCCAAATCTAGATATGTAGTTTTGTACAAAGGTAGTGGCAATGGTTGCTGCAGTAATGCCTTTAATGCATGCAGTAATGTCTTTAATGATTCGGGCCATCGGGTAAAGCGATCGACACAAGTTAAAATGTAGGTATATCCATTAGACGGAGGAAGCGGTTCTACGAAGTCTAAATTGATTTGTTCGAATCGATCTGGTGGAATATCGAATTGCCCATGTGGTGATTTTGTATGCCTTTGCACTTTGCATTTTTGGCAAGATAAACAAGATTTCGCCCACAGGGTTACATCCTGATTTATGCTAGGCCAAAAGTATCGAGATGTGATCAATTTACGTGTAGCACGGATACTTGGATGCGAAATGTTGTGCAGAGTGTCGAAGATGGTTCGACGTAATGGCTCTACAATATACGAGCGATTGTTGCCTGTTGATGTTTCGCAGTATATTTCTAAACCAGGTAATTTAAAAAGCTCTAGTTTCATGCTGGACCTAGTGTGACATTCGGAACCAGAAAGTAAATTCTGAAGTTCTAAGTCTGCTTTTTGTGACCTAATGATTGTGTTGTAGTCGAATTGAGTCTCGACTGCGGCAGCTTCGTGATCTGATGTGCGAGATAGTGTATCTGCGTCCACATTGTGTTTGCCTTGAATATGTTGCATCCGTAGTAAATTGAGATACGAAATCCAGATGACGAGATTGTCTTGGGTTACGTTCAGTTTTTGACTCAATTGCTCTTGTCAGAGGTTTATGCCATTGTCGATTGTATGCCATTTATTATTATTATTATTATTATTATTATTATTATTATACATATATACAAAGTGTAAGCCAAAGCTTTTGTACTTCGAGCACACAAAAAAAAACAAGAAAATGAAAATGTCGCTAATCATATATACATAATACATACATAAAATTAATAAACATAGATAATTATATAAAGCAATATGACGTACAATTAAATTAATTGTTCCTGGAAAGAACAAAATTATACCAAAGTTTTTTTTTAAAAATATTTAGCAAATTAACACCTTTAAGATCGGATGGTAAGCCATTCCAAACAGTAATTGCATTTACCAAAACCGAACCATTATATACATCATTTTTGTTAACCGGCAAGTTAATATTTCTTGTGCGCAGAGACCTGGAAAAACTCAACTTCTCATGTAAATAGGTTTATGATCGGTGTATATAGTGAAGTCCCGACCTTCGACAAAATAGCGAAAATGTTTTATAGCAAGATTGCTATCAAATGCTGAGTATTTCTTTTCTGCATCCGATAACTTCTTTGAGAAAAATCCCAGCGGCTCCCAACATCCTATATTGGACTGTTGCAAAACTGCCCCTACGGCAGTGTTTGAAGTGTCAGTCATTATGCTGAATTTTGTGTCATTCACAGGATGTGCTAATAAAGTAATATTACATAATTCACTTTTCAACTGTATGAATGCGTTTTGACATTCATCCGGCCAAGAGAAATTCTTGGGTGTCTTGGGCATCTTGAGCAGAGCGGGACATCTTAAGTGCGAGTGAATTGGTGAGAGTGTTTCAGCAAGTTTTGGTAAAAATCGGTAGTAGTAATTTACCATGCCGATAAATTGCTGAATTCGTTTGATTGAATTTGAAGCTGGGAATTCCTTAATGGCATTAATTCGTTCTTCGGATGGCAGAATACCATTAGAGGTTATATTGTGGCTGAGAAAATCAAGAGTTAATGCGCCGAAAACACATTTCGTGGTCTTGATGCTTACATCAAACTTTGTTAATTTTTGGAATAGCTGTTCCAAATGGAGTTTGTGTTGTTCCTCATTTTGTGATGCCACAAGTATGTCGTCGATGTAAACAAAAACAAAGTCTAAATCTCTGACAATCTCATTGATAAGTCGCTGAAACGTTTGAGCAGCATTTCTGAGACCAAATGACATCCGGGTGAATTCGAAATGGTGGTGTGATTGCAGTCTTATGAACGTCCGCAGGTGCAACGGGAATTAGATGATAGGCTCTGACAAGATCAATTTTGGAGAAAATGTTGCATCCATTCAAGTGCACGGAGAAATGTTGTATATGAGGAATCGGGTAACGATCAGGTATAGTGACCGTATTAATCTCCGATAATCCCCACAAGGTCTTCAGTCAAGATCTTTCTTTCTCACCATATGAAGCGGACAAGATACGGGAGATGAAGATGGCCGGCAAATCCCTAATTCCACCATATGTTGAAACTCTGCGAATGCAGCTTTGTGACGCACTGGATCTAGTCTGCGTGGTTTTGACACCAGCAAATGACCGGTAGTGACAATGTGGTGTACTACGGAATGTTTTGCGGGCAGATTGTAATTTGGTGCCGCTATTAATGAAGGGAATTTCTTCAACAGCGTACAATAACCATTGTTAACTCGAATCATACAAGCATTGATTGATAGCTGAGTTTTTGGATCAATCTACTGAGAAAATCGGCGCCATAATGATTGGATGATTCACGTCTGCTAGAATGAAAGCATGCGTGAATGTACGCTTGAGTCTAATATTTAAATGGAGCAATTTGCTACCGTAGGTATTGATTTTTGTGCCATTGGCGGCCGATAAGACTAGATCTGAATTTTTAGATTTATAATTTATGAACTTGCGATATGGTACAGCGGAAAGAACCGCACCGTTATCAATTAGGAAAATTATATTGTTTGTGGCGTCATGAATGAATAAGCGGCTTTGTGCTATTTGTTTCTTATGGTCTGCCGCCCGCCGCGACCGTAAGATTTAATTGTTTGGGGGGCTCTGATCGATTTCCTTGATTGAGCTGCCAGACCCAAAAGTGCATGGTTTTGTGCATTTTTTTGCTTGGGCCCCGAATTTGCGGTGGTACCAGCATACCTCTTGTTTGTAACTTCGGTTTCTCGAATTTGACCGGTTTCTAAACGAAAATCCACGGCTACGTGAACGACTTCGAACCTCGCTTGCTAAATTTATGAGCATGCCTTCCATTCGTTTGATGCGTTCTTCCAAGGTGGACGCGTTTGTGGAAGGAGGATGATAATCTTGCCTTACGGTTGGTCTTGATTGGCGACCTACGGAGCCGTTTTGTGCGGCTGATAGTGCCTCGTTCAGCTTGTCTGCCGTTTTTGCTAATTCATCGGCAGTATTATCGTCGCCTTGTGGAATTAATGCCAGACGGATGTACTCTGGTAGCTTGCTTATCCATAATGATTTGATCATTCTAGAGTTAAATTGAGGTCCGGCTAGAGATTGAATTTGTCTCAATATCTCAGACGGCCGTTTGTCACCTATGTATGTCTGATGACCTGTCGAGCAAACTCTCTAATTTACGTTCTTCTGATAGCGAGTTACGTTCGATAAGAGCCGCCTTTAATGTTTCATATTTATTAGTCTGAGGCGGATCTTCTAACAAATCAAGCACAGTTCCACACTGATCCTGTGTCAAGACCAAGATTATCTGGCCATACTTAGCTTCGTCCCTAGTTACCTTATGAATGGCGAACTGGACTTCCGTTGTAATGAACCAAACTCTAGGGTTTTCGGCCCAAAACGGTGACAGATGGATTGATTCTGTGGAAGCTGCGACCTGTGCTGACGTGTCTTGATTTGATATGTTCGTTTCATTTTTCATTGTCGCGTCGTTATTCGCGTCTGTCTCATTATCAGACATTGTATCGAACACAATGGATTTCTTATTTATTTGAAATTGAAAACGTATTGTAAATTGTAAAAAAAAAGGAATAACCAAAATGTTTAAGAATTTAAAAATAGCGCCGAAAAATTCTGAAAATAGGAAAATACTCGAATAAAGAAACTTGTACTTATTGTGGTGATAAGATTTACAATAATATTGCCAAAAAAAAATAAAGTTTTATAATATAATAATTAATTAAATTTTAAAAGTTATTTTGTTATTATTGAAATTGCAAAATGGGGAAAAGTGTAATTTATAAAAAATTATGATATAAATTCAACCAATATATTTATTAATAAAAAAACTTTACTTGTGAAACCACCAAAAACGTGATTTGTGCTCCGTTACTTTTGATGGTGTCTCGTATAGTAGATACTTTGTTCCTTGACGATAATATCAAACCACCATATACGTTGCTGCTCCCGTTGGCTGCCCTGATGTTTGATTCAAAAACGTACCGCGTAACCGTAAATATGTTAAAATATAAGTTGTTAAAGTATTATACCAAAATATGATTGTTATAAATAAATAAATTTTCCCGTTAGCTGCATACTGTATGGTAGTGGCACTCGTTGGGTTACTTTCATTGAAATGCAACGGTGAATTCGGTTGTTGCTCCCGTCACTGTTACTGCGGAATGTTTGGGGATTGTTTAAGCCCCTATTTTAACAAGCCTCGTTTGATGTGTAGCGTAACCTTTGTCTACATTAAAAATACCCACCGGAAGATTAACCCCTGACCTTTTCCGTACATTATGTACATATCGTTTGTAAATGAATTTTGATTAGAACTACACATTATGTACCATTTAGTTAATTAAAATAGATTTGTAGTAATGGTCTGGGTTAATCCGTTTTTGCTAATCACACACGAGTTCAAAAAGTAAAATACAATTGGATGCAATAAAAAATTTAGTTACTCAATATGTACATATCCAATTTATATATGTATTTATTTACTTAATACAGTACACAGTAAGCATATACGTACATAAAGGGTAGAATACGAGAAGGAATTTGTTTCGACCAAACTCTATCACAAAAAAGCTTTCAAAATAGGCTTAAAATATTCGAGAAAAAAGTAAAAAAGCATTACAATTTTTTTTTCAACCAGTTTAATGAGATTGGTTCGTTTGTTTATAACAAAAGTGCACTCACTGTATTTATTTAATAATGGATAAGGGTACCAAGAAAAACAGAACAACAAAAGAACTTTTTTTTTTTTGTAATAATCATAATAAGCTTTTTTTACTATATTCCAATTTTTTGCTGTTTTTTGTATACTGTTACTTTAGGGGATGTGAGTGGTGGCTGTGTTATCATGGTATTCCTTTCTAGTATCGTCGTATTCTTTTTTATCATATTTTATTCAGATGTTGGTGTAACCTTTATTTAAAATTATTTTGCCAAAATTTGCCTCATTTTTGCTTAGTTACTACATATGCATGTGTATGTATTGTTCAAGCTGCCAAGGCTGGTATTCTGCGAAAGGATTAAATATTAAATAAAATAAAGGTGTAATGTAGGTATAGGTCTAGAGATTTGTGTATAATTTGATTATTTTTTGTTGTGTTGTTGTCGATTTGGGTAAATCCTGTTTGTATATACATTACTTGCTTTACGATTTTGTATTTAGGCTGCAATAAAATCAAAAATTTCAACGTATACAGTACAAAACCAATTCATATTTGTTAACAAAATTAGTTTAGTAAAGGTAATAGACGCTTTTAAATATTGGATTATTTATATATTTTGATTGCCATATCAAAATGTTTTATGGATTACACCAAATAGCTTACGTGAATCTGGGCCAAAATATTCCACAGTAACCAACTTGCTAAACATTATTTAAAAGTAGTTGAGAATTATAAGAAAATAATAAATGCCAAGGACGACTACTGGGCAACATCATCCACAAAAATGTAATTTAGTAGAGTCTCTTGTGTTGTTGGGTTTGGTGGCCGTCTAGTGGATACTGGTTAATTAGCTGAAAGGCTTAGGCCAGAGGTGTCCAATCCAAATGACTATTTTTGACAAATTTTTACAATAAACCAATAAAACATTGATTAACATCATGGGTGCCGTGCGCACGCCGCCAGTACACACTCGGTTTTGTTTTCAGTTCCGTGTGTGCCGCCGGCGGTGCACGATTAGATGTAATTCCAAAGCAAAATTTTACCTGAGTGCTACATGCTCTGCCGGCTGTCACGCTTAATAACGGTTCAAAATGAAAAAAAAAATAAAAAGAAGTTACTCACAAGTTTGTTTTATACGTATTTAGATATTCGTAAGCGCTCTTATATGTATGTTGGCACTCTATGAATATTTATATATGTATATAGCGGCATTCAACCTGTTAAAACAAAAGTTAACTGGATAACGCGGTAATTATTTATATATCCATGTCATAGAATTATATTACTACCTATTGTGGTGGCCCTCAAACTCATTCCACAGTGTTGTCCAGTTGACTTTTCCTTTAATTAATGTTTTATTGGTTTATTTTCAAAATTTGTCAAAAATACTCATTTGGTTCGGACACCATTGACTTTCGCTTTCTGTTGGAAACGCATTTACAATTTTGCATGAACATCTATGTACATCTGTTGTAATTTCGTAGCGAAACTTCGAAAGAAATTTTAAGTATATGTTTTGAGCATGCACTCAAAGTACATAAGTATGTAAATTGTTGTGAGAATTTGATAAAAACTTAAAAAATTCCCCATGATAGTAACCATTTTCATTTCAAATTAGTAATTTTCAATCTCAATCAGAAATATTTTCATGAAATTCCTTTGAGAATAAGTATGTACATATTACAAAATCCGTAGAATTTGCCGAATCTACATTAATTTTAATATTGCTTTTTTCGGCATGTGTTGCTCCCATAAAGTTAATAAAAAATGTTTTGATTAAACTAGGTAATAATTGAAACATTTTTTTTGTATCAATATTTCTGCCTAAGCGCCCGTATTTATATTGAAATTTTTTTATTGTGTTCAGAAATAAAATATTCTAAAAAAAATACAAAACCCTCCTATTCGGATAAATCAATTTTTATGATATTTATGAAACATTTTCATTCACATTTTTATTATTTTCAATTTACAGTTTAAAAAATTTGAAATCTTCTACTTTGGCAATAAGTTCACCAAATTTAAAAATAAAAAATTGTTGTAATTTCGAAAAATATCTCTTTGACCTTTTGTTGAATTAATTAATTAATTATTTTTCATTATATTCTATGTTTCGCTTCCTTAATTGCCAATTTAATCATAAGATGATTCTCATTCTGAGCTAAGCCTCGGTTCCATGACAAAACTCCTGAAGCTCATATCAATTAAAGCCGTGATATAAAACAATTTATGAAATTCGACATTAAATGTGCATGTCATATGCTAAAAATCCTGCAATACAAGAGCACGGCTGCAATAATTCCAATTCACGCATCCGAGGGAAAACCCTCATATAATAGTGCTTCAAGAAAACATGACTGTATGTACCCAGTTAACATCATTAACGAACCATCGGTTGAGAAAGAAACATTTATTGCCATAAGACTTATATAGTAGTATTCAAATCTCGCTGGAATTCTGACAGTTCTCGCGCAGAAAAAACATGGCGGATACACAGTGATGTACTATTTCGGCTTAATTGTTTACATTTTTATGTTGTATTTGTACTTCAGTTTTTAGGTTAGGTTTTTATTTATATCATTTTATTTTATTATTTATATGTTATAACGTTTTGAACCACAAAATGTTTTTATAATTTTATTTTAAAAGAATCGTTTGAAATCGATAATCGAAGAATTAATGCAATTTAACAATTTTTTTACGTTATTGTGGTTTTGATCGATATGACTGGCATTTAGTTATTTATTTTCCTTAGTCCGTCCGAAAATTAAATGTTGACGTTGTTTCCATAGGCGTGCAATATTTTTTTACACCTATTACATAACATAAAATTAACATAACATTACATTAACATAAAATCATAAACATTTTGAATGTTTTGTGTATTAAAACTGAAATATAATACATTTGAATGATTATTTATTATTTTAATTAGGTTTACTATCTAAGATAAATGCGACTCATCAAAATTTTTATAAATTTTTTTTCTACATCACTGGAAGCTGCGCAGAACAATTCATATTTTTTTTTTTTTTAAGATCTGAATAGGACTATATCTTACTAATGACAATGAAACAATTTGTTAACCTTATAAAAGCCGTTTAAATTAAGGACTTGGATTTTTTATCAAATTCAATTCATTTTTTAACATATCAATGTCATTAACATTTATGATTTCATATCAAAAAAATAATTTAAAATTTAAAATTAATATAAAACAAAAAAAAAAAAAAGCTAGAAGCAAATTTAAAAAAATAATAATTAAATTAAGTCAAAATTAAAATGCTGTTCTTCAAAGTTGAAGCTGTCAGAAAAATTAATTATACATTTTAAAAATAAGTTTTCAAATTTTTTGTTCAAACTGTTTGTTGATAGATTAAAATCGAATTGATCGATAGCGTTATTGAATAATTTTGCTAATCTATTGATTGGGTTGTTATCGCCATAATTGGTGGAATGATGTTCTAGCGCCAAAATTCGGTGATTTCGCAATGTCCTGCTTGGAATATTTATAGAGATATTTTCCAATACAAAAGCTGAATCGATGTGGCCAAGGACGTTTCCGATAAAAGAAGCATCCACAAGAAGATGCCTGTTTTCATGGGTGTCAATTTTATTTTCTTATTCTTTGCATCTTGTTGAATATGGTGGTAAGCGAGCCACATTTTGATAAAAAGGTTCGTTATAGTCATATATTCATAGAGTCCAGCCAGTTTTTTTTCAAAATGAATATCAAAAACTTTTTTTGTATGCTTTCAATTCGGTTGATGTGCACATCATAATAAGGATTTCATACGATTACAGCATATGTACTCCATCTAAATAAAGTAGTACAAAAGCTATAAATCAACTTTCGCTACACCGAGAAAAAATACACATTATACAAAACAGTAAACTAATTAAGTTTCATTATGCTAAACTTAATGCTAAATTTTTGAATAATCGCTAACAATCTCAAATCTCCAAAAATGTGGAGCAATAGGTGAGAATCCCGAACAATCTACAATAATACCAACAAAACAAAAACTCTAATAGTTGGGCAAATTTGGAAATTTTTCAAAATTTCAAATAAATGTCTAATGATATTCTAAAAATGAATCTAAATATTTTAAAGGGCTGGAAGATCTATTCTATGCAAATCAATACCTTTATCAACCACATACAGTGCTGTGCAAAAAAAAATTGTTAAACATATTTTTTTACAAATTTGAGCCTTGGTTGGTAAAATTACAAGCAATGAAAGCAACATTTGAAAGCAATTGGCGTATTGTTTCACTGTAAATAAATTGATGACCCAATTTTTTGAAAGAAATGTACTTGCAGTTTAGGGGGAAAACCCGAAAAAATGCTAAAATATTCAAAATAATGTTGATTGGAGTAATTGAATAAAGTAAACACTTCTTTATTAATTTTTTTTTTGTTTTTTATTGGTTTATAAAAATTCTATCTTTAATATTAATGCTTTGTTTGCCCACTTTTGTTTTTATTAAGGTGGTAGACCTCCGATTCATTGAGTTTGATAAATTTTTCAAAGTCGCAGAAGGTATGGATTCCCAGATGATCATCAACAAACTTTTTAAAGCTTGAATTGACTCTGGGCGCTTTCTTGCTTACGTCTAGTTTCATTGTAGACCAAACATTTTCTATTGGGTTTAAATCTGGGGTATACGGTGGCCAGTCCAACATACCGATATTTTTATCTGTGAATTACTTTCTTAAGTTTAAATTATGAGATAAAAAAAAAATAGGATTTTAATAAATCATTGTTGGTTTGTTTATCTGAAAGTCAATTTTATTATCGACTCATAGGTAGTTACTCACAACGTCTGAGGGCTCAAATTCATTATGTAGGACTTGCAGATAAACAGCTGCTGTGGTTTTGAAATTAACGAAGCACAGTCCTTCAGTTTTTGGTGGAAGTCTTTAAAGTCATTTTTTGTCAGTCTCCCTCGACTATTTCCTTCGTGCAAGGATTCTACGTTATTCCACATCTCTTGAGACCAAGAAACGTGCTGCTGGGCCCACAGCAAATTGTTTTTAACTGTTTTTGTTTGGCTCGTAATGCTAACTCTGGCTTCTGGACTGTTTCAAGGCTGCTTTAACCAGTCTTCTTCTCTTAAGGTTGTTGAAATTCGTTTGCCCGTTGCTCGTTCAAGATCCCTCTTATGTCCTATGATGGTAGGCATAAAAGTAAACTAATTGTACAATACGACCAATGTTTTTGCCCAGGACTTACAGAGATGTACCGACGTAATAAAAGCAAAAGGTGACCAACTAAATATTAATATTAAAGTTAGAAAAAACAAAAAAGAAAGTATTTACATTATTTCACTACTTCCACGCCTTTAAGTTCTAAATAAGCTTCTTTGAATATTTTGGCATTTTTCAATTTTCCCCCTAAATTGCAGGTAAACATATTTTTTAAAAAAATGGGTCATAAATATATTTATGTAAAATGAAACAATAAGCCAATTGCTTGCAACAAAGACCTCAATTTGTAATATGCCGCCTCGGTGGCACAGTTGTTAGCATGATTGCTTTAAGCCCTGGAGGTCCCGGGTTCGATTCCCGGCGGGTGATGAAAAAATCACGGCTGGTTAATGCAGGATCAATGAATTAATCACTAATTATCCGTTAAAAAAATGATTACGAAACTTCAATATGAAGCGGCCAAATCCCTATATGGAATGTAGCGCCAGCGAAAAAAAAAAAAAAAAAAATGAAACAATAAGCCAATTGCTTGCAACAAAGACCTCAATTTGTAATAAAATTTGTTTGATCAATTTTTTTGCACAGCCCCGTATAATGTCAAATATTGCGCAAATGATCTTGAATTGTACATGCAGCCTGATATTACCTAAAGGGTTTTCCAATAAGGACTTGACAACTTTTTTTTTAAATTAATCGCAAACCATTAGAGATATTTCAAAAACTTTATTATCGGTTTGAAGTACAATCAAAACATTTATAAATAGAACTCTACTTCGTTCCTATGACCACCGCGAGCACGTTTGCAGCGGTCGATTCGTTGGACCCAATTTTCGATGACTCGGCCACACATTTCGGCCGAAACGGCCGCTATTTCGCGTTCAATGTTGGCTCTGAGCTGTTCCAACGTCGTCGGCTTGTTGGCATAGACCAATGACTTGACGTAGCCCCAAAGAAAATAGTCAAGAGGCGTTAAATTGCACGAACGAGGCGGCCAATTGACTGGCCCGTTTCTTGAGATAAGACGCTCATCAAACTTGCTTTTCAGTAAATCGATTGTAACATGTGCTGTGTGGCTTGTGGCACCGTCCTGTTGAAACCACATGTCGTCCAACTCCATATCTTCCACTGTGGGCCAAAAATAATCGGTAATCATGGCGCGATAACGATGGCTATTCACAGTAACGTGACGATCGCAATGACGCCGCCGGCATGCAAACCGCACCAAACAGCTATTTTTTGTGGATGAAGTGTTGATTCATGAAGCACATGTGGATTTTCACCCGACCAATAACGCATACTTTGCTTATTGACGAACCCATTGAGCCAAAAATGAGCTTCGTCACTGAAGATGATTTTGCGATGAAATTCATCATCTTGGCGCATCTTATCCAGAGCCCAATCGGAGAACGTACGTCGCTTCAAATGGTCCATCGGCTTCAATTCTTGAGTCAGCTTGATCTTGTATGGGTGTAAACCAAGATCCTTATGCAAAATTCGCCATAAAGTGGTCTGGGCGATGCCCAATTCTTGAGAACGCCGTGGAATTGACTGTTTTGGATCGTTTGCTACGGACGCCTGAACGGCAGCGATATTTTCGACACTTCGACCAACCCGTTGTCTGACTGGTACGGCAACATCACACAACGAATATGTAGACTCAAATTTTTGCACTAAACTTGTTATTGCCTGTCTACTAGGGCGAGAATTACGACCGAAAATTCGAGTTACCGCTCTTAAAGTTGCGGTCACCGACTCCGAATTTCGGTAGTAAATTTGTATAATTTGCAGACGTTGTACGTTCGTGTACTTTACCATGATGAAAATGTTGAGTTTACTGAATAAATTGACAGTGACAGTTCGATGATTAGTCAAAGGGTGCGTTCACAAATTAAATTCAAAGTTGTCAAGTCCCTATTGGAAAACCCTATATAAGTCTTAGACCCGAATTTATAGTCGTAACTATTGGTGTTGTTATAGCAACGATTTTTGAAAATCATGTCTAAAATTCGCAAGGATTCTGGCCTTGGAATATTATGACAATGGTTTTTTCCGACTTTTTAAGCATTGGAAAAGTATCGCGAAAAAGGGAAAAATAATAAGTATAGCAAAGTATAAAACGAATGAATGTACACTGTATACACAATAAAGGGGTAGTATAGACAAATATAAAGCAAAAATTAATAGCTAATTTTAACAGTAGTGATCCTAGATACATTTCTAGCAAAACAGAATCATGCCAGAGTATATTTCAGCGCTTGTTTTATACTTTTTGTAGACAGATCAATAATTCAATGGTTTGTTTTGTCTAATTATGTATTTAACTTTTGTAATTGTCTCTTTCCTCACTATTTCTGTCCTAAAAACCGATTGCTTACTTTTATTGCACGTTTTTCAAGCCAGTGTCATAATACCTTAAGGAATGGGATTAACGCCAAATTCTCGAAATTTCTTCGAAAATTCTCATAAATAATGGTATTATGACACGACTTTAAAAAAGTGCAATATAAGTAAGCAATGGGTGACCAGGGCGGAAATATAACATTGTTTTATCAACAACTTTCCATTAATATTAATTTTTTTTAAACAAAAAATTAATTAATTACAAAAATGCCTAATTGAAAAGGCGAAATTATATTTTTAATAATCGAAAAAGTCTAATTTAATGATTTTATGTGAAATCTGCGTGAAATTAAACTTTAAAAATTATTTAACGGTTATTAGGGCTCTATACTGTTTTTATTCACGTCGGGAGGCAAAGCAACTGGAACATATATCCAGTCGGTTAAGAAGCAAATCCAGAAATGAAGCAAATAATTTTGTCCCATCAACATCTAGCGCCGGAGCCAACATAGTAAAGGCTAAAATCAAACAGGCAGCCAACAAACTGCCAATTTCTCGAATCATTAGATCGTCGGTTTGCGAGAACAATGACACATCTCAAAATATCATATTTTTGAGGAAATCGATTTGAATTTTTTTTTTTGGTGTAAAATAGTTGAATTCATCAAATTCAACGTCACATCTATTGAAAACTATGGGTAGTTTAGAAGTGACACTATGCCAGATAAAAGGTTGTTACATTTAAAGGATTATTTTTCCTATTATCTCAAAATTGGCCATTTTTGAGATGTGTCACTGTTCTCGCAAACCGACGAGATGAAAACATTGGGTTGGAATATTGTGACCGAAAAGCAAAAAAATATCGGGAAAATTATAGTAAAAACAAAAAGGAATTGGCACATAAATTCACGTAAGGAGACAAAGCAACTGGAACATATATCCAGTCGGTTAAGAAGCAAATCCAGAAATCAAGCAAACAATATTGTCCCATCTAGCGCCGGAGCCAGCAAAGTAACGGCTAAAATCAAACAGGCAGCCAACAAACTGCCAATTTCTCGAATCATTAGATGAAAACATTGGGTTGGAATATTGTGACCGAGAAGCAAAAAAATTACAGGAAAATTATAATAAAAACAAAATGGAATTGGCACATAAATTCACTATACGACTCTTAAAATGAGATCTCTTGAAATGTTAAAATCAAAAAATTCTGAATATTGGACGAAGAATTCTCGTAGGAACGAAAAATGAATATAAGTCAAGCAATACTGGGCAATCAATCTTAGCACAAATTACGTTCCGAGCAAATACTGCATGAATCACCTCCCTTCTTCAAAAGTGGTTCAAAAGTGTACAACGACCGGCATAAGAAGGTAAGCTAAATCCGGCAGTTGACCTCGGAAGTTTTCGAAGGGCAAATAATAAGTACTTGTTTTGTATCCGTTCAATACGATCGCTAAAGATTTTATAACTTAAACTCCAGGTAACTACCGCGTATTCCAAAATAGGTCTAACAGAAGAAATATATAATGTCTTGAGAGTGTATGGGTTAGAAAATTGACGAGCATGTCTCTTTACGAAACCAAGCATCGAACCAGCCCTAGCTAGAATCATTTCTACATGTTTAGCAAAACTAAGGTTAAAACACCTAAATCAATAAGCTGAGTAACGCTATCAATTTCAACATCTTGTAAACTGTACGGGGCTACAATTAAATACTTAATTTTAGCAAATGACATAGTTTTACATTTGGAGATATTGAGAGCTAAACGATTTTCGACAGTTAGATCACTAAACCGATTAAGGTTCCGTTGTACCAATAAAACTTCAGCACTATTTCGGATATTAGCGTAAATTTTTAGGTCATTTGCATATAATAAACACTTACAAAACCTGAAAGATATAACAATATCATTAACAAACAGAATAAATAATAATGGACATAAAAGACTACCCTGAGGAACACCAAATGAGACAGTGCACTTCTCCGAATAATTTTGACCAATACGTACCAGTTGAGACCTTTGCGACAAATAAGATGATATCCATTTTAGAGGAATAAAATTAGAATTCACTTTAATCAATTTATCAATTAATAATTTGTGATTAATTTTGTCAAAGGCCTTGCTGAAATCTGTTAGATAGTGTCAACTTGGGCACCTTTTTCTAGACAGGATATCGTATTATTAACAAATACCGCAAGATTGGTTGTCGTTGATCTACTAGAAAAAAAACCGTGTTGTTGGGGAACAATTAAGTTTTTGATATTAAAATAAATACAATCTTTAACCAGTTTTTCAAAAAGTTTAGGGATAACAGATAAAATAGCTATTCCTCTATAATTCTAAACTAAATTTTTTGGACCATATTTACAGTTGCGGTAAAAATAATAGTAGTGCTACATCATAATTGCAACATATTCGAATTTTTCATACTTTTAAACAAAATTATGATATTATTATCTTATTATGTAACAAATAATGTAAATTTGGAAAACAACATTTTTTAAAAACTATGCTTTGTTTTCAAGGCAGTTTGTATTGAATAATCTTGATTCATTCACTACTATTATTTTTGCCGTAGCTGTAAATACTGGGATTACATATGAGAGTTTCCAACACTGGGGAAAATACCTTGCCTAAGGCTGTTTGGCACAAATATTTAAAAGTAAGGAGGGAATACCATCAGGCCCATAGACATTTTAGTATTGAAACCAACTAAAGCCGTTTTGATTTGTTCCCCCGTAAAAGAAGAAATACCATGAATATGATTATTGACAATGTCATGGTCAGAGAGAGATAGAGAGATGTTAAAACATTATTAACTGAATAAACGGATTTGAAAAACATTGCAAATATTTCGCAAGCAGAATTTAGATCATGAGCTTCCTTATCCTTATAACACATGGGTAAAGGATAACTAACAGACTTTCTTTTAGAGTTTATATAATGCCAAAAACACGATGGATTCGACTTGATACCAGATTCAATTTCTAACAAGTAATTACCATACATAAATTGATTCAAAACCTTAAACTCATACCGAAAGTGAGAATACAATGCATAATCAGCAGATGCGTTCGTCCTTTTATACCGTTTGTGTGCCTTGGTTTTACGATTATATAAATTAACAAGTTTTTTGTTGAACCACTTTTCACGATACGAATTATGTTTGTTGACAATTTTTTCAATAAATAGATCCATCCCCGCATAGAAAATTTCGTAAAACCGGTTAGTTATAATTTCGATATCCTTCCCATTATAAAGGAAATCCCAGGAAATATTTTCAAGTTATTTATTTTATTATTTTTTTTTTTATTATTTATTTATATAAAAATACAATCTTTGGACAGTTATAATCCAGTGGTGATTAGTAAATGAATAAAACTTAAAATTTAAACAATATACAAAGCAATAATACATTAAAATTAACTACACTTGAAAATGCATCAAACCATTCACACTTGAGTCACTTTAATTTCAAGTCAGATGAAAATTTAATAAGTTTCCGACAATCTCTCAATTCAACCGGAAGGTTATTAAAAACTTTCGAAGCAAGAATTAAAAATGAGTTTTGAAAATTTTTCGTTGTAAATCTCTGAAGACGAATAAACTGAACATTTCTCAAATTGTAACTAGTAGAGACATTTGATTGATTGATATTAATAATGAAAAAAGCTTTCATAATTTTGAACAGAAATAAATGCTTAAAAGGAAGAATCTCCAAAGACTGAAATAAAGGCCACGAAGCAGATAAACTTGGAGCATTAAGAATAATTCTTATAATATGTTTTTGTATTATAATAAGAGGATAAATCCTAGCATTATAAGTACCTCCCCAACACACTAGTCCATACGACACCTTGGACTCCACAAGGGCAAAATAAATAGTTGCTAAAACGCCTACCGGACACACTTGTTGCAATATATACATTTTCCTAATCACTGATGCCAGATAAATATAAAGAGAATCAATGTGGGTTTTCGAATGCATCGAATTATCAATGGATAGACTTTGTTATGTGAAAGATTGAACGAATTCAATTTTAAAATAATCGTCAATACAAGCAGCTTGATCACAATTCACATCATGATACATAATGATCGGATCTACAACAGTGGGCGCTTTCAGAGCACCAAACAGTTGGCAACATGTTGAGTAAAATCACGGCCAACGCTATAAAATTTAAGAACTTTATTAGTAATTCAAATCAAATTAGCAATGATTTCACTAAACATGATGCCAACAGTTTGCGGATCTGAAAGCGCCCATTGTCATCAATAATTTTGAAAAACATACCCTTGGTTTTAGTGCTCAAAAGCATAGAATGAACAAGACACCACTCCTTTAGAAAGCATAAATCTGATTTCATATGTTGAATGTTTGTGCTATGAATAGGGTGTTCATAGAGAAACACTAGGTCGTCAGCAAAAGCTATCAACTCAGAATTAAAGTCAAAATAAAAAATGGAATTTAAATAAATTAAAAAAAGCAAAGGACCAAGTACAGAACCTTGTGGAACGCCATCATTAATGGTTATACCTTGACTCCAAACATCATTAATTTTAACAACCTGAGACCGATCAGATAAATAGGAACGAAACCTCTGCAAAATAACACCACGGAAACCAGCATAGGAAAGTTTTTTAGTAAGACAATATGATTTACCATACCGAATGCTTTTATCAAATCTACAAAAATATAGCTAACCGATTCTCTCTGATCCAGACCTTTGTATAAAAAATTTGTAAATTCTAATAAAGCGTTTTCAGCACTTTTAAATTTCCTAAAATCGTACTGGTTATTATGTAAAAAACTAGTCCTCATTAAAAATTTAGAGACTCTTAAATGGACTATCTTTTTGATAATTTTACCAAATACAGAATGCAATGAAATTGGCCTATAATTAACAATATTTTTTTTATCGCCTTTTTTGAATATTGGAATAACAACTGCTTCTTTTAGTCTGGAAGGAAAAATACCGGAAGAAAAACTGCAATTTACAATGTATGAAAAATTATGTACAATATAAATTGATACTTTCTTAACCAAGAAATTACTAACATCATCATTGCCCGATGTGCAAGCCGGTTTGAGTTGAGATATGATGTTGAGAATTTCAAACGAATCAATTTTCCAGCAACGCAAGACTTTAATTCCGAATTATTATAAATAAGATCAGAACTTAATTGGTCATCAGGTGTTTCTTTCAAATTAATTACCGAGTTAACGAAATGATTATTAAATAATATTGCTATTTCAAGTTAATCCGTTACTGATAAGTTATCATCAATCATTATTTCCGCAATCGTTTCTATCTTGCTTTCATTGTTCAAAATTTCATTGACTACTTTCCAGCTATCTTTAATATTACCTGATGAGAAGCTAAACTTGCTTCATAGAAATTGGCTTTGGTAAAATAAATATGATGTTTAAGATCCCTAATTAAAGTTTTGAGCCGCATTTTCAAAGTAAAGTTACTAGAATTGTTAGATAATTTTTTACTTAAGTAATTTTTCAATTTAATTAAGGCTTAATGATAAGTTCCTTAGGGTTCACTAAATGTCTTAAAGTATTACCAACAATGCATTGTTTTAATTAAGCGTGTAATGAAACAGTCATAAGCTTTGGATACATTCATTTGGGAATATACGTCGAGCCAGCATTCCCCGTTTAACTCGTCAAATAGATTTGAATAGTCAATGGTTTTAACATAACGTTTTAAATTGGATGAAAAAGGATTACGCGGAGAAATGAACAACGGTACTAACATAATAGATGTCATATAGTGGTCAGTAATGTGCAATCTATGAACATTCGAAATAAAACTAAAATCAAATTTCAATGAATGTCTAAAAATAAGTGATCTATGCACGTCAAAGAATTATTTAAAATTTTCGTTGGCACATTTATTAAAGATTTTAGACCATGTGACGCCATTAGAAATATGTAATCATCTGAAGATGAAGGAAGTTATAATATATTGATATTCATGTCCCCAAAAACTAATAAATTTTTTGATTTGATCCTTGACAAAATACTATTAACCTCTCCTAGAAAATCAGATGTGTTCAAAAAATGAAACCTATCCATTTAGAGAGTCATACACTCAGAGAAAAAATATGATTGAGCTGATCATAAAAGTGACCATCATATTTATGATTAGATGCTATAATTAAGAAAATCATACCTTGATGTATACAATTAATAATAATGATTGTATCTATTTAATAAATTATTCACGTTATTATGCAAATATTATTGAATTAACCATATCCATGATTACATATATCTCTATTGTGATGGATCGTATCAATAATATAATTGAATTTATCATTTGGAGATGATAAGACAATTCAGATATTATGATAGTTGTTATCAATAAATTAATTGAATTTAGTATGTTCATATGATAAAGCCCATCAGATGCTGTGATAGTTGTTATCGTACCAATTAATGAAGTATACTGCGGCTGTGATAGCAGCTATCATACCATATATATTATAATACACACATTTTTAATTTTTTAAAAACACTTGTTAAATATTTCGCAAAATTACAAAAGGTTTAAAAAGTCACTCGATCGATTTCGGCTTATTAGGCCATCATCAGGAGTATCTACACTCCTGATGATGGCCTAATAAGCCGAAATCGATCGAGTGATTTTTTAAACCTTTTGTAATTTTGCGAAATATTTAACAAGTGTTTTAAAAAAATTTAAAAATGTGTGTTTTAAGTGTGTTTCGCCAAGTGCCAAGTGTAAATAACAAAACATATTCTATAGTTTATGAAATGTACATTTATTTTGAATTAATTTATCGTACAGTACACATAGTATTGTTATATCCAAATTAGAGGTTTAAACGAAATAATTTTTTATTTTTATATTTAACATATATAAGTTCATAAAATTTTTCATAAAACTTTTAGTCATATGATTGTTTAAAATTGCTCCACAAATTCAATTTCAAAACCGTAATAATGATAATTGAAACCTAAATTTTCCAAATGTTGAACACAACTAAAATATTCCGTTTTATATTTCTAATTTTTAATATATTTGAAGTTAATATGTTCCGAAAATTGTATTAGAATTTAATCCAAGTTCGAACTGATCAGATTATGATTATGAAAAAATCAATCTTCTTATCAGGCTGCGGCGACTGGACTGATTGTATCCCAATTTTCAATCTATATTATACAGAATGAACTGCGCAGGTTGTATTAGCGAATTATATTAACACAGCCAAATTCTCTTAATAATTTTCTTTTCTACTTTAACTTGAATCAAATATTTAATTCGTGTAATCACCAAATATATTTTACAGTTTTATATTTCAGTAACCATTTAACAAAAACCAATTTAGGAATACCATTTAAGTGGATTACTGGTCCTTTCTTTAGAATAATATTTCCGAAATCTATGAAATTAGTGCTAAACTATTTCTCTTGTCGCGCAAACTTATATTTCTGTAAAATTTCCAGATTTTTTATTTCCATTATGCCCGGTTTCACAAAAAAAATAACCAATCTCTAGTTAAATAATATTTCCTCCCTTTGTTCTTTTATGAAATTTCATTTTATTTCACAATAAAAATTCAATGCAAGTTAATTATAATTTTATTTTACATAGAAATATTTAGCCTTCAGTTAAATAATTAGCTGAACGAAATTGGGCAGCTGAATATAGCTCTCCAGTCAAAATTTTCATGTAGAAGAGTTGAAATATTTATTAATTGGAGTTTGCCTGTTTTTGTGAAACCAAGCATTAGACTGCCACATACAAAACCAGTATCTTGAGCCAAATTCATTAGTTAAACTAAACTTAAAATTAAAGAATTTAGTAATTCATTAGAAAAATAGGAAGTATTATCTTCGAATACATCTGGAATCATTGAACATGTCTTTGGTGACGTTTTATATAGCTTTCTGTATGAAAGCCATGCACATATTTTCGCAAAATGTTGGATAGTTAAGTGGCGACCAGCGAAAAATTATAAACTTTAAAATTAAGAATTAACAAAACTTAAAAATGCGGTAAATAGAACTTCTGTATTCTCTCCTAGCGAAAAAGTAAAGTCACTTAAAAAATGTCAAATCCAAAAAAAATGTTGATGCAAAAGATACTTGTCATAGTCAAAATTATTTGCACCTGCTAAATTTTTGATGCAGCGTAACTCAAACAACTTTAAAAATTATATACATACATAATAAACTTTTTGAAAACATTAATTTTAATTCAATAAACTTAATTACCCTGCTTTATATAATTTCAATAAATTTTTTTTTTAAATTTTAGTTCTTATAGGAGAAATTACAAATAGTTTAGTTTTGGTCAAGATTATTTGTACCCACAACTTTTTTCTCATTATTATTTGTGCAGTATGGAAACAAATCAAACTAAAATAGTAAATCAATTAACTTTAAATTATTTTTGTGTAATTACATAATGCAAATGGTCAGTTTTTGTTTAGTCTTTATGACATTTCGCATGTGGTACAAAAATTTGTTGTTAACATCACGTAGAATCTTATCCCACTAGGTTTTCTTGCCACCCTGCTACAAATTTTTGGTCTTGTTAGATCATGAATATCTTCCACTTTAACTTAAACCTCGGCAAGTTTAAATCGAAAACCTACCCTGGCTGAGACAAATAATTATATTCAAGATTCATGTTTAATTTCATAGCGATGACTCAATAATTTTACTATTTTATTTTTATTTTTCTAGATTTAACCGACTGAAATAATTTAATTGTTGATTTAACAACATTTTTCTAATGCATTTTTTCTAAAGGATAAAAAATGTGATCATTTTGTGCTCGCAAATTATGTAGCCTCATTGTGTATTGCACATAAACAATAACAAACAGTTTTTATTTTTTTTTTGTGTTTAGGCTCAATTTTTCGCTTTTTCGAATGTCAAAAAATTAAGAAAAATTAGTGTCATTAAAATTCCTTAATTCATAATTTTTCGCTGGTTGAGCTTTTAGCATTTATACCCAAACAATTAAAGGTATAGTAGTTAATGGTTCTAAAGCATTCGTAAACATGTACGTTTTCACGCAAAACTCACACATGAATTATTTCTAAAGGTTCACGTATAAAAATAATTTTGAGAAATTCAGTATTTCCCTCCGTTTCGGCCGCTTCAACTGGTTTCTGTAGAAAAAATAGGTTGTATCATAGTTTTTGATGTAATTAAAATATAGCCTATATAGGTATAGTTATAAATGAATTTGGAATTTATTTTTTAGAAAAGCGAGAATTTCCTTTCTGATTCCTCTTTCCGTGGAAGAATGTACGGCAGAAGTACTAAACTAAGCTCTAGTCGTTCATCTGTAAATAGAAATATTATTGAATTAAGATAAATTAGTCAAAACATTTTTTGCTTGACTAATACTAGCTATATACAACATAGGACTTTAAAAGTATGGCTATCTTGAAATATCTCTGAATTTTTTTTTTTTTTTAAATTAGTTTGAATGAACTTTGTCTAATGGCAACGTGGGTAATAACCACCAAACAGTCATATCTAATTTGATTTGCCACATTTATTCTGCGGTCCTAGTGCGAAGCTAAATCAAACAAAACAATTTTACGTTAAAAATGCACTAGACAATTTTTTAAATTTTTATGTAATAATTATATGAAAATTGTGCCGAATTTTCGTTTTTTCAAAACACCATCTTGGCAAAAAATTACGAGAAATTTTGGTTAATTTTGTTGCCTTAGTGTTTTAAAAGAACGAATTTTTAAATTAAAATTAAAAATTATTCTTGGCCTTTAATTTATTAACCACTTATAAAGATTAGTTTGGCGTGGGCCAAACATATACAAAGATAATCTGGTTTAATCAATAATTTTTTTGAAAATTCCACTGCTCAAAGGTGTCAATACACACAAAAAAATAAAAGGTCACCACAACACCGAATCGGTGTTACATAGTGTCCCACCGATCGGATATTTATAATTTGAATCCAATCGGATATTATAATAAAACTGGCATAAAATACATTTGGATAAAAACTTTTACACCGCATAAAACCCAAACAGGAACATTCATCTTTAGGAAAACACCTAGAGGTGCATTTTATTAAATCCAAAAGGAGTTTTTATAAAAATTTATCTTTTCGGATAGATAAAAATATTTATCAATCATTTATAAATATTTTAGAAAAATAAAATACTTTTTCGGATAAAAAATCAATTAACACCGCACATTTTTTGAGTGTATGGTTTTTATCCCGTTGGTATTTTATTTTAATGTATATGATTTTAATATGTTCCGAAGATTGTAAAAGAATTGAATCTTCTCATCAGGCCGCTGCGAGCCAGTGTTACCACTTTACTACAATAGTAGTAGATCTGCTACATTTCTAACCTTGTAAAATTTCAGTACGTACTATTTGATTTCTGCTACATTTAATGTACTTTTTAATTCAATCAGATTTTTCTATATTTCGATGATTGGGAATGAAGAAATCCTAACCAGAATTGATTTTTCCAATTCGAATACGATTGAGAACCGGCAAAACATTAAAAATTTGAAAAATCATTTAGGTTGTCTAATGTTTGCTGATTTAGCAGATTATTTCTGTGTCTACTTTCTTTGCCGGACAGCAGCGCAGCCGCAGAAAGAGCATTTTCCCATTTGAATTTAATAAAAACCCTAAAAACTAATAGACTTGCAACAGAACAATTGAAAATATAATGTTTTCATGAATACTAATTAGAGAACTTGCGATACAGATATAAGTATATTGTCCTGAAGAAGAATTATTGAAATTTGCATCAAAATATAAATTTGTATGGGGTGTTTCAACTCATTTGAAAATTAATTTAGTTTTTAAAGTGATAATTTGTGATTTGATTGACTGAATTTCTAAGACTAAAAATATTTATTTATTTTATTACTATTCATACATAAAGTTGCTGACAAATGAATAAAAGTGTACATTTTAATATGAAATAAGTTGTTTTATTATCTACTACTTTTGATTTTCAAAATGTAGTGATCTACTACAAAGTTCAAAAAAAATGTAGCAGATTTGCTACACTATTCGAACAAAGAAGTGGTAACACTGGCTGCGACTAGACTGATTGTATCACAATTTAAATTCTATTATACAGAAGGAATATGCAGGTTGTTTTAGCGAATTTAACTAATACAGCCAAAATCTCTTACAATTTTACTTTTTCACGAAAACTCCAAACGGTGTAAATATTTACTCCGATAGAACAAAAATAATATCTGGGAAGTACATTTTAAAAAAATCCGCTGTTGACAACTTTTGCGTTTACTCCGAACGGTGCAAAAGTATACTGTTCGATCCTTTTGGATATTTTAAAATTGGTACCCGATCTTGCGGAGTTAATATGGTACTATTGGATAAAAAATAAAGTTTTTTTCGGATAAAATACCATTCACACCGCAATATTTTTTTGTGTGTATTTGGATGTTTTAGGGTAGCACCAATTATCATCGGGAAATAGTGGAAAAATATTTATTAATATTGTTACAAGACCCAAGTAATTTATGCAACTAATCAATTTAGAAATTAATTCCGCTTTTAATGAATAAAACAGGTTCAAATCTTCAAATGTTGCTATATGTGTTAATAAATTAATTCTATTTACTATTATTTTTTACCTGCAGTGTTTTCGTAAAGCTCCCCGCAGTCATCTACATTTTAAATAGTTAATGTCATCATAGAAATGGGTATCTATCAGCGCAAGAGCTTATTATTAATTTACCTAAATTCGATATTTCACATTATTTGAGATGGTTAAGGTAGCAGTTGATGACATGGATCATCTTTTTATTAATTCAGAGCAAGAAAGGTGAGCTGTAATTGCTGTAAATATTGAATAGTTTTCCTGAAAATAAAAATAACTTCACTGAGCATTCTTATAATATACTTTAATGCAAATTATATTATATTACCTTTGGCAATGCAAACTCCGGAAGATGGAATAAAGTACTTCTCCTGCTGCCGTACTAAGAAAAAAGTCACATTTGCCTTTTTGTAGTTTTGTGTAATTTCAATTTAACTATTTTTGTTTGCCTTGTCTTAATATGAAACCTGAGGCCTTACTATGCAATTCGACGACTATTTTCGACGGATATCGTTTTGAATTAGAAATTACAAGAAGAAAAATGAACACAGTAACTATTGTTTTCTTTTTTCTTCCTGCACCTTCTTATACAAAACGATAGCCGTCGAAAATAGTCGTCGAATTGCATAGTAAGGCCCCTGACTATTAAATAACGTGATTTTATGGAATTTGATGCAGGATATTTAGCTGTTTAATAAAGCAGAAAGACAGGTATTTATTTGCAGAATCCAAATATGCCCCTAACACATTTTTCGACTTTTGGCATTTGTGACTTTTTTCCTTAATACGGCAGTGTAGCTCTTTTGGAAATAATGTCTGCACAATTTCGCGAATTTTGTAGAATCGCCCTTAAAAAACCTAAAGAAACCTCAATGACAAATATTTATATTTTGATTCTAATAAAACTACTTAAAATTTATTTAGGTTGCGATTAATGATATATTCAATTATCACCCCAGATACGTTCTTCCGTTCCTCTATTACAAGCGTAATTGGTTTGCCGATTTCAGCCGAAATAGGTGGATAGTTTTTGAATAAATTTGTTTTTAAGGGCTAAAACTTTGTTTAGTGGAATAAAATTTTAAATGTAATTGCAAAATTATGTCTATTTTACTTCTTTTGAATCTATTTTAGAAAATTAAATTTGTATGCTCAAAAACTATTTATGTACAAATGTATTGTTTTAAGAAACATTGTATTCCAAACACACATTAAATAATTGGAAACACCCTTTATTTTAATAATTAATAACACTGAACGAGCAAACATTCACAAAGAAAAATGGTTCAATAATCAACACGGTGTTTAATGCTGTCTGTAGTATAAAAAAAAATTACTTACATGCCGTAGTTTTCTACTGCAAGACACAATTACCCCCTTATAAGGTTTAGTAACAATTTGTTCTACTAAAAATTCACTTTTAGGTTTCAAAACTACTAACATCACTAAAACACTTTTTAACTATTAACGTTAATAATAAATTAATTAAACAAAATAATTTATTTTTTAATTGTTATAATATTTTCTTTATTTAAGACTTCTCACGAGATTAAGTGATAATTGCACCTTGTTAGAGTACAAATTCAATTTGATATGACCGTAGCAAACACGAGGAGATACAAATAATTTCCAATAAACCTTATTTTGTTTTGATAGACCTAATTCTATTATGATAGACCCTATTGTATTATGATTGTTCTCACCATATTTAAATATTACAGATCATATAAAACCATACTATATGATTGTCTCAATTATATTAAATCTTATTGCATGATTGTTGCAATCATTAAAGTCGAAAATTATTGCATTTATCATATTTTAATAAAATTTATCATACATAATTCTAGTAATTAGATAAATGATATTTATTATTATAATATATTAGGATATATCAAATATAGTTGAATATGATTTCTTGGATCATAACAAAATAATTCCAATCATTCATTTATCATATTTTTTCTCTGAGTGTAATCACCATTACTAAAATCAAAAATTAAAATATTATCATTTAGAATATAATCGTCAAAACATTGAAAACTTAATTTAATTAACAACGGTGTATGAAAAATGCTTGATGAGCGAGATCCAGAAGTGAGCCATTATGATTGTGCACTTCATTATGTTGCCTTATAGACCCATATCAAAAAATGAATCAATCACCAAAGATGTATTGGTAGTGTTACCAAACGGTATGAGTATTCCGTCAATTCGTTTCCAATTTAAATTTGGGAAGTTAAAATCTCCCACGATGCACAAACTATCATTATTTCCCATTTTGGGCTGAATGTTATTTTCAAATATATTCCTTTAGCCATATTTACCTTTACTAAAAGGATTTCAATATCGCCGGACACAATATTAATTCGTTGACATTTATACTGATTTATTACGGCTATTAACAGGCCACCACCAACATCCAGGCATTATCCGGTTTCGTGCTGATCTCTACGGAAAACTATATAGTATGAAGTAACGAATTTCTCATTCTTAATAACAGCAAACAGCCATGTCTCAGTTATGACTATGATGTCATAATCTTCTTCCATAACCTATTTTTTTTAGCGACGGATGAAGGTTAATCAGTACTCCCGCCGCGCCGGCCACATATTTCTGTCCAGCAATCTGTCCACGATGTTTGAAGTATACTCCATTTCAAAACGATGGTTTAGTTTTATGCAACGAAAATCGTGAATATCAAATGTACCCTTAATATATTTCAAAAGTTCCGCTTCCGTTGTTAAATTCTGAAGGCGAGAAATGAAAACCCATTTTCTTGCATCAGCTGTACAAATGACATTATCAGTTCCAACTAATAAACCAATAACAACATTCCTTCCAACAATATTATTATTGTTTTTGTTGTGTTAAGACTGCGTCGATATATCAGCAACAAACTGAGGCAAAATATTATTTGCATCAACGGCAACGGAATTATCAGTAAATATGTATGTCTTTGGACCGAGTATTTGTAGATGGCCCAGTAACATTTGTGACAACAAGTAATTTTTCTTTAATTAAACTACTATCCTTTCTTTTTTTGTTTTTTGCATCGCATTCCGTTTCGATGACGATGAAGATGAAGGTAATGATGATGATGACACTGGATGTTGTACTTGTAATGAAGTGGGTATGCTTGTGACAGTTATAATATTACGGTTATCATTGTTAGAATCATGATGAGATGAATACGGTGCTAACTTTAAAAAAAAATTCAAGATCAGCAAGATCCAGTTTTAGCACCATTAACGTCAACACGATTTACACACGCATTGTCCATGAAAAATTTGAAGGGGGGGGGGGGGGAGAATTCTTTTGAAATCGGAATAATTTCACCGAATTCGGACAATCTGCTAACCCTGCTAATTACTACCTCGATTTTGTCAAGCGTGCTAAAGCGAGTTGCTTCATAAAAAAGCTAAAGCATTCGAACGTGACTGTCGTAAATTTTCGCAAAAAAAACGAATTATAACTCATATCAATATAAGTTTTGAAAGTGGGATGTTACATAAAGTTTACCTTATAGTTGAACCCAAAAACAATCGGTTACAACGGAACATAGTATTAGAATCAGACGTTGTATCTGAGTTTAAGATGAGTTGACGACCATATACCACCACAACGTGCTTCGCACGGCCCATCAAACTATAAGCTACATATTCATTTAAATTAATGTGGGGCTGTTCGATTGTCTGGATTCGTTAAAGAATGCGATTACAATACGGATTACCCGGCCAGGCGGCATTACTCGCCGTACTCACGCCGAACACGAATCTATTATTTTTTCGTGTACTTAATGGCAAACAGTGTCATTTATTGGTTGAAAACAGTGAAGAAAACAGCTACTTTTCTCCTTAGCAACAAATTTCTTCATTATAAACACTTTTCTTCATAGAAACGCTTTTTTTCCAAATGATTTTTGAATTTTTGACTTGTTTTTTTTATTTTCACCTGATTTTTACCATGTTCTACACGGATGAAAAGTGGTTTTCCATGCTCGTAAAATTGTTAATCCACTCGCTCGCTCGTGAATTAAACAATTACACTCGCTGGAAAACTATCACTTTTCTTTACTTGTGGAACAATCAACTATTCTAGATGCTCATTTCTTAACAGAACATTTACCATTACTTTTATTATAATTTATTTACATTTGAAAACCATTTATTTCTCGTCTTTATTTACATAGTAAAAATACAAATTTGTTATTTATTTATCTAAAAATAAAATATTTGAATTTTAATTCAGAGTAAAAAAAAATTAATTTTCCTTTCAGAAATTAAATTAGTGAATAAATAATTGATTTATTTGATTAAAATTTAATTTGAAAAAAATATTAAAAATAACAAGAAAATTCGAAAAAAAAAATTGTTTTCTTTGTTTTTCACATGAAAAAGCCTGAAGGGGGTAAACATTTTTTGACGTTGCTTATCAACGATATTATTAAGAATTTTTATGTTTTTTTTTCCAAATTTGATTTTCGCAATAACACTGAAATCGTTTTTTTTACTTTTTGTTTGAAATTGCGTTCTGTATTTAACGTATTTTGTGAAATGATACAAGATTACGAATTAAATTGATTTACGTCGGTTGTAGTTGTTACGTTTTTGAGAATCATGTTCATAAAAAATATGATATGATTGTTAAATTAATATGTACTATACTCGAGTCGAATACACATACATACTCATTTGGATTACATTATGAAAGTAACATTAAATCTATATGTTGTGCATGTACAAATATTTTCCTTTTTTATTGATTGGTTTGGTTGATTGAAGTGGCCAAGCCTAGACATAACAAAATCGCTGGGCAGAAAAGGTTCATTAGTTATGACACAATTGATCCGGTTACATACACCTAGGCATAGCCAATAATTAGTAACACAATGACAACACACTTTAAACTATTCATTATTAAACAGTTACAAACCAAATTATTCCAGCTTGTGACCCTTTAATATCCTAAACTAAATTAAATTATGTAATAACTTAATTAGATAATGATTCCAGAGAATATCTATAAAATATATTTATATTATTACCATACTTCTATAAAATATATTAAATAATAAGTTTTATGAATCCGTACTAAAATAAAATTAAATAACTTGAGTATGGATCAATAAAAATAATTTTATTTGTACCAATAAATAAAACCTGTCACTAAATAAATCTCATTTGGATTCTTGAATTATCTGAATTCTAAAATTCTAAATAATACTGAATCATAAAATACTTTAAATTCTAATATTGTGGGCCTCAGAGCTCAGATAAATCGATTTTTTTGACTAAATTTTTGTGTTTTGATTTCAAAACTACATTGCGCTACCCACTCACCATCAGGCAATTAATAAAAAATCTTCCCCTGAGGTTTCTTTTGATACTTATTATTTGAGTGATTGCTTAGGTTTTGCATTATAACGTAAAATTTAAATTGTGAAATGTCGTTTTATTAAGACGCTCAAAAATTCAAAAATAGAACAAATTTTTTACAAAATGATAGAAACTTATAATCTAATCAAAAACAAATTCTATATACAAGCGGTAAATCGAAAAAATATGATTAATTATTTGGGTTTTAAAAAAAAAATTATTAATAAAATTTAAAGACTCATCTGAATGAAATTTGCTGTTGATTGTTGATGTTCATTGAGGTACATATGTTCTGATGTCTGATGTAATGATGCACTATTTGGATTTTTATTATTTTACTGGTTTAGCAAATTTTCTTTTCCAAAATTAATACCAATTTTTAATTTAACTTCAGAAAAAACTTTAACTACTCCAACACAATACAACAAAGTTTAATTTTCAGGTTTATCATTCCTTACACCATTTCGAAGCAATTTTAAGGAAGGCACAATAATTTTAATCATAATCACTATTGCTATATAATTTATTTGTTTGTATTCACTATTATAATTTTATATTTTGAATTTTGTTTTTATTTCATTATTAACTGTTCTTTAAGTATTAATTGCATCTGGTTTAACTCCACTTTTCTTAACTTACTTTTAATAGTTTAAGATTTGGAATGTACTCATAAAGGCACCATTATAACCACATTATCATTTTTTGTTTTTGTTTTTATATACAGATTTCTTAGGTATAATTTTACAATTAGGTATTACTAATTAAATAACGTTCTATTTAATTTTTTTTAAATTTTGTCCACATCAAATTTTAAAATAAAAATGACGCGCGACCGGATTTAAAAAAATGTACCTGTGTATAACGGAAAATGGTACTACACCGTACTTCTTCTCAAAAAAAAAAAAAAATCCATACAATCAGCTGTTTTCTGACTGAGATACAGGTTTTAGTCACTAGATACACAACGCATTCACCAACATGTTAATTGATTTGCGATTGATTTATAGCACAGTAATTTTAAATATAAATGCCAAATTGCCAATTACAGTGAAATTCACTTATAATGTCCTCGGATATAACGACATTTCGTTTATAACGTCAAAATTTAAAAGAAAGTTTGATTTGTTCTATTTTGTCATTAGGAATCATTCGCTTAAAACGACTTCGGTTATTACGACAATTCTGATATAACGACCAATTTTCCATAGAAAAATGTAAAAATTGTTCGCTTATTACGGCCAAAAATGTGTAAAATAAAATAAAAACATTTTTTACAAAAAACCAAACATATCTGTCTACTTTAGCTGTTTTTTTATTCGTTCCGGATAGCTGCTATCGGGAGCCGTCATATAAAATGTGGCTCTCGATAGCGCTCCGTATAAATAGGTAGAACCAAATATTTTTTATATAAAGTTTTTGCTAAACAATTAAATTAAAAATGATAGTTTGATGTAAAATAAAATTAGTTTACCAATAAATAGCGCACTAAATTTAAATTTAGGCATATAAAAATGACAGCTAAGCGAATAAAAAACACAGCTTTTTTACTAGACTCATTTTGCTTTATACTCAAATTCCTTTTCTACATGTTTCGGTGATATACAATTTTGTGTACGGTAACGGTTTTATTTTGTATCAATTTCATTCGTGAGTTTGTTGCATTATATTCTATAAATTTAATTTTCAAGTGATTTTCAAAATTTAATTGCGTAAATAAAAAAGTAAAATAACAATTAGGCTGCGGCCAGAGTGCGCGCGATAAGCGATGCGAGGCGAGAAGCGATGCGATTTCGCGCGAGCCCCGAAGCGAGTGCTGTCCAAAGTGGATGCGATAGAAGCGATTTATAAAGTTGAATAAAACTTTTTTAATATGAAAATATTTTGAATTTCTGTGCCTTGTATTTGTATTTTAATTATTAAATATTTTTCTATCATCGTTATAGAAAGATTTGTTTTTAATTTACAAAATATTAACTTCAAATTTAAATATTTATTAATTTTTTATTTAATTATCTATTACATATTAATAATATTACTGTTATTAATATTTATTATTATTAGTAAAACTTCTCTAAAACTTTTAAAATAATAAAAAAATAAAAAATAATGCACACAATTATAGAACAGTATGCAAATGTACATAAAATCGCGCGAGAACGAGCGGCAAAACTCAACATGTTCAGTTTTATCGCTTCTCGCTTTGAAATTCGCATCCACTCGCACCTCGCATCGCTTTAACTGCGGACAGTTCTATTTAAATATACGTGTGCAGTTTTGTCGCACGTCATCGCTTCTCGCCTCGCATCGCTTATCGCGCGCACTCTGGCCGCAGCCTTAAACCCAGTTAAATAACCATTCATCTTATTATAATTTTTAACCGAATTAAAAGTTTTAAGGGACATAAGTATGTACATAAAACGAAATAATGGAATCATCAACATCCAAAACCCGAAGAGCTTTTTCAATTAAACAAAAGGCTGCCATAATATAAAAAATTCAATTAGGATGTTCTAACTCAGAGGTAGCAAAACAATATGACGTATCACACTCTACGATCAGCACGATTTGGAAAAATAGAGATTCTACACAAAAGGCTTTTGAGTGTCAAAGTAGAGCTATGCATTTTTGAATTAAAAAATAATGAATTGAATTTTAATAAAAATTGCTATAAAACGTATGTTTCATTATTTGTTTTAAATTGATTTATCATTAAAAAAATAGCTGGTGCTATAATACATATAGAAGATTTTTTAGTTTTAACACAATTCGCATATTACGACATTCGGTTATAACGACGGATTTTAATGATTTTCTCAATGTCGTTATAAGCGAATTACACTGTATATTGTCTTTATTTTATTTTCACCTGAAGGACCAGGTTATTAATTATTATCGATCTATCGATATAAATTCTCCATCTATATCCAACACCCTCGGTGACGATGTTTCGTTGGATAAGTGAAGTTGTATTTTTGTACAAAGTGAAGTTGTATATAAACATAAGAATGTATGTATTCTAATTAAACAAAAAAAAAATGTCCGGTGTATCCGAAGTCCAGTATATCGGAGTCCGTTATATCGAGGTTGTAATTAAAGGTGCTCCTTTTCCCCAACACATTGCCACCTTGGTTTCTATAAACAGATTTCACGTAAAATTATATTTTACAAATTTTTTTTTCTAAACGGTTTTAGTTTAATTTTGTTTATTTTACTTTATTTAAATTTTTCTTTATCTATTTTTTTATTTTTTTATCTGCGTTTAAGTTTATCATTTATTATCCCCCTATCACTATTACCCACTTTAGATGTAAGATCCCCAAAAGATCTAAAACTATTAAAATTTGTTTGTGTCTTTTATGGCTTATTTACAAAAAAAGATAACTTTACATACATATCGGCTTAACCTACAGTATTCTACCACTATATATACGACAGATAGCCATTTATACCAGGGGTCTGCTGTCCGCATGAACTATTTAATCCTTTTTTGTTTATTTTATTTAGCACATATGTAAATATTATGTGTACCGAATGAAATTTGTGATTCCCAAATTTATATTATCTCATAGGTTACTACGCAAAAGAAAAAAACTGGTACCGTTATTTTGTAGAAAAACAATTTAAAAAAACGAATAAACGTCAAATTGGGCATTTGTTTTATTTGTTTCGAAATGGACGCATCATAAGGAGAAAAATGTGATTTAATAATTAGATTGTGCAATGATCATCCCGAGTATACCAATAAAAAAATTGGTAAATTGGCCGTTGTTTCCAATAATACGGTAACAAATGTAAAAAAAAATGTCAAATCAATCTTTCTGTATCACGCAAGCCCGGATCCGGAGAAAAATCAGGTGCTCCAAATAAAATATTGGATCAGAAAATTGTAAGAGTCATTTCGAAACATCCCTCGATGTCTGTGCGAGATTTTGCCAGAAAAATCAAAACAACCAAATCGATTGTGGAACGAGCTAAAACCAGAAATAATCTACGGACATACAAGAAGTCAAAAATCCCCAAAAGAAGTGTTGAACTATTTAATAGAGGGATCGATCGAGCAAAGAAACACAACAAATGGTTGAACGAAAGAAAAGATTCTTGTTTCGTAATGAACGACGAGACCTACGTCAAAATGGATTTCTCGACACTTCCAGGTCCCCAATATTACATCAAAAAGAAAGGTAAAGAACTGGACGGAACAATTACTACCATAGCTGTTGAAAAATTTGGCAAAAAAACATATGGTTTGGCAAGCAGTTTGCCAATGCGGCTTAAGATCACATCCATACATAATAAATGGGATTATGAAAAGGTGAATGTTCGCCGTAAAATGAACAAAAAGTTTGAATGAATACGATTATTTAAAAACTGTACAATATGTGCAATAGAACAAGTACAGAAAAATAATGATTATATATTGCCGTTTAGTTTTAATTCTTCATGTACAAATCACAAATTTCATTCGGTACACATAATAGTTTGTACATTGGTTATTATTAGTTTTATTCCAACTGTGCCTTGAAGCCCGAAATTCTAGGTCGATTTCATAATTTTTTTTCTAGAAAACAATGAATTTTACAAAAAAAAATGTATACACTTTTATTAATTAATCATTCAAGATTACAAAAAAATATATTGCATATGATTCTTAATATATTAAACTATAACAAAACGAAATTTTTTTTTTTTTGATTTTTTGAAAGTTCCATGGTCCCCCACCCCTAAATTTATATTCTTTTTATATTCATTTTGTTAGTGACTTAATTTTCAACCTTCTTACTTCACGAAAGAAAAATGAAACTACTTTTTAAACCAAAAAAGTTTCTTTTTTTAAAAATAAATCGCAAACTAAAATTCCTGATTTGCTGGTGTAAAAACTGGTGTGAGTTTGTTAAACCAAACATTTATGCGAGTGTACAAAATATGTTTAACAATTTATTCAACAAAAAATAAACTGAACGAAATTATATTTCGATTTGCATGTTTAATAATCCGAATTTTTCTCCCATACAATTTCAACAAAAAAAACTCATTAATTTTATTTTTACAAATACCTAGCCGTATTTACAAAAATATTATTTTAAATTTTTTTTTTTCATTTTTTTTTATATATTACGACTGAGACTGCGCTTATCTAGCAATTTTTATATTTCTAGTAAAATTCTCTTTTGTTGGGAAGTCCCATAATTATTTTAATATAAAGTTTTACAAAAATAATCAAATATTTTTTTATAACTACATAATACCGATTTTATTCATCATTTTTTATTTGCTATCAATTTTGTAGAATTAATTTTGGTCGGGCCGATCTCAGAGATGTCTAAGGGGTTTCACTACATACTTTAAATAGCTTGATCAATTAGCTATCGATATCATTTGGTCTGATTAACGGTTAGTGAGAAGCACTATGAATTAACAAGCTTTCAATTTAAAAAATCGACCTCAATCTTTTTTTTTATATAAATTTCATAGAATTAACTTTTTTGGGACGATCAGACAGTTAATCAGACCAGATGATATCAATAGCTAATTAATCAGTCTATTTAATGTATGTAGTGAAACCCTTTAGATATCTATGAGATCGGCCCGACAAAAATTAATTCTACAAAATTGGTAGAAAAAAATTGGGTCAATCCGACTCTCGGACGACACTTTTCCCAGAAAGCATCCTTTAAAGATCACCAAACCAATATGCACAATATGTCACGGCTTTTCTTAAATTTGCAGACACCTTCCCCAATATCACAATTCGTCACGATAATAAAAATCTTCTACTCTCTTACTGCCAAATCACGCACTCATAAATAATGTCAGATTATTTAGAACTGGCACGTGTTGAGCAGCAATCAAAGTCGCATTCGCCAATTTACATCATCGACCTTTAACAATTAGATCCAGTTATACATCTCTCGTATACTGTTGAAAGTTCTTAAGAATTTATCTTACTCCATTCAGATAGCATCCAAAATAATCAAAAATTTATTTTCTGAAAATTTGTGCCGTTTGTTCAGATCACAATATTATGTGAGCAACGTGAGGATTTGCTGGTATAATTCTTTACTCAATACTTCAGTCTAGACGGGGCATCGCCGTGGAAAAATTCGAAAATACAAAATCAGCATTAACGTTAATTATCATTTGTTACCGAATCCCACCTCCTTGTCATATAGCGTTTCATTTTACATATTTCCCAGCTCTCCTAAACCTGTGCCATCCTAATGGCGTGGTATTATTTTAAAGTCTCCCATATTAATTTGCTATTAAGATTTATATACATATGTACGACTTTGAATACCACAAAAATTTATTACTCAGAAATAATACCTTTAAAGGCGATTTTATTAAAGCAATTCACAAATAATGTATCGATCAACATATCGTTGAAATTTCAATCATTAAAATGTCATAAAATGTCAATAATACGTCGCAGAAATGTCAATGCCATAGAAACGGAAATATCTTGCTATATTTAAAAGCTCACTAGATATAATCATTTTTAATTGTTGACGATATTATTTGCCACCAGCAAAGTATTTTAGGTACATTTAGAAACTTAAATTCCATATTACACGGTAATCTACTTATTTTATCTTGAAGACACCTAAGGAACAATTGCTGGAATTTGCAAGGTGTATTAACTGTAGAAAACCCCGGTAAACAGATAAACAGATTTATATTACTCCTTTTTGCCAAAATGACCCCCATGCAATGCTTCAAGCAATTTGAAATTTTGGGAACAAGTAGATGATGGATTGTCAAATTTATCATCAACATAACAAAAAAATCGTCGGTCTCGTTTTTGAGAAAATCTGTTTGGCAATTTTCTCTTCCACTGCAACCTCCTCTAATCTATAATCGAATGGATCTAAAAGTAAACACACACTGCTTATTACTGAAATCTATCTTTATTCAAAATTTCGACCAAAACTATCAATATTTGTGAGAATGGGAGGCAAAATAAAAATATTAAAAATGTGCGACTGGCAGGATGGACGGAAGGACGGACACGACATTTTTCTGATCGGTGTTTCGCTGTCCTGGTAACCTAATTCGTCGAGAAATGTGAAAATCTGGAACAAAATTTTTTTCGCGATTACAATACTTACCCAATATAACTTCGTTATATAGTCCAGCCATAGACAATCATAATAGATCTCTCATTTGACTAAAAACAGAAAATAAAAACAAAAATTTTCCATTCAAATATTATCGGTGTATTGCATATACGTATTATATTTGCAACGCATTCTAAAATCATTGCCTTATAAAATACACAACACAACGATACATTGGAATTATCAGAAGTTTTTGTTTTTTTCCTTTAGTTACTATTAAATGAGAAATCTAGTATGAATGTCTATGGTCCAGCCATTGACGGTAAAATAGGCTATTACCTCAGAATTCTTACGGACAATACCGATTTTCGTGAAATTTGGACAATCCGTAGGGAATGGCTCAAGGAACAAAAGTTATATAGTGCCGATGTGTGCTTTTCCCCTAGGGGTGGATGCCACCCCTTCTAGGGGTGGAAATTGGTACACTCAAAATGACCACAGAAATCGATAGAGGGATAAATTCTAAGCAAAAATTATCGTATGAAGTTTTTTCGATAAATCAATACTTTTCGAGTTATTTGCGATTGAAAATGTTGATTTTTCATCTAAAAATGCATGTTTTAGAGCGATTTTTCACGAATAACTCGAAAACCTTGCGTTTCATCAATAAATCTTTCAGGACCAAAATAAAGCTTATAAAACAATAAATTGATTGAATTATTTTTATTTCTTTACATACAATATGAACCGAGTTGTGGCTTGTTGAAAGTGACGGTTTGTTCGCCGAAAACTGAATTCAAGCCTTTCAACATTAAATAACGGAAAAACGACAAATTTTTGGAAAAAACATACTAAATATTTTTCCAAGTACTTGAAAAGACCTTTAAAATTAGCTATAGTAGAAGTCGGTAACATTAAAAGTTACTGAGTTATGATAAAAATAAAATGGTAATCTCATTTTTTCGGAGGAAAAATCGGAAATGAAACAAATGGCTTAACCGTAAGAATTGAAATTAAACGTAATCCATTTATAATGCACTTTATTTAGGTACTAACAATAGGTTCTAGAAGTTTGAATGGTTTAGAATGGTTAGATTTGAAAAAAAGTTTGATTCAATTTTGAAATGATTTTTCAAATTTTTGAAAAAAAAAATTTTTCTCGCAATAATTCAAAAACTAAAGAAGACACGCACAAAATGTGAGAGTACAAAATTAAGGTTTTTCTTGCAGAAAATTTTGCGGTTTTCTTTATTTCTCTAGGATGAAATTAATTGAGATATTACCGTTATAATTTCGCATTTGAGTGCGGGACCACCTTCCCAGAACCCTTTAAACTTGAAAATCTCAAAAACGAAGGGTCCAAGGAAGTTCAATCGTACAGGTCTTGTAGCCCTTGAAATTCCCTGCATAATGGCTTTTGGAAAAATTAGATATCTTAAAAATTAATGAAGTTATCGTTGAAAAATCGCTCTAAAACATGCATTTTTAGATGAAAAATCAACATTTTCAATCGCAAATAACTCGAAAAGTATTGATTTATCGAAAAAACTTCATACGATAATTTTTGCTTAGAATTTATCCCTCTATCGATTTCTGTGGTCATTTTGAGTATACCAATTTCCACCTCCTAGAAGGGGTGGCATCCACCCCTAGGGGAAAAGCACACATCGGCACTATATAACTTTTGTTCCTTGAGCCATTCCCTACGGATTGTCCAAATTTCACGAAAATCGGTATTGTCCGTAAGAATTCGGAGCGAAAAACCGTTACTGACTGGACTAATAGTGGGAAAAGTAAAAATGATGGATGAAACCGATTCAAATATTGTTATAAAAATCATTTGATTTGATAATTTGTGTACAATTCTATATTAAAATAATATTTTTGTGAATACGGCTAGTATTTGTTAAAATAAAATTAATTAGTTTTATTTTGTTGAAATTAATTGGGGGGAAAATTCGGATATTTTTTTTTTGAATACACAGTTAAAAATATTTTGTACATTCTCATAAATTTTTGTTTAAATAAATTGTGACACACCATTGGGAATTTTCTAATAATATGATGTACGAGAAGTTTTAATGCGATTATTTAAAAAACTGGCAACATTTCCAAAATACGAACGAGATTATTCAATAATACAATAATAAATGAGTATCTATCTATTCGTATGATCTCGAATACTAGTAATAGAATTTTGTTATAGTAAATGTATGTATGTATAATTTTAGCATACTAATTGTTTTTCACTACAACATGCAAAATAACGCATGTAGCGTGATATTACCAGCCAAACGATACCTGAGCAACACCGTTATTTTGAACATTGAGCAATAACCCAAAACAACATAACTATATGTATGTATATGGTTTTCCAAACTTTTTGATAAATGCGAAACAATCTTAACGTTACTGTTAGTAATCGTTAAAATTGTTTCGCCTTTATCAAACTGTTCCTTTTGATGTAGTTATTCTAAATTTTAATAAATTTGAAAAAATACATAACTCGAGTTACGTCGTTTTGGGTTATTGCCACAGAAGTAATCCTGTCTCGTATTCAAATAGCATTTTAGTGGATTTCACACAAATTGTAGCGCACCCACTAAAACACAATAAATTTAATTTCATTATATTTACGAGGATTATAACTATTCCATCACAAAACACATCTCTAAGAAATTTAATTTTTTGACAAAAACTCGTCTTTCTCCATGGAGAACGTCCACTTTCCATCCCCAAAAGAATTTTTCGTTTTTATTATGCAAAAATTGTTGTAAATAGAATATGTACAAGATCGTTAATACATTAGTTCCGACTGACATTTTAAATATTACGAAAGTAACTTGCTTATAATTTGAAATTTATCCAAAATTATTTTCATACTTGCATTTTAACAAGAAAATGTCATATTCAAAGCTAATTTTGAAGCCTAAAAATGGGTTAGATAACTCAATCAACATTCTACCTGAATTGCGATTCATTTTATTTCTCTTTTAATAAATTGTAAATATTCATTATAAGTTCCAGTATCCAGTAGTAATTAAATTAATACTTGCAGAAATGGCAAAATTTAGTTTTTAACCAACAAGTAAATAATTTAAGACATTGCTTAGTTATCAAGAAAATATTATGAAAAATTCAAGTTAACCCGTTTACTTTCACCAATTGTGAACGGTTCTCGTCCAAAAAGTAAGTGATTTAAAAAATACGAATCATTTAAATGTTTGTAGTTCGACAATAGCTACTCACTGATATGCAATAATGGAATTATTCAGAATATCTAGAAACCAGTGGAACACAAGGACTTAATTCTAATTTGTTAGTCTGTGGTTTATTCCTTTAGTCATATTTAATAAAGAAACGATCGATTTAGAACTTAAAAGGAATTATTGTTAACTTAAATAAAATAATTTCATTTCTTTTCTTTCAGGTTAGCGAAATCATAATTCATACTGTAAGTAATTTTTTAAAATTATTAATTTATAAATCTTGATATTTATTGTCAGAAGCAGAACTCATTTATTATTATAAAATGGGCTGTATATAACAATTATTTAACAAAATTTAATTTTTATAAATTTTACTTCTATTTTACGTGAATGATAGCGATAGAACGCCAATCTAAAAAAAAATCCTGACTTCAAACGCGGTATAAACTATAAATCTTACTTATTAGAATCCAACATAATATGCCACGAAACCAAGATAACCAGTGCATACAAAATGACATACGATCAATATATTGTATAAGCGATGACGGGCACGTTTCTACCGAAATTCGAATAGTTACTAACCATGTACTGTTACTGACGAGTTCGTCCCCGCCTCGATGTAACTCCATGATCCAGGCTAACGACCACTTCAATAGAAGAGCATTCACCTCCTTAACGATGACTTTGTTTTAAGTAGTGTTTTACAATCGGGTAAACCGAAATGGGGTGACCGGGCAGATTTATTTGCTACTGAATTTAACTGCCCAAAATTTCAAAATCTTGTGAACACCTACAAAATTCGTTGCATTATCCGAAACCTCCGTGGATAAGTTTGCCACCTCTTCTAAATGGATAAGAGAAAGATTTACAAATTGAGACGTAGCTCTGCTCTTCAACTCAACAAGGTAGTCTATTTCTGACCAAAAATAAGCCACACAAATCGATGCCAACATTGTCAAACAGGTCCAGAGGGTGTTGCTTAGACTCTTAGAAGTTGTACCATAAATTCAGAAAATTGGTTAGGACGAGTGCGAACGAGTGTGTTTGCATCCTAATTCAAAAATTTATTAAGTGACAAAAATTTGCTTTGCTTTGGGAGAATTTTACTTCAATTTCACCTGGAAAGTCATTTGTTTGGATATGGTTTACGATTCATTTCAGGGCCAAATCTGTATAAATGAAGGACAATTCAATTCCGTTAGATGGTAGATTAGGTTAAGACAATCGCTTTTTGTCAGATTTATTTGATTTCAGACCAGGACTCAACCGAATGGGAACCCGCTAACAGGTCGACGACGTAGAAGTCGTTTTATAGTACTCGGGACGTTGCAGTATAATGTTTTCATTCCGAGTTCAAGTGACAGAGAGTTTTTATTGTGAGAACCGCAGCACCCGCTGTTCTGTATGTTACGCACCAGATTTTTTGTAACCTTTGTTGAACTTCTTTGACAAAATAATGGTGGTATGCCAAAGATATGCTTCCGAAAATACAATATTATTGAACCTAGGTCCTAAATGTTGGGGTTGATCATCAAACTATGGTTTATTCTTATGGTTTATATGATCATCGAACTCTTTAATGAAGCGTTGAATACTACTTGCAGTCGCGATGTACAAGTTTGCAAAATCTCGAAAGTAGTTATTTATATTCTCTATATTTTTATCACTCAAACTTATTTGTGAATGTTTTATGTTATACCCTAAGTACTCGATTTCCCGTTTCAGAAAATGACATTTTTGTATCATCTTTATATTATTCTTAGCGAACGTACTAAACAGATCCTTGAGTATTTCAATATGTTCCTCTATAGCTTCCGTCGAAACTAATACCTCATCTATAAAAATGAACAAATAATTGCTATCAGTAAATTTTTTTAGCACCATTTGAATATATTTCACAAAGTGCGCTGGGGGGTTTGTATAACCAAATGGTAGTTTATTATATTCAAACTGACCTTCTTTGGCCACGAACGGCGTGTACTATTTAGACTCCTCATTTAATTCAACATAATAAAACCCGTTCCGTAAATTAAACTACTGTAGTATTTGCTCCCACTTAATTTAACTAGAACATTCTCAATTACTGACATAGGATAATGAATTCGTTCTACTATTGTATTTAATTGTCGGTAATTAACGCACATTTTTAAACTATTATCTTTCTTTTTTTCTAATCAAACTCGACTTGTGTATGGCCATTTGCTCGGTCTAATAACTTCTGTTCTAAGTAATTCATCTGTTATTTTCTTTAATTTGATCCTTTCAAAATGACTAAATCTTTTGGCGTTTGCTCTGACTACAGTCCTTGGCCAAAAAACTTGCGCACCTATTGAAATCGCATAAATATTATTTTTATAAGTCGATTACACTGTTTAAATTTAGACAAAATATGCCCAGTTTTCTGACTTTGGCATTATAAGATTGTTGCCCAGTTTCAATGAGAGCAGTTGCACCAGATTTTTCTTTGTTGCTGATGTCCTTTCCACACATTTTTTTTCGAAAACACAGAGTTGATAACCCTAAACAAATTTCAGACATATTTTTTCTAAAAAAATATTTCAATAGGTAGTTTCAATAGGTTTGCAAATTTTTTGGCGAACGACTGTACTTTATTCTCTTTTAATTTTATTTCTGCTTCAAATCGTATTCCTTGTCCTTGATTACACTACCCTGCAAAATTTTAAAAATTTGGAGCCACTTGACAATGAATAGTTGTTTCCGAAGTAATTTTTTACGCTGAATCCGAACCTGGGCTCAGAATTGCTCTATCACGTCAGGTTTATGAGATATTCTAACCTAAAAGTGCAAAAAACACTGTTTTTTGACGTATTTGAGGTTATCTAGCACCGCGATTTTTTTTTTCTTCAAAAGTTCATGTGTGGTGTTCATCTTATATTACAAGTCTTCTTCTTTCAAATGCCTTTGAGTTTGCTCAAATATCTTTTTTTTTCGCCGAGATATCGCATTTTCAAAATTGCATGTTCGTGAATTTGTCGGTATACTGTATAATACACTACCTTTTATACCTACGGTATATATGCACTTTTAGGTTAGAATATCTCATAAACCTGACGTGATAGGGCAATTCTGAGCCCAGATTCGGATTCAGCGTAAAAAATTACTTCGGAAACAACTATTCATTGTCAAGTGGCACCAAATTTTTAAAATTTTGCAGGGTAGTGTTTTTATACAGAAAAATTCACGAATATGCAAATTTGAAAATGCGATATCTCGGCGAAAAAAAATGATATTTGAGCAAATTCAACGGCATTTGAAAGAAGAAGACTTGTACAATAAGATCCCATACATGGCTTTTATAAAAAAGTAAAAATTGCATTGCTACATAACCTCAAATATATAAAAAACAGTGTTTTTTGCACTTTTAGGTTAGAATATCTCAAAAACCTGACGTGACAGAGCAATTCTGAGCCCGGATTCGGATCCAGCGTGAAAAATTACTTCGGAGACAACTATTCATTGGCCAGGGGCAAAATTTTGCAGGGTAGTGTTATTTACCCCGTCCGAGGTTTAAATCATACGTTTCAAACAAACCTTGAATTTGGTTCCCAAACTGCCAAGTTTCTTTCGTGTCGCCTTTGCTTATATCTAACCTGTTATTTAACATCAATTTATCTTCCAATGAAGACACGTCCTACATAAGATCGACATCAAATGTACTTTTGTCTTTACTTTAACCGCTGAGATTAAATTTTCGTTCAAAAAATCCCCTTCCCAAAATGATATTAACATCCATTGTTTTGTTGGCAACTACCAACATTTTAACACATTAAATCTGCATATTACTATATCGGTTTTGAAATCTCACAAAATTATTACACTACTTTCGTTTATACCGGTTATATTTGGTCTTCCAATCATTATAATTACTACCCTTAATGAACTCTTCTTTTACTATATTTACGTTACTTCCCAGATCAAGAAGTACCTTTGTATTTAATAGTTTTTTGTCGATGACCAACTTCACATTTCTTTGTCGTCCGATGTAACTAAAGTTTTCTGCACCCCCGCTTTATTTGCTATTTGAAAGGTTTTCTTGTTTCCCTCTGTTATACTTAATTTGAAGCTGCATTGTCCTTTTGCGTATCCTATTTTTTGCACAGCTCACATACAGGTTTCCTAAGTACATTTGGCTGCTATGTGTCCCTTTTTTAAACAATTATGGCACTGTTGCCACCAAAACTCCGTTCAACTTCTTTTATTCTGCCGTTTATATATTTCTTGATCATCAACATTCTCAATACTACTTCTAACAGGGCTTACTTTTTCATCTCTTCGTTCACCTTCTTTATTAATTTTGATGTACCCCTAATAGGTTCCCTTAGTTTTTCAAACTATCCATTCTGATGGCTTTTAATGTTCCAATGAGCTTATACTCGTGTACCACTTCAATTATGTAGTACCTACTTGTGTATTTTTTCGCCACTGCTTCCTTCTTTCTTAGTTTCATCCTCATTGTTTCATGTATTTCTGCTTCGCATCTTTGTGCTTTAAAATTTCGCTTTAATTCCTCCGCTCATTTAACCCAAGTGATTTTGACGCTAAAATTATTATTCTTTGATCAATTTTATGAAACATCATTACCTCTTATCTCCATTGTTTGGAATTTTAATGAAACACACTTTGATCCATTGCGGGCCATGTTTTATTTTATACCACGTTTTAATTTTCATTATCACGTGCATATTTCATTGTCTTCCATATTTACGATTCCTTTCCATAATATTTGCCAGTAATCTTTGTAATAATGCCTCCGTTTTACTGGTTGTGGTCAGCCCACGTTAGGTTAATTCTTTTGTTAACTCTTTTAATATTAAGTTTTTATTAATATTTTTTTTCTTTACCTACTAATATCTATTGTAGATTTGTAGTTAATTAGGCAATCCACACCATCCAGGTAATCCCACTTCTGAACTATAAGAACAGCCAATTTACACATGTTTTCTTGCATTACGTTTCTCTGCTTTCAAAAAACCAATTTGCATTTACACGCGTTTTCTTGAAATGTGATTCTTTTGAATTATTCGTCTATGGATGTGTAAAAATATTTCTCGTCGCATACTTGGTATAGAAATAAAAATATGACCTTAGGAAATTTTATATAACTTTTTGTTTGTATTAGTGCAGAGAAACACAAGAATCACAAAAAAATTTTGTTGAAAAAAGAATCACAAAAATGTGACCTACGAAATCAGTTTATAGAGACAGGGGTAAAGAAACGAGGAAAGAAAATGATGCAAGAAAACGGAATGGGTACGAAGGGCCGAATTTCAAAGGGCCGAATGGGTCGAAGGGCCGAATTTTTTTGTTTATTGTTTTGTAATTTTTAGAAATTTAGGGCCGATTATTTTTTTTTTCAGACTATTTTATATTCGTTAGAGTGAAGGAAAATTCTATTTAGACGAATAAAATAATTTCATTGTGATTTAGTTATGTAAATTAGTGAATATTAAAAATTCGGCCCTTCCACCCATTCGGCCCTTCGACCCATTTCGGCCCTTTGATATCATTCCAAGAAAACATGTCTAAATCGGCTCTGGTATTTAACCAATTAAAACAAATTTCTTTATGTAATTTTATTTTACAACACGTTTATTATATATAAGGCCTATTTTATTTGCCAAATTCAAAATCGGTATTCATTTCGGAATCGCGTCCCTGCTAAACAATACTATTGAATTTTTGAAAACCAAGTACACAGTGGGTATTCACGAATACCAAAATGGTATTGGATACAAGCAATTTTTTTGCAAATGGTCAAATAAAATAGGCCTATTCGCATATTTGCCTATTTGCTTTTAAAGGTGCACAGCAATTCAGCGTTGATTTTTAAGTGTGTTATTTTTGTATTATTTTGCCGCTGAATAAAGAAATGTATCTTTCATGTGCAATAAAAGATTGTTTTGAACCAAAATCAACAACAAAATTGTCCAAATTTATATTTTTTTGATTGCTGTTCACCTTTAGCTCTAGTTTCAATATCGTCCACCAGATGTCAGCCACTTTGCGTTAAAAAGCGAATAACCTTCTTCTTCTCGAATGTTTTTTATATAAGTATGTGTGAATACACATGTGGTGGTCATATTATTAAGGACACATCAATTCTGTTGGGGAAATGTTTGCTTTTGGCGACTTATGTATTTTACTAAACATTTTTATAGCCTAGCCATACGAAACTATTATTTGTTAAGGTGCATTCAAAATGCAAAGTTTTACTTTGTACTAAATAATATTTGTACTAAAAGTAGAAGTACATTTTTTTAACTAAATTAGCAATATCTTAAAAAACACATTTCTAGCTGAGCTACCTCAAAATATTGAGTGGATGCACATTCAGCATTATTGACTCTACATTTCTTTCATTTGGAGTTTTGTGCTATCTAGCCTAGAAACAGCTCTCAGGGCATTAAATAAATTTAGATTAATATGAATAAAATTAGTACTTGTTGGTATATGTATTAATTAGTACTTATCGTATTTAGTAGACGAGCAAAAGTTATATTTTTAAGTGGAAAATTCATTAACTGTACTTAAAATGTAATTTTTATTTGTGTATTAAAAATCATAAAGGCTAAAATTACTTGTTGTAATTAGTACTAATTTTATTCATATTAATCTAAATTTATTTAATGTCCTAAGAGCTGTTTCTAGCCTAGATAGCACAAAACTCCAAATGAAAGAAATGTAGAGTCAATAATGCTGAATGTGCATCCACTCAATATTTTGAGATAGCTCAGCTAGAAATGTGTTTTTTAAGATATTTATAATTTAGTTAAAAAAATGTATTTCTACTTTTAGTACAAATATTATTTAGTACAAAGTAAAACTTTGCATTTTGAATGCATCTTAACAAATAATAGTTTCGTATGGCTAGGCTATAAAAATGTTTAGTAAAATACATAAGTCGCCAAAAGCAAACATTTCCCCAACAGAATTGATGTGTCCTTAATAATATGGCCACCACTGTATGTATATAATATACATATATCATATGTATTCACATTTTTGTATATGTATATTTTGTTTTTCTAAGCCTACTAGATCATTGACTGCTATACTCCATAAACCATATATAAATTATTTATGATGTTTAAACACCGCATCTGCCTGTACATAAATTAATTACATATGTTACAATTTATTTCAATTTTATTGTATTTAACGCATTTTACATGCGGGTCCTTGTATTGTAAAGGGGTACATGGTTGATTCCTACATATTGGAAAAAATCAGGGTAACAAGTTAGCACTTTAGCAGTTCACTTGCTATAGCCTGATGAAATGATTGAAAAATGATTTATTTTTCACACATCTCGCAGATCGGAACTGAATTGCAAAACTCTTTACAACTTCTCCTCGTCGGAAAATATTTATCAATCTGGAAAGTAACAGAATAGCCTAATGTTTGAATTAATTGTGGGCTTTATTATCTACATTAAAATTTGACCAGCAATGATTTTTGAATTATAATTTTTGTTCATAGTTAAGGGCTTAAGGCTTACACAACTTCGTAATATTTTTTCTCAGATGTTTCATTTCATTCGTTTTTGAAAATTTTGCATAAAGCTGAAATTGTATTTTAACCAGTGAACGCTAAACAATTTAACAAACTGGATTAGTAAAGTTGTGAACTAATACAGAGCCTACTGTATAAATAAGAGCCTCCAATATCGACTGAACTTTTTATTAAGCTTAAAATAATAGTTACATACAATTTTTTCTGTACTATGAAACTATATCGTCGGTTTGCGAGAACAGTGACACATCTCAAAATATCATATTTTTGAGGAAATCGATTTGAATTTTTTTTTTGGTGTAAAATAGTTGAATTCATCAAATTCAACGTCACATCTATTGAAAACTATGGGTAGTTTAGAAGTGACACTATGCCAGATTAAAGGTTGTTACATTTAAAGGATTTTTTTCCTATTATCTCAAAATTGGCCATTTTTGAGATGTGTCACTGTTCTCGCAAACCGACGATATGGGGAAATGCTTATTTTCATTTTCAGTTTAGTTTATAAGAAATGTGAGCGTTTGCTTTGTTTTTATATGAAAATATTCATAAAACATGTAATGTCATTTGATTGAAAAATCGAGTATTGAAAATGTTTATTTCTTAGTGAAAATCGTCATGAAAAGTAATGTATTTTTGAAATTTACAATGTTGTTGTTTTTGTAATCTACGTCATAAACATAACTCGAAATTTATAAACAATACAAATTTGAGTTCGAATATTTTTCTATAGTCGTATTTCCATGAAAATTTTACAACAACATTTGCTCGCGACATGAATTAAATAATTCAAACCAAAAGTTTGAATTATTTAATTCATTCTTAATTTTAGTTATACCACCCGACACCAGACGCCAACTTGTTAAAGCTACTTGTTGTTTTATTTCAATGCGGGACTTTCCCAATATCGATTTTAGTTCATTTGTCCCCACGCTTAGGCAGCGCTAATTACTTTTTTTAATTACATACAAAAATAAGTAAAATCATATTTACAAGTACAAGTTTCTTGTCTAACTGAGCGGATGTCCCCATATTTTTTTTACGATTAATAAAATTGAGTATGTTGCGATTAATAATAAAATCAAATTTTAAAATTAATTTAGTCGAAATTAATAATTTAATGAAACATTCAAACACGTGATTGACCATATAAAACTACATACGAAATATTTTAGCCGCCAGTCAGCAAGCGTTGGAATTATATTTGAGCAAATCACTAATTCGAAAAAATAATCCTCGACTTGTTTTCATGAGAAAAAATAATTCAAATATAATTTGAATTACATTTTTCTCATGGAAATGCAGCTTATGGTTATTTTGATTTTGCAAAGCATGCTAGATTAAACCGTTCGATAACCCCAAAAATGGACTCCTTCCGTTTTTATTATGATCATGCTAGATTATTTTGATTTTTTGTTTTCTTCGCAATCATTAAGTGTATTGCTTTGGTAAAAATGGATTTAAAAGTTTGGATTTAATATTTCAGAAAGCAACCCGAAAAGATTTATTTTTGAATTTAATTTTTGTTTGATGTGTTTCATATGAAGCAAATTCTAGTGGTAGATATTGAAACTAAAAATCGGATTTGATTTAAGTAAATTCAAAAAATGATTGGATTTAGCTGAATCTTTTTTGGATTTATGTAATGCAATTGTTGTTGTATTTTTAGTAAATTTACCAAAGCAATACACTTATTGTGTTGATTTAATTTTGTCTATTTGGCTCTATTTGATTTATTTTAATTTTGATTGTTGAGCAGAGACGTGTTGTCTTTTTTCCTATAATTGGGTTTAGATGTGGAGAAATGATGACGTCATTAAATTGAATTATCTCCTTTTAATACATATTGTCATTGTTGTAGAATGTTTTTTAATTTAATTCCTATTATTTTCTTTTGATTATTGCTGAAAAATAGGGAAATTTGAGAATCTGTGTTTTAAATGAGTAAGACATTAAGTTGTTTATTAGCGATTTCAGAAAAAATATTTAACTGGGTTCAATTTGTAATTGATGTTTGATCGTCAATCGAAATCGTGTTTTCCATACAAACTCTATGAAAATAAATGAATTTTTAGTGTTTCTATAATGCCTGCTAAAATTTACAAGCCAATTACTACAAGGAATTTTTATAAATTGAAACACATTAGGTCTCCCCACTACTTAGGGGCAGTGCAGTAAAGAAAAGATATTTTTTTTGTTTTGTTCAAAAACATTTTATTATTCATCTAGTTTTTTTAGTGCAGCATGCTACTTCAAGGAAGAAAGACACGCATTTTCTGATCAAAAAGGAATGCCATGCGAATTTGGTTTATTCAATTTAAATTCAAATTTTTTAGATAAACCTCCTAGTATATTATACAAAAATAAATATAATCCATTATAATATGAATGACTACAAATAAATAATAACCGTTTGAAAAGATAGTTGTTGCAATTCAAACAAAACAATTTTTTTTTATTATTATTATGAAAAATAAGCATAACAAAATAAGAAAAAATCGAATAAATGATTGAAACTCGGTTTTAAAATATTGGATATATTACTGAAAATAAATTAAATCAAATAAAAATTTAATTATCTAATTGATTTGAAAAATAAATCAAATAAAAGAAGCTCCACCTGAACCGCAAATGTTTGGTAAAACATAAAATCAAAAATATAGGTAAATATTGTGTAGATTTTGGCCATCATACAACAAGTTCACGTTATGAACAGTAATAGCTTAGACGGTTAAGTGCTATAAACACGACCGATGGCAAGTAGAGAAAGTTTTTGGTTTATTTTAAATCGTTAAATAAAGAAATAAATCTGTTGTCATAGCACCCACCAGTAGCAAGCGGACAGAATTAAATAGTAAAGTCAAAGCAAATATAAAAGTGTATAAAAGTAGAGTGAAATAAAAAGTACACAGTGTTTTTAATTTCAAAATCCGAACGAACTCAGAAGCCCAGTTCGTAACAATATTTTTGCTATATGACATGATTTGTTTTTTTATTTTTTGTATTTTGAAAATGATGATCATTGAAAATTTATGGTATGCAATTATATAACATTGGGAAAAGTCGGGTGCACAGAAATATTTAGCCTCAAAGATGGTCATGACATTTTCAATACAGCATACATGTAACGTGAACACTGAAAGTACTCTCGCTATGTTTTTTGTTTTTTTATGTTTGGTAAAACATTTAGGGTACTAGTTTTGGGTTCATGTTACACACTGCGTTAGAATGTTATGTTAAATGTTGCGTTAAAATGTTGCGTGTCATGTAAAATGTGATAATAAATAAAAACATGTCATTGAAATTAAAAACACTGTGTACTTTTTATTTCACTGTACGTTTATACACTTTTATATTTGCTTTGACTTTACTATTTAATTCTGTCCGCTTGCTACTGGTGGTGCCTATGACAACAATAACGATTATTTAACGATATTTAACGATTTAAAATAAACTAAAAACTTTCTCTGCTTGCCATCGGTCGTGTTTATAACACTTAACCATATAAGCTATTGCTGTTCATAACGTGAGCTTGTTGTATGATGGCCAAAATTGCCACAATATTTACCTCTATTTTTGTACTTATGTTTTACCAAACATTTGCGGTACAGGTGGAACTTGAACCCCGTTACTTTTTTTTTGTTTCTATTTTAATGTGATAAATAAAAAGAGACGAAATATTTTTATTTAATGTAACTTTTTATCATAACATCAGCGTGTAACATGAACCCAAAACTAGTACCCTAAATGTTTTACCAAACATAAAACTGTTTTAACATGATACAAAACAAAAAATATCTTTACTTTACCATACTGGCACATAGCAGCGGAGACTTGGTGTGTCGTCATTGTTTGTAGTCATCGGTCTGTATATTCAAGACAGCATTAGTTTCTATATCCCTTATTTTAAGTTCATTTTTCACATGCCGGCTTTTACATCAAGATGGTTCTGACTAATAGCACGTTTGCACCTAGTAGAATAAAAGCATGTATCAAAAAAGTAGTAGAATGTAACTAACTACAAAGTAAAAAACTTTAATATTTTATCTATAGTATTTGATCAAGTATTAAACTATTTTACTTTGCATTTATATCATAATACTTTTGCAACAGCTTTTCAAACTACTGCAAACGTGGTATAACTATGTAGTAAAAGTCCGTGAACTAAAATTATTGAATTTCACTTTGAAGATAATCGTTACAATACATTTTATTTAGTTCTACATATTATAGCGATGAGTAAAGTTTGTTTCAAATTAAAATATTTCGGCCAAATATCAATATACATATGTGTATGTACATAAATGTATTTTAATAAATAATTTATTTCGTTGAACACTTATAAACTACACTGATTATCGATTCTTGTAAAAATGTATCTACTAGCACAGCTATTTATTTTAATAAATATACCAAATTAATTACACAAAAATGTTCCCCTTGTTTCCGTCCCACCGTAAACTAAATCGTACGACGCAATATGAAAATCCTATAACATTATACCTTTATAAAAGAATGACAACCGAACAAAACGGGGAACAAATCGTAAAATTTATCTATTATCATATCACCACAAAAATAAGAACTAATTTATCCTAAATCCTATTAATTTGTAATTTTTATACATGAACCTGTTACTTGTGCTACGTATTTATATATGTATATAAATGGACATCTATTCCTAGGAAAAGCAGCACAAAAAAAACAAGAACAATGGAAAGTTCTATTCTTTTTCGTTGGTATTAGATTGATAATAATTTTCATTTAACGAATTTTCTCCCGTGTATTATAAATTAAGGATACGACACATCACACACACATGTACACACACACACACACACACACACACCAAACACAGGTATTATGTGAACACTGAATACACAACAGGAATACAAACGAATGGGAAAATAAAGTTAACAATAAAAATAAATGTAGGCCAACTAAAATTGAATTTAATATAAATATTCTTCGTCTTATTCTTCGGAAAAACTTTTTCCAAAACATTTTTTTTTTTTAATATTATAGCTTTTAAAAGTTATAACCATCCACAAGGAAAATGAAAAGAAAATATAGAAAAAGAAAAATAATAAAAAAAGAAGCAAAAAGGGAAAATTAATGTGACATTTTCTCAAGCCATTATTATTATTACGATTATTACTGTTATTGTTGCTACCGTTGTACATTGTACATACCTATATAATTTTCATTTTCTTTCTATTCTCTTTTTATTGCCTATTATTTGTATTCCACAATAAATTTATGAGATAGGGAGGCTTGATTTCAACTATTGCAACGAAAAATTATCTGCAAATATTAAACGATTATAACGATTATTGGAAAGGTGGAAAGCTACAGTTTTTGGATAACGAATTAACAACCAGTTTATTAAAAGTTTGCGATTAAATCTCAATAATATTCATAGTTATTGGAGAAATTTTAAAGTGTTTTCAAAACTAGATGCCGATAACTTTTCTTATACATCATTACGTATACACTTCACTAAGTGACAGTTTCGGTAGACTAATCTCTCCGTTCCAATTCTCATGTACTGTATCCTCATGTGACTATTTATTCTCAGCAGGGCCAGATTTAGATATAGTCATGTACAAATTAGGTAAATAAATACATAACAATTTTCAATTTGCAAAAAATAAAATTATGTCAATTTTAATTAAAATAAAAACTAAGTATGTTCGCGTTTAAAAATTTATTTGTGAATACTTTTATTTTACATGAAAACAACTAGTTTCAAGCAGATTTGCTCAAACTGATGATGAACAGATCTACTCGAACTTTTAAAAGCGGACTAAGCGCTTTTTATTTTAATAAAAATTAATTTAAAAATTTATGGAAAAATCTTGTATGACGCAAGATGTCAACAAATATAAATATTTATTTATTTTTATTTATTCATTAACCTTTCGACAATATACATGTAAATATTAAAAACTGGCACATTAACACAATTTTAATAATTTAATTTAAACAATACTTACTACTATGTGAATACATTCGTGGTAGGAGATAGAAAGGATATTCATTCATAAGTATTAGAACCTTCAATATAAAATATATTTAAAATTAATTTATTGTAGGTACATTTTTGTGAGGTAATATCATAAAATCTAGTACTAAAATCTGGTAATAAAATAGTACTTAGTACTTATAAGTAATATAAGATAATTCAGAAACCATTCGAATTAAATTTTGTGTCATGGAAATACAGCTAATACTGATTTAGTTTCAACATAAATTATACAAAAATAAAAACTGGTAGTTATGTCAAGGTTTTCAATAGAGATTTTAGTCTTTCAGGACTCGGCTAACCAGCGTAGTAATTTTAGTGCTATAGCTGGCAACCTAGGTGCGTGGATCTCTTGCAGCAACGTATCATAAATCCTAATAATTTGTATGATTTAAGTGAAATCTGATAAACATGTTCACTAAATTTAATTCTGCAATCAAAAGGAATATCAAGGTATTTGACAAGCTAAGGTTGTTTAACTGCAATATTATTAATCCGATAATTAAATTTAATTAGGTTACGTCTTCGACTTAATGAAATAACACAGCACTTTTAAATGTTCATGTTCAACTTTAAGCAGTATGGTAATACACCAATCCAAAGAAATATCCAATTAGATTGCAACGATTTACAATCATTCACAGTAGAAATAGAACGAAATAATGTCAAATCATCAGCATAGAGTAAACAATTGGAGCTAAGTAATATTCCAATACTATTTATAAACAAAACCAAAAAAAAGTTGGCCCAAAGTTGATCCTTGCAGTACATCAGGCGTTGGAATGATTACTCTTGATTTATATCCATTAAGGAAACCGTATTGAGTTGTATTACCAATGTAAGATGAGGAAACCACTTTAACAAGTTACCCTCAATTCCATATACATATGTAGTTGGAGCTTTTGTATCACCTTGCCTAAAGCATCAAAAATAGTTTCGTGAATAATCTTTTCAAAAATAATACTGCATATATTGTGAATAGAAGTAGGTCTATAGTTACTGATATAGAACGATTTACCACTTTTTAACACCGGAGTGATGACTGTTTTTCTCCATTTAGTTGGTAAACTACCTTGTTTAATTGATTTATTAAAAATAAGCGTAAGTAGCTTTACTAACTCATCTCTATATCAATTAACTTAATTGGCCATCAGCGTTCTTATTTAAATCCAACTGTGAAAGTACCTTTAAAACATTCATATCAGAAATAGTAATAGAAACGATGGCATTTGAAGAATTAGAAATGGCAATAATGTAATCATCAACAATAACTAAAGGCTTTGTGCCAAAAGTTTCATATACTGACTCAAAATGGTTCAAAAAACAATCACGAATCATTTTAGTGTCATCAGATGATGTTCCGGCGTAACTCATAATGGGCTAGATACTCGATACTCAGATAAGCAGTTATTTTTTGCGAATTTGCTAGAAATGTTATACACGATAATTTAGCAATCCAATTTGTTTCTGAATTTCAGAAAATGGGATACTTTAACGTTTGTGCTGAATATAAAATATATTTTACTTTGCTAAAATAATCTAGTAGTTTACGCAATCAAATTTTCGATTAGCAAATCCGTCATATTTGCAGAGTTGCGAATTGCTAAAGTATCGAGTATCTAGCCCAATAACCGGTTAAATTTTTGTTACAAAGTTATTTATTGTATACTTAAAATTGTTTTGAATTTTTGGATAAATTAATTTCAATAGAATTTAAGTAACTTTTACAACACTCATTGCTCTTGATATGAACTCGTTTCCTATAATAACAGAATAAATTTACATAATATGTCATACCATATATTCGCAGAAGTCTGTTCATAAACTCTACATTGTAATAATATTGTAACCAAAAAGCGTTCATAAACTTACATTGTAATTTTTTATCCTGCTAAATGTTGCCTTTCTGGCTGTCATTGGGCGCTTTCAGGTCCGCCAACTGTTGGAACATGTTAGTAAAATAAACATGTTGGATTCTGAAAGCTACCGATACATCAAAAATTAAATGCCAACACTGTTGGGCTAAATGTCATATTTTCCATCATAGTTTGTGTGTCGATACATTTAGGTAGCAGTTGCTATATTTCGATTTTGTTAGTTTTTTAATATCAAAAAAAAAAAAAAAAAAAAAATTAAAATATACATATAATTTAATAGATGTATGTATATATGTCTATGTACATACTTTTAATTAATATTCTGACATGACATACAATAAATTTACACTCACTAAATATTATATTATAAATCGAACTAAATATTATATTATTCAACAGAACTTTTAATTTAATTGATTTTATTTTATATTTTAAATTTTCAATTTATTAATTATAAATACTGAAAAACTGCAATGTTTTGCAATAGTATATAATAATTTTGACAAATGATCCATCAGTTTCATTCAGTCACATTTGTGATGGGAGCATGTATCATAAGATGTGATACTGATCAGTAGCGGCAACATGTTGGCGGATCTGAAAGCGCCCATTGTTACAATATCGTAACATTGTTAATTAACACACTCCAGTTTGGCAGAATATTTCAATTTAATGGATCTCCTTACAAAAGTAGAATACCAACATGGAAAATTATTATTAACCTCACTATTCATGAATCGTGAACGGGACTTCAAAGCACAGTTAAATAAGCAGTAAAGGAAATCGACACTTTCTTTACTATTTAAATGTTTGTTGTAGAAACATCTTTAGCGGCAGGAGTAACTAAAAAATTGTATAGAAAAAAAAATTAACAAAACCTAAAATCAACACAAATTTACGCATACACAAACAATATACTACATATATACATAAAACATCATCCGGCATTTCAGAAACATCGTGAGCCTAATACGAAAATATTTAAAAAACCGCCTACTCCATTTTATTTTGTTGTGAAAATATTTAATTATTTACTATATAAGGCCGCTGCAGCAAGTATTTTTAATATTTTTGAAAACGAAAATCTCATACAAGCAAAAGGAACATAAATGAGCCGTTTTCTTTGAAAGTGGTGTAAGTTCATATTTTGTTGAAACGAGATAAAGAACACACGAGATAAGAAAACAATAAATACAAAAATATACGGGATTTTGTATTTTTCACATGTATTAGAGATTCATTTTTTTTTATTTAGACAATAAATTATTTACCGTTAGAAAGATTACACTGTCATTTATCTATTGTTATAATTAACTTGATTTTTTTGAAAAATAGGCTCACACCACTTTCAAAGAAAACGGTTCAAATTTTGCATGTGTAGTGTTGTGTAAGTGACTCAAAAAAAAAAATGACGTGTCCGACTTCTGTGATAATTTTGACGTGAGTAAAATAATTTTCTCTTCCATATTTGTAATAAGTTCGTTGAAAATTTTATTTAATTTTTTTAAAAATGTATCTGTAGTATATTTTTAGAAATAAATTAACGTGATACGGCTTAATTATTGTTATTGCGCGCTTTTGTTTAAGAATATTTTTACAGAAGTGTCTTTGATAATTTGGTTGCATACAAAATAATATCATAATTAGTACAGGTGGAATAATTATCACAGAGTTCGGACACGTCCTAAATATTATAGGCTTAGCGAGCTATAAATATGACACATATACAAGTGATACATAATAAAATAATAATTTTAAAATTATTTAATTGAGTTTGATTATGGTGGGTTTCGTGCTACCGTCTTTCCAGTTGCGATGGTTTTACAGTCAACATGCGCCTTAATACAACCACTCTAATTAATTTATTTCAAAGTGATCAGTGACAAACCTATGCCATTTTGCTTTTTTCAGCGAGTTTGCTGTTACCACTAAGTACAGTCTAAATATGGAATCTTGAATAAGATTTTCTTGTATTGAGTAATGATGTATTTTAAAGCGTACATAGCAGGTTTATGTGATTAACTTAACAGTACTGTACTTTCCCCATGCTCAATTAATGTCAGTATGGTTCGGCCTCCACACCCAAAATAGAATAACTTATTGGCTTATTGTATCAAAAATGTAAAGTTGGATATTTATAATTTGGATATTATTCACAATGGTCTAAGCAACAGTAAGATCTGTGCTGGTTTATTTATTGATGCTTCTAAGGCATTTGATATAACATTTTGATTCCATTTCCCTTGCTTTTTAAAATGATCTTATAGGAATGATTGGTTGATATTGATAGATTCGGGAGGTGTAAGCATTTTAGAATATGCGTAATCAGATTCTATATAGGTAACTAATGTATAGCTATTCAGTTGGATAAATTGAGGAATGTCTTATTATATTTACAGTGTCGGACAAAACTAAAGCTTGAAATGGTCTTTATTTGTACTTTGTTAAAATGATGAAAATGATTTTTCATTTTATTTAATTTTGTCAAATTTTGAAAGTTTTAAACATCAGCTTTAACATAAAAACATTATAATTGATATTATCGTTCAATTAAAATATTGCACATATTCGAGTCTTCTTTCTGGGGATGCTATTCCAAGCCTTCCAAAATTGGTTAAAACTTCCAGCACTCCTCTAAGCAAATTTTTAGAAGATCTATAATTTGATAAACCAATCTCCACTGTACATCGTTGGAGGCATGAAATGCCCAAGCTTCAGTTTTAAATGACGTTTGTGAGATAAAGGGATCAATTAAGTCCACCAGTAGGGTTGGTTCCACATTTGTTAACAATTAAAGTTACTGCGTCACTGTTATAAAAACCACAAACTTATTTCTGCTTAAATTGGGTACTTATTACACGTTAATTATAAAAATTGAAGCACTTGAAGTAGCAATTAATTTATAGTGCTTATAAAGTGTTTATTCGCCTAGGTCAGTAATTTAATGAAGATCATGGTTATATACATAAATATAATCGGAACATTTGTATATGCTTTTGAAAAATTTAATGGCCTAACACACATCTGACGATTGAAGCAAAATCTCATTTTATAATTGTGCTTTAGTCTTGTCGCTTCGAAATTTGACACATTGTTCCTAATTTGCATGTATTTTTTTTTTAATTAATCGCTAAATGAAATATTTTATTTTTATGTTTAAGTTCATTATCTTATTTTATTTAACGAAGTATGAGCAAGGACCATCCCGTGCTTATACCATAGTATTTTGTTCCAAATTCTCTTCCAACCAAATCTCTTTAAATGGTACAAGCCGTGCCTGCTTATTTCATACATTGGTTGAAAAAATTGTAACTTTAAGCAAAATTATCGATCTGTCGTACTACTACGTCTTTTTGCCCAATATCGTGAACAAAGCATCAGTGAATTGTTTTAAGCATCATATTGGTCAAAAATGACAAATGAAAAAACAAAGGAACAAATTGGTCTGTTTTGAGGAATATGACTCGCTTAAAAAAATCATTGACCGAATGAATGAATGAATGAAGGCAACCATAAAGTCTACTAAATAATTATGTGCGTGGGTCGAGAATAGAGAGGAAAGTCAGATATTTTCTAAGGGATAGAGTTTCGATCGTAAAACTTGTATTGCCGAAAATACAGTATTTTCTAATGGAAATTTCAACTGATAATAACTTTATAATTTTCCTTCTCTTTTCTAGTGTATGCATATATTCTAACTTTAAGCGCTTTTATTTGTGTCTTTAATTTGCCATAATATTATTGCTTACTTAAGGGAGAACACCACTGTGACCTACCATTTTCAAGTGCTTAGTTTGGTATTTTTTTTTGAGAAATGGGTTGGGTTTAGAGAAAAAAAAACTTTTAGGCTATATTTGGCATATATTTAAGTAAACAAAAAAAAAATTTTATATAAAAAAAAATACAAAATGGCGGCGCTAGAGTAGCTTTAGTAGAAGTGATTTTGCCTAAAGTCGCTCCGCTGCACGCAGTAGAAGTGTCTTAAATTTGTTCCTGGAACAAAAAATAAAATATTTTCATGAAATATATTAGTTTTAGCATCGAAGTACATGAGGAAATTAAAAAATTCGAAAAAATAAAAAATTGAGACAAGTTTGAAGAAAAAGTTTCATTTTTCGACTATAATTTTCGTATAAAAAGTTGTATATCTTTTTTAATTTTTAATGAATCAAAAAAAACTCATGTACTTCGATTTTAAATCTATTTAAGAAGCTACAGTTAAATTTTCAAGTCGATTGAACAAAAATTGATTGAGTTCTGCTGCGTGCAGATTTCCAAAACACGGTTTCGAGAAAAACGCGTTTAAAGTTTTTGGTATCAATAATTTCTCAATAAGAGCTCTCAGGAAAATGCTTGAAAACCTTCTAAAAAAATTTTTTTTAGCTTTAAACGAATTTGAATCATATTTTTGAGGGTCTAAAGGATTTTTTAAAGGCAAAAAAAAAAAATCGATTTTTTGAAAATCTCACAGTGGTGTTCTCCCTTAAAAGATTTAAAATCTAGTTTTTCAATTGAATAGTTTTATACAACTCATTTGATATCATAGGCTTAAGTGTCTTGGCTGACGAAGGAATTGGTACCTCAAAGGAATGCAATTCAATTTCACGAATAAAATCAGTCCAGATCCAGAGCTATGATTAAATATTTCCCTACTCGACTAGGATTTCAAATATTATTTCAACGCAAGCTTCCGGGTAATTACGGACAACCTAAACCATCATATTATTAAAATGTTACAAATCTCGAATCTTGCAAAGTCTATTTTATTATACTTTTATATTATAAAGCTAATGATGTACAAAGATAATTTGTAAAAAAAAACCTTAAATTTTGTACAATTAAATGCACGTATTGTATCCATATAAATGAAAACGAAAAATAAGGATATTTACCAAAATAATAATTCTCCCTCACATACGTTATACAACAAGAAGTTAAATAATTTCCATTGTGATTACTTCCGTTCACATTAACAAAAGAACATTCATTGAGCTTATTTTCATTTCTGTATCTCTTTATAATTCGGTCTCGCTCGTTTGCTCTATTTAATAATGATAAATTTTCCACAAAAAAAAAAAAAAAAAAAAATATTGTAATCTAAGAAAATTAGTCCTGCCATCATATTGTCATTGTATAATCCGGTCGATAACAATAGAGCGACGAGATATTTATAATACAGTTGACGTTTTAGAAGCCCACATTAAAACACTGCACGTTGTTTATACAACGAGGCAACGAGTCCACAGAATCATATATATATATTATAATCATGGCATTTTTATTTCTAGATCCATATTTTATTTTTTAATTAAGCAACCCTTATGTATATTATAAAAATAAATAACTTTATGACATTTAAAATTGATTAGACATGTTTTCATGTTATATGTAGTTCTTCAAATAACAATAAAAATAACAAACTTTTTCTGTTCCACTTGTTTTTTCTTCTATTTTCTAAATTTAGAACTGTCTCTGTATAGTTTAGCTTTCTTACATTATATTATGTTCAATGTGAATTTGTAATCTAAATAGAAAAAAAAAAAATTGGACTGAAAATAAAATTTAAATGAAAATTTTTATTGTTGTACATTTAGAAACGTAGTTGAAAGAAACATAAAACTGTTATATACTTCCGGTCACCTAATTTCAAATACATCGATCACTATTTTCCTCATTTTCCATTGGTTTAATTTTGTTTTGTTCTGTATACCTTGTTATTTATATGATAAAATTAAAGAAGAGGTGATGGTAAAAACTAACAACGAAAATATACGCAATTTGGTTACCAATGTGTTACTCTTGCTGCTTTTTAATAAATTTGGATAGATCTGTAAATGATTTAATTTTACAGATTCAATTTATTTATTGATGGAATTTTCTTCCCAAGCGCTCAAGGGACGAATGAGTTTCTCATTGTAGTTTAAATGGTTTTCCGAAAAGCATATGGTTAGAAGCAATTCCAGTCCAGTATTCCAAATGCGTAATGGCAACACATGATGGCAATTGGGCATTACCACTAGATACAATTCCATTTTATTAACATTCACTGACAACTTTATGCTGCTAAGATGTGGTTATTCATTTATTGACAACCTGTAAGTACATCTTAAGGTTCTGATTCCTTTGAAAAGTATAATAATTACAATTAATTCAAAAAATCTTAAAAAAAACCTAAGCTAGTCAATAACTTTAACTACAACAAAGTATACAATTTATACAAATAAAGTAATAATAATATACAAATACTTATAATACCAAATACTCTAACAATCCAATCGAGTTCATTCGTCTTTTTATTTGCACAAACCAATTAAGTTTCAGATCAATCATGATTTTCCTATAATATTATTCGTCTACTATGTAGAACAGTGGTATAACAGTTTATCACAGACTATCTTTTAGTACAACTAACCATAGTGCTCTAACCTAGTTGGCACCACTAGTACTTTTACACTATTTAGTAAGTTATTCTATTCTAGCCTATACGATTCTGGGCAAATGCAATTCAAATCGATTAAAGGCTACTGATGTTTCAGCCTTCAAATTTTGTACATTAAGCATAATATTTTAATTTCCCTGTGGGTTAATTGGCCAAAAATTAGCGAATCAGGTATTGTCAAATTGCGGGGTGGAATTACACCATAACTTCTTCATTTTTCCTCAGAAAACAACTTTTATATTTGTTGATTATTTTAAACATCGCCGCAACTTTCAATCTCTTTCGTGGCCTGTGTTTACTTTAGGGATGATGTCCAGATCCGCAGACCACCATTTAGATTTTTTAACTCAAACTAATTTACTTAAGTCCGATTTCACAATAAAGAGGCAATCTCTAATTAAATAATATTTCCTCCCTTTCTTCTTTTATTAAATTGCGATTTATTTCATAATACAAATTCAACGCATGCTAATTTTATTTCGTTTTTTGCATGAACATTTTAATTAGAGACCTATTATTTAACTACCCAATTTCGTCGAGCTATATAATTTACCTGAAGGCTAAACATTTCTATGTAAAAAAAAAATATAACCAACTTGCAAAGAATTTGTATGATTTATGAAACAAAACGTAATTTTATAAAAGAAGAGAGAGAGGAAATATTATTTAACTATAGATTGGATAGTTTTTTGTGAAACCGGGCATTGCACAACACAAAAATTAATACAACACAAAAATTAACACAACAAAAAATCCATAATTGTAACACAATTATTTCTCAATACAGACAAGACAATTATCGCAACATTAATTCGCAAAATCACGAAAATTCGCTTGACTGTGTCGGAGACCTGTGAGAAATATTTGTTAGTACTACTTTTCGACATTTATTTGAAAATAAGACACACACCCAAATTATCATAGCGGATTCTTGCGATCATTTTTGATGTAGGTACTATTTGTATACGTCTAGCGTTTTATTTCAAATAAATTGATTTTCATCATTGGCTGTTACGAAGATGGATTATTTTCAACTGGGATGATTTTAGTTCGGTTGCTGAAATTTTTATTGTCGCTTAAATGGCATAATTATGCCTTAGCGAGTCTGAAACCACACACGCAATGATAATTGGTGAATATAATATTTTCAAATTGAATGATTATATAGTGTAAGAGTGACACGGGCTTGCTTTCATAAAGCATTGACAATATGCCGTATTGCTCAATTTCTTATTGGGCGCGAGCAGGGCCGACTTAAACTTGTATTGCGCGATGCGAATAAACCATGAGTCAAAAAATGTGATTACCGTAAAATGGGGTGAATAGAAACACTTTTCAAGTTTACAAGCATGTACTGCTAAGAAGATATTACATATTTATTTTTAATACATGAAATATCCTAAAATATGGGTCTTAGTGTACTCTTTCTTTTTCAAACAACTTTGATCTATAAGAAATGAATATGGCGGATTTTTTTTAAAAAAACTTCACGGTTTCTATTCACCTGCTATTGGGGTGAATAGAAACAGTCATTAAATTTCGTTTTCTTTCTATTCCTATATTCATTTATGATTTCTGGTGAAACAGCAGCCCGATTTCTTTTGGTATTTAGGCATAACTGGCGCACAGTGCGGCGAAATCAAAAAAAAAAGCTGGCCAAAAGTAAAAAAAAAAAAGTTCCTAGGTGGGTTTTTGTCCCTTGGGTTGGCTAAAGTACATGTCTAAGGTTCAGGAATCACTCAGAGAAGATTACATTTCCTTCTACCTGCCGTGGAATATTCGTCACAAGTTCGTGTAGTATCAACATTGTTACATAAATGGTAAACAACACGCTTGTTAAAACTTAAAAGTAATACAGAAAATCGAAAGCACAACCAATTCTTATCAACAAAATGGAATCAACTTCTGAAAGTAAGTAAAACATGAAAAAAATTGTAATGTACTAATTTTGAAAGGACCAATTATCAAAAAAGCAGTAATTGCAGACGATTTTTATGTCTTGTAAATCTTTAATATACGATACGTTATTATCAAAAAATTGTGTCGTGTTCAATTATAAAACTCATCAGAGGTCGTAAGTGAAAGTATTATCTTCCAAAGAAAAAAAAAATTGGCTGCTTTAAGCTACTTATTGGGATTTTATTCAGTTTTTGAAAAACAGGGTGGGGAAAAGTATTGAGAGATTTTTTGTCATTTTTTTGACTAAATTTTTCTTGTATTCAAAATGAGATTTATTTTAGAAAATATTGGCCATTATTATCTAAAACCTTTTGACCTTTTTCGGGAAGTTTCATAATTTTATCGGTGTAGAACTTCTGGGGTTTTTAGGCGAAAAACTTGGCCAAGTGATTTTCACAGCCTTTTTTGAAGCTAACTTTAGACCATCAAGGGAGATTTGCAGAGATCGAAACATATGGTAGTCAGAGGGTACAAGGTCCAGGCTATACGGTGAATGTGTCAAAACTTCCCAGTTGAGTTCTCTCAGTTCAATTTTGCCGATCGAAGACAACAAGCTTTCTATTGATCAATTCTGACCGTTTTTTTTTTATTTGCTTGCTGCAGCCTGGTTAATTGCTGACAGTAGAGATTAGAGTAAATGGTTTAACCAGATTCTAGTACCTCATAATGTACGTTTCCCTTCTAATTCTACCATACACACAGGTAAGTTTATGGGGCGTTAAATCTGGCTTTGAAGTCGGTTGTGGTGGTTCACCTTTCTTGGACCATGATCTTTTTAGAACGACGTTTTCGTGTTTTATATATTTTCATCGTCAGTAAAGATTTGCTTCCAAAATGGGTTGATTTAGTTGGGTTTCAGTAGCAACTCGCTGTTTCGTTAACCAAATTTTTCATCGAATATTCTTGCGGCACCCAAACATCGAGCTTTTTTGCGTATCTAGCCTTACGCAAATGGTTTAAAACTGTTTTGTGATGTACATTTAATTCCTTAGCAATGTAATGGCTGCTTATGTGTCGGTCTTCTTCGATTTTTTGTAAGATTTCATCGACTTTTTAAGTGGCTGGTCGACCAGAGCGAGAAGCATTTTTGACATCGAAATTTCCAGAATTTTTCCAATTTCAAATGTGCGACACTTTTCATAAGTGGTATTTTGTTGTGAAAAATGTAAATAAATTAAGATTTGATAAATTGTTCCCCTTTTCTTTGATATCTGCTATACTTTCATTATAATAAAGATATTTTTTGTGCAATTGTTGTTATAACTTTGTCCAAGAAATACGGTTATTTAAGTCTGACTTCAGATTCGTAATCAACAACAAGCATGAAAATGATATTGTCAATAAGGGATGAAGGAGGTTAACTTTTGCAACTCTGCCTTCAGATTCGTAATCAGCGACCCAATAAAACGCTGGGTGCAGATATTTATATACTTTACTTGAGCTTTTCACTTTTGGCCCGCCGCACTGTGCGGCGGTGAGATAATGCTTACTACCCAAGTACACCCTGCGCCATTGAAATGTTCGGTTTGAATTTTTAAAGTAAATTTTGGAAATACCACCGTTTGCTTCAAACGTAGATAGCAAAAATGATAGATTCTGATTATCAAAACAATTTTTACACTATTCCGAATATATTCAAATAAAAAGAACGGTAATCCGACATTTTAGACCTACATAACGTCGGATAAGGAATATTACCGCCCTACCTCGTAACAATTTGGTAGGTCTTTACAGTGTTTTTAACAGAGTTTTTTCAATTGAAAATTAGTTTTTTGTTGACAATGGTAATTTTTATTCAAAATAAGAATTAACAGAAATAAAATAATTCATCTCAACCAAAATATTTTGAGAAAAATTGAACTTTTTAAAATCAATGATTAATAACCTAGCCCTTGGCTTTTATGATGGCCTTAATCCCGATCAGCATTGAATTCTAAAGTTTGATTAAATAATATATATTGTTATTTCTTCAAACCAGACTTTTTCTATAAGATTTTTCGGCCCATTGGCACTTTTCAGCTTGTAATTTGTAATCTTCTTTCCCATGAAGGACCAAAAATGGTCAACAATATTGAGGTCAGGACTATTTCCTGTCCAGAATAACGACTCAATCACCAAGCTATGTCTAAATTCGGCTACCTAAACAAAATAGACAATAAAATTAAGCATTCTTACTTCATAAATAACGTCAATAACTCACGGAGAGTAATCGTCCTGGATGAATGGAATACCGATGTATTGAGTCGGGTCCTCAATAGTCACGATTCAGGTTTCGATAATTTTTTTATATTTTCCTCCGTTTTCTGAACTATCCAGAAGGCATAGTGATCAAACTCCAAAGGCTGTTATGGCTCTCCAGACCATAACATATGGTGAATTTTTCACTGTCGGCGAAATACATTCTGTTAAATACCGTTTGCCTTGTCCTTACATCGGGTCCAAAGATATTGAATTTGAATTTATCCGAGAATATGAACCAACGCCAGTCCCTGGGAATTCAATTTTTTCATTCTATTGCGAATTTGAGGCTTGCAGCTGCCATTTTTGCTGTCAATAATGATTTTCTCGCAGGTCGACAAGCATATAAACCAAGTTCCTTTTAATAGTATGAACTGAAATAGTGTCGGTTGTTGCTATTAGAAGCTATCTTCTCAGCTCCAAAGCCGTAGCAAACCTTTGCTTAAGATCTAAATATCTAAAATTCGATTTGTTGAAACAGAAGTTCTCCTCTTTGCATCAGAGCCAAATTATCGTTTTATTTTCGGAATAGTGCCTTAAAAACTTTGTAATTGCTGTTTGGCTACACTAAATTACTCTTACAATTTGTGAATGTGTGTACTTTTTGCCTTTGCTTGCAAAATTTTGGCTGTTTCGTTAGCATTTAATTTAGAGCGACACTTTGTAAAATTAACTCTTTAACTACTTAATTGAAACCGAACGAATATTTCATCCTTAGTTTGGTTTTAAATACCTAATAAGGCGTGAAATATGCTGAAATATAAAAAAACAAAAGAAAAATAGCGAATGAGGTAAACTCTATGAGAGAATTGCATGAAATAGTAAATAATCGAAATCGAACATTTCAATGGCGCAGGGTGTATAACAAAAATTGAACTCATTCATAAGTTCCAAGTTTTTTTCCATTTATCAAAATTATCGATGGAACTTAGGTAACCCACATATATCAAGTTCCATCGGTTTAGTATTTTTGTTTCACTTTTCATAGGAAATCTTATAATATAATGGAACTCAAACTTGTACTCAGTTCCATAAAAATGAATCATTTATTTGAAGTAGTGATACTTGGGTAGTGTCGTTTCAGAAACGAGTAGATGAATTCTTTACCGGATAAGTTGTCCTTACATTTTTCGACCTGTCTCTCTTACCGGTTTAACAATTCTTGAATATTCATTCGTAATGTTATTGTATCAATGGGATAACCCACTCTGAACAAATGATCGATCTGTCCACAAGGATTTTTTCTTCAGTTTCGTTTAAGCAGGTTTGTACCCCCTGATTTTGTATTGTATCACCTTTTTTAAATGGCGATATATCACGGAATGGTGCATACCGTATTTCTCCGATGATTTCCTTAATCATAACTTATTATTTTTAACATCTTCAACTGCTGGTTATGGTTTCAATATCAGAGGATCATGGTTTTTATAATGTTTTTGGCTCTTCGACTTGTATTGTCTGGGCATTTTAATACTCTGTAGCAATCGAAAACCGAAATATATATGTACATACTATAATAATTTAACATTAGGGAAATTTAGTAATTTAGAATTAAGGAAAACTTGGTAATGTGAATAAAAACACTATTTCTGTTGTTTCTATTCACCACACACTTCCTAATTTTTGATACTAAATTACAAAATGGTAAAACTTAGGAAATACGGTAATAGTTAAACAATTTTAACTACAAAAGTAGAAAAGAAGACATGTGATATTTCTAAAAATATGGCTCAACTACATATGTACATAGTTTTTTAGAGTATTTTTCGAACCAAAAAATGTTGATTTATATTTACCAATATATTCTTTAAAACTGCGGGTGTTCAACCAAAAATCCCTATTATTTCTATTTTGGCACTCATCACCAACTTAAAAAATTAACGTTGCTTTTTTTTATTATGTATTATGAAAAATTATCAAGTTAATTATTTTTTAAAGTTTTGTTTCTATTCACCCCGCTGCTTCTATTCACTCCATTTTTCGGTACAATTACACCAAGCAAATTTTAATTTCAATTTAGATAAATATGAAAATTTCTTGCTTGCTAAACCTTCGAGTATATCTGTCCCATTAACTTGTCGTGTCAATCATTGAAAATAAAAAGACTTAGCTTAGAATACACGTTAGGAGGTAAAAATGTCTAATGCTAAAGCAGTTCGGTATAAAATTAATGACTCATAATATGAGAAGAACGAAAATCATGATTCGAAAGTAGCAAACATACAATGCCTAAAAGAGAGGATTTACTCGTGCACCCACTACAACAACTAAAGGAAGTATTTGACTTGTATAGTTTAGATGCATGCAACAAATTACAATTGTAGTGTTTTAGTGTGATAATTAACCTCAAATCTATTCTAACCTGTTCTGTCCATTTTAAAAAATTCCGGTAGATTATAAATTTATCGATAATTTGTACGCCTAATCTCAGTAATTGTTCGAACGGACGGTTCCTAAACAACCGTCGTTTCCTAAACAACCGTTCTAGACGATTCAAGAATCTAGTTTTAAAAATAGTCCTAATAAAATGTCGGATCTTAAAACTGCCGAAACTGCTGTTTAGCAAAACAAGTTTAGTTAAATCTGATCAGCTACTTTAAGCCATAAAACTTGATTAATTAAAACTGAGATTGACGCGACCAATTTTCTTACACCCTTAATCTCTCTTTATAAACATTAAGAGAGTCGGCTCAAAAAATTTCGCGTTCAAAGGTCTGGAGCCTGCCGTATTCTATTTGCATTACACTTATTCAACGTCACAGCCTAATTTCAACCTTACATGCAATTATTAAAAATGAGCCTGCATGTCATTTTTCGGCTACAATTCAATTGCATGCATTTAGATATTAAACATTTTATAACCGGTTGATATTTACATAAACATAACATCATTATTATTCTGTACTTCTGCCACAGATTGTGTTCGAAATCTATGAAAAATATTTTTTAGTACAACTTTTGAGGTTTATGAAAAAAATTCCCGGTACTTGTGTTTTAATTCACCCGAATTATTTTTTGCGTTATTTTAGTTTACGTTTATTATTTACATATTTTGAAAATGTTTGAATGTAGGATTGTGTATCTATAGTTTTTAGGAGGGCGGAGCCAATTTTCCCCGGAAAATTACCTAATTTTCCGGGAAAATGTTCACTTTTTATATTTTTCAAATTTAGGTAAAATGTAAATTTTTTGATAATTTTTGACGTTAGAATTGTGTATTAAATAATAATAATTGCTTCGTCGACCTTACAGACACAGATCAAAGAATTTTTTTCGCCCTTATCGCTTCTTTTGTAAATATAACAATTTTTTTAATGTAATTTTAATTCGTTAAATAGGGGCTGCCGCCCCCAAACCCCCGCTTTTCCTGAATTTATAAATTCTTCCTGTTTCAAATTTTATTTGTAATTTTAAACTAAGTAAAAAAAAAATTGAAAAAATTGTAAAATTTTCCTGGAAAAATTGCAAAATTTTCCCGGAAAAATTATTTGTACTGTCGAAAAGCTGTTGAAGCCAAAGAGACCGGATAAATCTATTTATTTATTTTATTCTAAATAAAATAAATAAATAAAAAAAATAATTCGGGTGAATTAAAAAACAAGTACCAAATTGCCCTAGAAATTCACAATTTTTTATTGTGCTATCCGAATGGTGAAATAAATGTCTGGTATATTTCCCCGCCCACATATTTATCGCTTAAAATAAAGCAATAAAGTGATTTCAGAGAAATGGGTAAATATTTGAACAGAAAATGTCATAGATGGTACATTTACTAAGGCATAATTAGGCTACTTAGGTAAAATCGGTATGGTAAGTCAATCACAGCATATCAATAACAGAACGAAACTGTTACAAATTATCCTAGCCTAGGATATGATTATGATTATTGGGTAGCACACAAAACATCCGAATATTTTTTATACCTTGGTCATCAGTGAACACTAGGAGTGGAGTAAAATGAAAAAAATTGTGTATGATTTTTGACAAAAAAAAATGCGGCAGCTACTTTGAATTATTGCGAGCACTATGTAAACACATTTTCGCATCAAGGTTTTGCCTGCAATACCACTTTTCGAATTTAAAGCAATTTTTAACATATTTTAAGTTTCCAATTCGCCATTTCTTTAATATCTAATTATATAATCAACTTAGATCTACTATATCTATGTACCTACATATTGTACACAACCCTTACTTGTTGCGGCTAATTTTAATTTCAATTATAAAGAACAACCTCATTTCTCATTTCAGTGCAAAAGCTCAGTTGTTTTCATATCCCTTTACAAACATAAATCATTATGTAAGGCTTTCACAAAATAGCCTTCGGAGGATGGTTGGCTCTGGGAAGAGCAATTCTAGGTCATAGTGACAATAAACCTGGCGTACCATAAGGTATACCTCTTTAGTCATTGTTTGAAGTTGTGGGGGTTTTTGTTCCTTCTATGTAGCTTGATCAGCAATCTACTCTTTCCAGTCTTCCTCAGCGCTGTTTGAAACCGTCAAATTCAATTTTTGGCATAGTTGCTTCAATTTACAATAACTATGTAAGTTATTTACGAATAGTTTATCAATTATGTAAAAAAATACAAATATGATAATAATTCACACGCCACAACAAGTAAAAAAATACAACTTACAATCTTTAAAAATTCTAACTAAATATAAAAAATTAAATACATAAAATAATAAAAAAGAAATACTAATTCAAACAATATTAAAATTATGTTGGCCTTATCCGTTTCAACGGACAACCCTCTCGATATGTTGAAATCAAAACAGTCATAATTATTATTAAAAACATTTATGAGCGATGCAGAATTATTGAAATTGTTAGTACTGAACGAAATACGTAATAAACCCGGGTGATATCTTAAGGCCCGCTAAGGAGCATTAATACAAAATTTCACAAGCAGCTCAGGGAAATCGATTTTACAGCACAAAACATCTAGAGCAAACATAGCAGATGTAATATTGCATCTGCTTTCTACAATTTGTAAATGTATTGACGCGAGACGATTTATATAGGTTTCCCGAACAAAACGATGGTTCAAGTTAGGTAAACGACGTAATGCAAAAATCAAAAATTGTTTTTGAATACTTTCTATTCTCTCGGAGAACGGATCCCAAATCACAGGCATACATAAGTAACATAGAGAGATTTCAACTTTAGATGGTCACAAAATACCCTTCCATTACGCTTAATGAAACGCAATAAGGAATACACTCTGATTTTAATGTATAGTCCACATCCATTAAAAAATAAGAAGCCTCCATGCTAGATAAGAGTGATCAACAAAAAGATATTACTTTGCATATTTTGCTCGTGTGCAAGGGCAACTTATTCTGAGCGGACCGATCACAAAAGACATCAAGTTCGTCTTGGAAATGCGCAAACAGTCGTTAGCATACAATAGGCGCTTATAAAACTTAACACTCACTGAACAACATCGTCAATAAATACAGTGAACAGTCAATAAATACAGTATGATAAATTGGAAGGAACGGATGTGCCAAATACCTACACATTGTTGACTTGGGGTGTTTTCTTTTATTCATTCCATAGAAAGAACAGAAGGAATAGAATATTGATCACGTGATCTCGGAATATTCCGTACGTAATGTAATAAAAGAACGGATTGGAATAAATGGAATACATTTTCCCTAGCACGATTTTTTTTTATTTTGAAAATTAGGAAACAAGTTAAATTTATTAAATAAGTAATTTTATTATAATTAATTGAAGTTGCAAATAATTTGTACGTGAAAACACACAATGCAATATTAATTTTAATTGATATATCTTAAAAAAAAAAACTGGGATTTTTTGTATCCGCCAAGCTCTATTTAAAACTATTATGTAATATGTATCATGTAATAAAACTAAAAATATTTTCAAAAATTTTAATATTTAACACCTTAAATAATTAATTTTATCATAATTAATAATTTCATTTTCCATTATATCTACGATTTAATTCAATTTAACCATTTAAATTGTAAGCATCGCACATAATTACAAAACGTCAAACGGAATATTCTTTTTATTCTACCTTCCAATGTAGTACGAAAAGAATACATTCTGAATGTTCTGAATAAATAAAAGAATGGACTAAAAAAGGAATAGAAGGAATGGAATGAATAAAAGAACGATTTACGTCACTTTTGGAATGTCCGGAATATCCAGAATGAATAAAAGAAAACACCCTTGATGTCAGATAAGATGCGATTCATTTTATTGGAATAAAATCGGATCCGAATTCAATCAATTTCTGAAGAAGGATTTTGTGATTTAGTCTATCGAAAGCTTTCGAAAAATCTGTATAGACAACATCAACCTGGCCACGGTTTTCAACAGTCTCGAAAACATCGCCCGAAAAAACTATCAAATTAGTAATTGTTGATTTACCCCGAACGAAGCCGTGTTGACACGAACTTACATGGACGTTTATTAATATGAATATCAATTGTAGATTATTTTATTAACGATTTAAAAAGTTTAGGTATAACTAAGGTAATTGAAGTACAACTGTAGCATGTAATATCACTCCTTCTACCCGATTTAAAATAGGAACTATAAATGATTTTTTCCAAATATCAGGTAACACTCCCCTTGAAAGACTCTCATGGTACTGGCAAAGGAAGCGCACACTTATTCAAAGTCCACGGAGCGATACCACTAAACACTTATTCAAAATCCAAACGCCGAAGTTCCACCTTTTTCTTAGAAAATGTTATTAAAATTGATTTAATTTCATTCAAAACACTCCAATTTTATATTTTGCCGACCGTCAAGCTAAAATCCGTCCGTCAAAATATAAAATTGAAGTTTTTTAAATTAAATTCAATTGAAGGTTTCATGTTTATAGATTAGAATTATTTTTTAATAATTTTGATGTTAAAAATGTCACGTCCGGCTCGTTAAACAAAACACAAACCACAAGAAAGACCGGAAAATTTTGGAAAGAGAAATAAGTTATCTATAATTAATTTCACAGCATATACCTCAATCAAAATTTGAGAGTATTTCATCCGTATATTTTGTGCCAATTAAATCACCAGGAAAATAAAATATCATGCTTGATGTACCAAATTTAAATGGGTAGAAGATCGACAGACTTTACTCCACATATAGTATGTTTAAGAAAATGCCAAAAAATACCTGGAGGTTTACTATGTATTCGGATCAGAAAGTAAAGTAATAATTTTAATATGAAACCAATATGTACAATTTTTCCTTCGTTCTTTACATACAAATTTCTGAATTCAGAAAAAATTACTTTCCGATCCTAATACATAGTAGACCCCCTGAACTGAGCTGAACATTTCGTGCGAATTCTATAAAAAATATGTTTTCTAAAAAAAAAAAATGTGTAGCATTCTAAACCTTCTCATTTTTTCACTTAAACCAACTCTGCATACTCATTTCATAATCATTTTAAATTGCGACACGTTTTATAAACTATCTATCGTACGTTTCCTCTCTTTGTTCTTTCATTGGCAAATTTTCTGTCCTGTTATCAGTCTATTAGAAAAAAACGGAGGTAATGGATCTCAAAAACATCCAGAACAATTTTTACATACGAGTACATAATTAGAAAGAACCGTTTGGTTAGTTTTTCGTTTTTTTTTTTAAATTTTCTTCTGTACACAAAATATTAAAACAGTGTGCTGCAATTGAAAATGCTAATACTAAATTCTTTACATTTATTTCTCAATTTACGTATACAATTTAAAAAAAATCATTGGTTCTTAATTAAACTCTTAGTCCAGATAAATTATCCGGGTAAAGTCCTACTAAAAATCTGATGAATATTTTGAGCAATTTTTTTTGTATAGACAGAAGAATTCAAGGTCACTTCTCACTTCCCCATCCCGTATTTTAAAAAATTTAGTTAACTCATTTAATAAAATAATTGTCGAGTTCTTCGTAGGTTATGCGAACATTAATTAATTATTGTTTAAAAAGAAAAACATTTTTCTATATTTTAGTTTATCATTCAAAAAATTTATTAAAAACAAAATGGTTTAATCAAATTTACAAAACTTATTTATTAGTCACCACCGATTTTCGCGATAGCAGAAAAATTTATTTTTATTTTTAATAACTCAGAGCGAGACGTTTTACTTGAAAGTTGAAGATTGATTATCAGTGTGTGTACACGAGTAGAAATGAAATTTGGACAGGATGAATAAAATGAATTGTTAGAGTTGCGTTTGTCTTTTCTTGTCTCGCATTCTTTGTACCGCATATTTGAATGAATTGTGTTTGTTGTTTGAGCGGTTGCGGTAATGTTGCGAGGGTATGCAATGCACATGAGAGCGCTGACATGTGTGTGTGTGTGTGTGTGTGAATATGTCGCGGGAATGAATGAGTAAATGCGTTGCTTGATAAATTGTGGTGGTGAGCGAATGAATGTATTTATATGAATGGGTGAGCCGCTACATAATATTCTCTAAACGAATATTATGCTGCAGCTGCAGATCAGATAGTTCAGCATTTAACTTTTCAGACTTCTTTTTAAAGATTTTTGAAAAGATTTAAATTTACAAATGAAAGATTAAAATATACAAATGAATAAAATTCAATCTTAGCTCTACGATTTTTAAAAGTTATGTATTAAACATTTTGCAACATTCTTCTCACTGAAAGCGTAAAGAATTATTTGTATCTTTTCCATAAATGATAATAACAAATGTTATCTATTGATAATATGCAATGTATTCTATACAAAAATCGTAGTAATTTATGGAACACACATGCTATCTAATTTACACTTCTCTATTTGATTTACCGTCCAAATTGCGTTTTATTTGATGGAATAAATCAGCATCTCATGCTATTTCCATAAATGTTAAATTGATCCTTGATCGTCCAAGCAACTGAACACGAAACATCATGTACAATCACTCACTCGCATACAATTCACAAATTACTCACACAGTTGAAATTTAATTTTAATGGCAAATTCAAAATAAAATAATTAATTTTAATAAAAAATAAATTTTTAAGAAAAAAAAAATACAACCGTTTGACTCGAAAGTCATGGCCAACTCCAAACAATAATACATCTACGGTAAACAAAATTATTTCAACAGACACGAAACGAAAAAACTTGTTATGATTAATTTATATTCTACCCCCTCCACCTTTCTACGAGCTTCAAATACTGAGGCGATTTTACCTAGTACAACTGAAAATTGTTTTGTTATCAGTTTATCGCTGTTTTGGTAGTTTACGGTGATATTATCATAAGTAATATAACTAGCGGTATACTATCATCGATAATTTTTTCCAAATATCACGAATGTGAATCCTAAAGACGAAAATGCAACGAGTGTCAAGCACACATTGCATTTTCCAAAGATATTCATATGAGTGATTGTGGTGGCTCCTTTACGATAATGCTAACTTCACGGTTCTAAATTGATGTTTCGGAAACTACCAACATCGACTGGTTTTACCTGACTCCAAAATACACTATCAAAAATTCACAGAATGATTTATTTTTTTTTTTTGTTTTGATTTTTAATTCTCAATTATAACATTTATAAAATATATTATAAAATATACAAAATTTTAGTTATTACGATATATGTAATGGTCAACGGAATAACCATGATTTTTTGGTTTTCAAATTCATTTCTTTATTGCTTATGTTCTCTTATCCCTCTTGAAGAGTTAGCCCGTATCCTTCTATGAATACGGTGCCCAATTGTAAGTTATTGTTAGTTGATACTTACAAGTTTCAGGATCTTAGAAAATTCAAATATGCAGTTTTCTCGGCTTATTATGGAAAGATATATGTTTCTATCTCTTGATTTTATTAAAGTTTATTCGTAAATTGTATAGTTGTACAATTTTACTTTTATTGTATTGTCTGTCTTGGTTTTTTAAGAAAACTTGAGTTTTAATTTCTTAATGAATATAGAGACTGTGTTCTGTTTGGAATATGAATCGCTAATAATATTTGTGTTAAAATTTCTATCTTTATATACTAAAAATATTTGAAAATTTCTACACTAACAATAATACAATAAGTAATTACTAATTTTGCTGACTCTCAACTTCATAAAATTAAAAAAAAGTATCCCATGTCGTACAAAATTAATTATTTTATTTATCGTTAAATTTCAGATTATTTCCTACTGTAAATTAAATTTATTACATAACATTCATATTACATTTATTTTGGTTTATTGATGTTGTTATTGATGTATTTTTATTATTCCCAGACATATTACATAAATGACAAACAATAATTGAAAACTAACCTTAATAATGATATACATATGTAATTATAATTTTCTTCACCCGATCTTTTAAATATAGTAGTCCCATAGAAAAAGTTACAGAGGTTTAAATCCAGTGAGAGCCGTGGTGTGACCACACTTGGTAATGATATTTGTAGTCATTGACGGTTTGTTAATCATGGAAATCCCAGTCTTAAGCCTGTATGTCATTGAGTTGCTTATTTAGGGCACTTCAAAGTAAAACAAAAAATGAAGCTGAACTATATCATATGACCACGTCTGCTTCTGGGCTAATTGTTAAAATGCATATATAATAAAACCAAGAATTGTTCGAGACAGACGTGTAGATTCAAAACTTACGAGCTTGGATGATAAAGTGTGCATTAAAATGAAACTCTATTAAGTCATTCGATCATAATGCATAGGTATTAGTTTTATTTTATTTGTAATCATCTTCTGAATACGAAAAATATAAAGGGCCGAAACCTCACGAGGTGATCAGAACTTCGGTCTTTGGTATCTTCAACGGAGATAGCATTCACATGTGTCATAAAGTTGGTGTGACAATTTTGACAGTATTGATTTCTATTTTAACCAACATATATTTACTTATACAACAATAGCCAAACAGCTCAAAAGCTTCAGTAACATGAGTACAAGCATCCAATTTAACACGAAAAATCGTATTCTAGAACTTTATATCGAAAGTAGTTTACAAAATTATACTGATATTTCTAACCGTATAACTGGCCATATTCCAGAACTTTATCCAAAAATCATTTTAGAGTCCCATTTCCAACACACATGTCAAATTTCATAATAATCGGTTGATAAATAGGCAAGTTCTATCATATAAACAATTTGTTATCTACCCCAACTCAACTCCAACTCAACTTAAACTCAACCCGCCAATTGACCCCTAACTTAGTCATCAAATCAATTCCAAATTCAATGCCCAATTCAATAATCAAACCAACATATATAAAAAAAATCGTAAATATTTATAAAAGCAGGTATTATGGGTCAACTCGTATGGCAGGTATATCACCCCCTTGACGTACAGTCTCCGAAAGCTTTTCAAATTTCCGCCTTCACCATAGAAACAGAATGGCGAAAAAAAAAATCCAAATCGGACAAGCCGTTCTCGAGATACCATGGGTCCAGACACACGGACACACAGATCTCGCACAGTGTTACCATTAAAAATTTACTGATGGAAGAAATGACATCGGTCTATCACGTTGCCATGCATTTTTCGATAAATCGGAGGCATTCAGAAAACACCATGTTTGTTTCAGTCAGCGGACCTGAAAGCGCCCATTGCTTCGCTATGTTTAAAAAGGGGCGGTTCACCATGATCTTGATTTCCTTCCTAGTTTGTATCGCTTTTTTTATGTTGGATATTTGTGACGTTCGAATCATTTTCTCGTGCTCTGATTACGTTATTTAATTATTCAACTAAATCGAGTGCATCGTCTTGAATGCATCTTGAGTGCATCTGCAAAAAGCAGAGATTTAATAAGCGATGTAAAGTTTATAGTGTTGTTGGTACCATTTCTAGGCCCGGAAATCGGGCATGCTTAAAACAGTTTTCAATAGTGCCAGTTGACATCATTTCCCAGGCATAATCGATCCACCGCACTGCTTGACGAAGGTAAATATCTTCGCAACCGTTTTTTTGTCATGGTCTATATAGGCTGCAATGTATTTTAGCATTTCGGATACATCGACATTTGCTCTTTACCCTCTTTCACTAAAGCGTTGAAACCATCCATTTGATACGCTGAAATCTTGTACATATATTGCACGGTTCAATAACTTTTTTAGACTTTTGTTGTAAAATTGGCCCGTGCTTCCTTTGTAATTTGCTCGTGTTCTACAAACCCATCTTTTCTATTAATATTATTATTCCTTTCAATTTCTTTTAAAATGGGTAGATCAACGACTCGAAATATAATTCTGGATATACCTGTGACATTATGTGGAAAATATTGTATCCCGTATACGCCTCTCACCAAATAAAGCTCATTACAAAATCATCACAAAAGATTTTCTAAACATTTGGAATATGCCAAATTGCGTCGAGGGGAAACATATTAATATAAGATGCTCGCCACAGAGTGGATCGAACTTTTTTAATTATAAAAAAAAAATTGGCTTAATTTTACTAACCGCGTGTGACATCAATTATATTTTCACACATGCATGTGTCGGTGCATACGGCAGCCAAACTGACGGAGGTAATATTATCTACATCGTTTTTTCGCGTTTTATTTAAAGTTGATGTACAATATTTCAGGCAGCTAAAAGAATCGCAATTTGGAGGAAGATTATAACGCGGTGCGTTACTATTGCCCGATGAAATAAAGCTACAAAATAACTCTACAACATTTGCACACTACTTTGTAGCAGATGCAGAATTTTCGTTTCATAAAAATATTATGAGGCCTTCTCCTGGAGAATATTTAACTATCGGCTGTCAAGGGCTCGCCGGACTGTAGAAAACGCTTTCAGAATATTGGTGGCTCGTTATCTGAAACAAAATTTTCTCTCTGAATTTTTTGTCAGATATTTCAGATTTATATAAATTTGACAGCAAAATGACCGAAGCGTTCGATGATTCTTTAATTGAAATTGGGAATTGTAATTAAATATAATTTTAAATAATTTAATTAATTAAAAGTTTAATAATAATTATTATTACAAAAACATTCTTTTTTGTTTTTGTATTATGTATGCTTAAATTAAAATAAATAATTATTTAATTTTTTGATTTCTAATTAAGTAATTATAAAATATAATTATTTTAATTAAATTTGGTGGTTTGAGTTGAAGAAAGATTTGCATGCAATTTTGTTTCGTTTTATTCTTTCCAGTGTAAAGAAAGGCCTTTTCAGATGACAATTGACAATCGCTCTGTTCTCTCCGATAAATTATCTGTCTGATCTCTCTGATCTCTCCGATATAATAAAAAAACGCACGGATAGAAAATATTTTTACAACCAAATAAATTAAAGTAGGCGGATTTTTCTAAATTTTTTTTTGTATTCGGCTCACGATGTTTTTAAAATGCCGGATGATGTTGTATATTGCATGTGTATGCGTAGATTTTGCGTTGATTTTACGTTTTATTTATTTATTGTTCTTTTCGATATATACACATACACGGAATATTTTTTGTCCGGCTTTTTTGTTTCCGTAACCCGAGTTCTATACAATTTTTTACTTACTCCTGCCGCTAAAGATGTTTTCACATCAAAAAAATTGTGTATTTCTGTACAAAATTCAGAGTTATCCAAAGTTTATCAAGATTTTCTCAACTACCAGTTTGCCATGTAATCGACCAATTTGAAAGTTTTAGCCCGCTTAGCAAATTTTAAATTGAAAATTTGAAATTTTATTTATGACAAGTTCGCCATTGTATAGAAAATGATACCTTAGTAGATGATAATAGTTCAGTTTTTTTAATTAGAACAGTTTTTTGGCTCCAAAGAACTAGGGAACCGAAAATTACTGAACCTTTGAATTACCAGTTTTCGGTAATTTTTTAATTATAATATCCGTAATTTACGGAAAATTGATTTTGCTAGAAAAACAATTAAGAATATTCCTCCATAAATTCTAAGTGAACACATTTTTTCAGAATTGAAAGTTAATTTATTTCATTGTTTGTATTAGTAATTTGACGCCAAACTTTGGTTCTTAATTTTTAAAATATTGACCGAGCTCATTATTTTATTAATGTCTTCATTCGCTAGAAATAAAAATAAACATTTAATTTAAATTTTATATATGGTCATTTTAAACCTTAAACAATGCTTATCAGTAGTTAATGAAGTTTTGAGTTTTGTGCGAAACTTCCCAAGGCCGAAAAAACACTTTCGATTACACGGCAGTTAGTTAAAAAGTTGAATAGTAAAAGATTTTATTCTTCAAACATGTTGCCTACTTTTTCCTTAATTGCCAACTTTCATGATAAACTGTTCGAATTAATTTAATTTTTCTTAGATTTGGTAGGTTTGGGTAGATTTGCAAATCAATCAAAAGATTTTTAGTCTGAAAATTAGAATGACACCAATGACGAATATGATATGTTTTCGTGTAAAATTAAGTTAAAGTTTTCGGCAAATTTATAAAACTTATTAATAATTGGTGTTTTATAGACATTTTGTCTAAAGATAGTTACAGAAATTTTCGTTATGTGTTCCAAAAATTTACCAACATTTCGGTAATAAACCGTTTTACCGAAAATCGGTATTGGATTCCCTACAAAAAACTCGGCATTAGAATTCTGTAATTTTCAATTTGGAGTTCTCAACACTCACTGCGAGTTCGCGACAATATTCTGCGGAAAAATATTCAGCAAGCAACCAATCAATGTAGTCTATTTCGTAAACAAATTTCCCCTTCCGAATAAAATATTTTTAAATCGCATGCAATCCTGCTGAAAATTTTTCCGCAGAATATTGTCGCGAACTCGGACTAACCTGATATACAATTTAACCAAGCTGCCATATGAAATCTCAAATAAAATTAAAGTTCGAGTAACTTTTTAAAATTACATGCTAAATACCTATACTTTTTCAATATCCAATTACTCAAATTTTCATAGATCTTAGTTCCTAAAGCTTTACTGCAAATTTAGTTTCTTATTTTCAAATAATTTACATCGGATATCGTCCTCTGATATAAAAATGTGGTTGGTTCATAAAAAGCCATTATTTTAACCATGATTTTCGTCCCGCAGATCAGGTTTTGTGATATGAAATTCTTATTCATGTTCATTGTAGAATAAGAACTTGCCTACCTACATCCTCGTGATTGTGAAGTTCATATACACATCACATATCTTACAAAAACCATTCAGAGCACAGATAATTGTAGCCATTGATAATAGGTAGATTAAGAAATTGGTATGCGAAGAAGTTATGCTGTTCATAAAAGATAATAAAGAGGGGTCCTAAGAATCCCCGGCAAGCGCGAATTTATATACCGAACATCAAAAAAGTGGAATTCGCTAATACATTTCAAATTTCCGAAGGAATATAAAATGAATAAATTTAAGGTAGCTATTAATCTTTACTTGCAGGATCGCGCATTGGGTGCAGAAGCTCTGACAGTTACAAGGAGCTAGGACCGTTAATAAGTCCGCTCTGCACCCAATTAAACAAATTTATAAAAAAAAAAAAATAAAAAAAAATAGTTCCACGGCTCCCTAGGGGGCTACAGGATACATTAAAAGAGTATTTTTGCAACCAAGGATCTGTATCATTCCAGTATTCTCGTATACATTTTAATTAAACGTTTTTTTTGTTTTTTTAGTTGCACTAATTCTATTTGAATTATTTTGCAACGTAATTTATTGAATTATATTATTACAAGCTGTAGATCATGAAGTTTCTCACACAGATAAGGGGTCGTTATAAAAGTAAAAAATAAAAATAAAAAATTCGAAATTATCTCATGTTTTGCACGGTTTTTATGCCTGTGAAAAACTTAACAAAAAAAAATAACAAATTTATCGTATACGTATACGTATTTATAAGTAGTGGTAATATAAATTATACGCCTAAATGTGGATAAAGAAAACATTACACAATAACTTTAATACAACTCAGTGACGATTTTTGTTCAAAAAAGAAACAAATAAGATTTTCTTGGAATGTCCGTAGTATGCACTTGATGAAAAAATTATGAAATGGCCGGACCCTGGGGTCGGCCATATAAATAACAAGCAATATTTGCATCAAATGTTGTACAATTTTCCGCCGACGAAATTTGTTCAATAAAAATCAAAAGTCCCAAAGTCAAATGGTTGTTTGTTCTCGAATGTCCATAGTATGCACTTGATGAAAAAATTATGAAATGGCCGGACCCTGGGGTCGGCTATATAAATAACAAGCAATATTTGCATCAAATGTTGTACAATTTTCCGCCGACGAAATTTGTTCAATAAAAATCAAAAGTCCCAAAGTCAAATGGTTGTTCTCGAATGTCCATAGTATGCACTTGATGAAAAAATTATGAAATGGCCGGACCCTGGGGTCGGCCATATAAATAACAAGCAATATTTGCATCAAATGTTGTACAATTTTCCGCCGACGAAATTTGTTCAACAAAAATCAAAAGTCCCAAAGTCAAATGGTTGTTCTCGAATGTCCATAGTATGCACTTGATGAAAAAATTATGAAATGGCCGGGCCCACATACCCGAGAACACCAGAGAACGCCAGACACGGTGACCGAGTGTGTATAATAGGTCCCTTTCAACGTCGTCCATCCATCCATTCTCTCTTGGCGGATCGAATTATTTGGAGGAGCATCGTTGAGGCGGTTAAATCCCTTCATGGGACGTAGCGCCAGCGGAAGAAGAAGAAGAAGTTGCCGCTATATTACGGGAGCAAAGTATGGCCGCTAAGGGTTAAAAAAAACAGAAATATAGGTATTTGTATCCATAGAATAAAAATATGCCCCTAAAGTATTTTCGACTTTTGGCGTTTATTACTTTTTCCTTACGACAGCAGTAAAGTTTGTAGGTATGTTGTACATCAAGAGTTTCAATTTTAACAATTTAAAATTTTTATTCTTCATTATCATTCAACGAATAGGTAAAATAACTGTAGAATTTAACGCGAAATATTGACATTAAACAAAAATTAGGTGTTCAACAAATTTCGTCGGCGGATAATCGTACAACATTTGATGCTAAAATTGCTTGTTATTTATATGGCCGACCCCAGGGTCCGGCCATTTCATAATTTTTTCATCAAGTGCATACTATGGACATTCGAGAACAACCATTTGACTTTGGGACTTTTGATTTTTGTTGAACAAATTTCGTCGGCGGAAAATTGTACAACATTTGATGCAAATATTGCTTGTTATTTATATGGCCGACCCCAGGGTCCGGCCATTTCATAATTTTTTCATCAAGTGCATACTATGGACATTCAAGAACAACCATTTGACTTTGGGACTTTTGATTTTTGTTGAACAAATTTCGTCAGCGGAAAATCGTACAACATTTGATGCAAATATTGCTTGTTATTTATATGGCCACTCCAGGGCCCGGCCATTTCAAAATTTTTTCCTAAAGTGCATACTATGGACATTCGAGAAAAACCATTTGACTTTGGGACTTTTGATTTTTGTTGAACAAATTTCGTCGGCGGAAAATCGTACAACATTTGATTCAAATATTGCTTGTTATTTATATGGCCGACCCCAGGGTCCGGCCATTTCATAATTTTTTCATCAAGTGCATACTATGGACATTCGAGAAAAACCATTTGACTTTGGGACTTTTGATTTTTGTTGAACAAATTTCGTCGGCGGAAAATCGTACAACATTTGATGCAAATATTGCTTGTTATTTATATGGCCGACCCCAGGGTCCGGCCATTTCATAATTTTTTCATCAAGTGCATACTGCATACTATGGACATTCGAGAAAAACCATTTGACTTTGGGACTTTTGATTTTTGTTGAACAAATTTCGTCGGCGGAAAATCGTACAACATTTGATGCAAAAATTGCTTGTTATTTATATGGCCGACCCCAGGGTCCGGCCATTTCATAATTTTTTCATCAAGTGCATACTATAGACATTCGAGAAAAACCATTTGACTTTGGGACTTTTGATTTTTGTTGAACAAATTTCGTCGGCGGAAAATCGTACAACATTTGATGCAAATATTGCTTGTTATTTATATGGCCGACCCCAGGGTCCGGCCATTTCATAATTTTTTCATCAAGCGCATACTATGGACATTCGAGAAAAACCATTTGACTTTGGGACTTTAGATTTTTGTTGAACAAATTTCGTCGGCGGAAAATCGTACAACATTTGATGCAAATATTGCTTGTTATTTATATGGCCGACCCCAGGGTCCGGCCATTTCATAATTTTTTCATCAAGTGCATACTGCATACTATGGACATTCGAGAAAAACCATTTGACTTTGGGACTTTTGATTTTTGTTGAACAAATTTCGTCGGCGGAAAATCGTACAACATTTGATGCAAAAATTGCTTGTTATTTATATGGCCGACCCCAGGGTCCGGCCATTTCATAATTTTTTCATCAAGTGCATACTATAGACATTCGAGAACAACCATTTGACTTTGGGACTTTTGATTTTTGTTGAACAAATTTCGTCGGCGGAAAATCGTACAACATTTGATGCAAATATTGCTTGTTATTTATATGGCCGACCCCAGGGTCCGGTCATTTCATAATTTTTTCATCAAGCGCATACTATGGACATTCGAGAAAAACCATTTTACTTTGGGACTTTTGATTTCTGTTGAACAAATTTCGTTGGCGGAAAATCGTACAACATTTGATGCAAATATTGCTTGTTATTTATATGGCCGACCCCAGGGTCCGGCCATTTCATAATTTTTTCATCAAGTGCATACTATGGACATTCGAGAACAACCATTTGACTTTGGGACTTTTGATTTTTGTTGAACAAATTTCGTCAGCGGAAAATCGTACAACATTTGATGCAAATATTGCTTGTTATTTATATGGCCGACTCCAGGGCCCGGCCATTTCAAAATTTTTTCATAAAGTGCATACTATGGACATTCGAGAAAAACCATTTGACTTTGGGACTTTTGATTTTTGTTGAACAAATTTCGTCGGCGGAAAATCGTACAACATTTGATTCAAATATTGCTTGTTATTTATATGGCCGACCCCCGGGTCCGGCCATTTCATAATTTTTTCATCAAGCGCATACTATGGACATTCGAGAAAAACCATTTGACTTTGGGACTTTTGATTTCTGTTGAACAAATTTCGTTGGCGGAAAATCGTACAACATTTGATGCAAATATTGCTTGTTATTTATATGGCCGACCGCAGGGTCCGGCCATTTCATAATTTTTTCATCAAGTGCATACTACGGGCATTCGAGAAAAATCATTTGACTTTGGGAGTTTTAATTTTTGTTGAAAAAATGTAATCACTTCCATCGTTAGTTCGACTATTCAAAAATTGCCTAAATGCATACTATTTTATTTACGCACACTACTACATTTTTTGTTATTTGCTAAGTACTTCACTTCGGTCGGTTTTTAGTTCTTTAAAAACTCCAAAAGGCTTTTTTGAAAGCTTATGACAATATTTGAATATTTAATTTTTTTTGGCAGTGGTTTAAACTGCGACAAACTACTACTTAAGACATTTAAACTTTTATCTGTATTTGGTGCTATCAAGTAATGTGAAATATGTCTAGTCTCGTGGTTATGATGACTAATGGTATTTCTTGAAAATCCAAATCGTGCATTATTAAATTATTGGTCAGTTTATAAATCAATATTAATTTTTCAATTTCAATTAGCAAATTCAAACTTTTAAAATTTTGAAATAGTAACACACTAGGATATTTAAAAGGTAAATGACACACGTACTTTAATACTCGTTTCTGTAAAATAAATAATTCATGAAGTTTATATTTAACTCAGTTACTCCAAATCGGTAGGACGTATAATATTCGCGACAAAATAAATGAGTTATATGTATATGGCAAGTAAACATTCGAAAGACACAAAGTTGCGAAATGACTTTATCAATATGTTTCTTCCAGCTTAGCAAATTATCGATGATCACACCAAGATAGATATATTCAGTTACATGCTCAATTGGTTGATTATCGTAAGTCAATGTGAAACGCGCCTTCTCCTCAGATTTAATATTTTTGTTTCCAAAAAGTAAAAGTTTAGTTTCTCCGACATTTAATATTAACAGGTTAAGGTCAAACCATTTTTTAATTTTGACAAGATCATTTTCCATTTCAGAGTCCGAGACTTTCATTTTCGTAGCATATTACCGCATCATCTGCATAGAGAATAATATTACCAACTAGATCTATTTTCGGTTTGTCATATTAAACAAAGTTGGCCCTAGAATTGAGCCTTGTGGAAGACCTTTAGTAATTTTCATAATTTTACTTACTGTGTATCCTAATTGTACTACTTGTTCTTTATTTGTTAAATAATATGCGAAAAAGTTTAATTGATCTTGAGAAAGAGCTAACTTTTCCAATTTTATTAACAGTAGCTCGTGGTCTACAGTATCGAATACCTTTTTAATATCAATGAAAATACATCCAGCGTAACATTTTCTAATAAAAGCTCCATGCATAATATTCACAAATCCCAACACCGCTGCAGTATCACTTGAATTTTTCCTAAATCCAAACTGTGAATCGTTTCACTTTAAAAATAAAAATAAAGTTTATTTCTTAATCCATATCACAAAATACAATTTTCAGATTACATTACATAATCACAATTCATTGTCCTTATTCGAGTAAGTAGAGAAATATTTAAAGTAAGCTGATTCGCACAGCTTCTTGTGCCTTGAATATTAGATCTATTTTGAATGAGTTTTTTCCGCCCGCGACATTTCTTCCATGCTGCATGCAAAGTCAGACATTAGACGAATCCCGAATAATGTTTTTTTTTAATTCTTTTAACCCTTTCGTGTCCACAAGAATAATAAAAATTACTTTATCTAAAATCCAACTCACACAAATGTGTTGGTAAATCGAAATGTCAGAAAACGTGTTTTCTGTATAAAATTGCATAGTAACAATAGCCCAACTTACACAATTGTGTGACGGTTTATTAGTATTAACTATTAACTCTTAAACTTTAATCGTGAACCGACCAACACAAATGTGTAAGTATGAACAACGTTTTTTCAAATGATTAATGCTCAATTCGTGACACAAATGTGTCAGTTGGCTTTTATTTATGAAACTTTTGTTTCGCGCCAATTCGTTTAAAGTACATACACAAATGTGTAAGTTGGGCTTTAATTTCATTTACAAATAACTTTTAACATCTCACACTAGAGCAATCAAAATTTACCTACACATTTGTGTGGGCAGGACACGAAAGGGTTAAGTTGATCGAAATTCATTCTGGAGAATATCTTCTTTATTTTTCCTCGTTTCTTTGAACCTGATGGCGAAGAAGATGTCGAATTTTCTTCTTCATCTTCAATCCTGGTCGAATTTTCGAAATCATCGTCGCTCTCTGTGATCATAGTTTGATCGGTGTTTTCGACCATCCTGTAAAAAATATAGTCATGAAGGTATATCACCTTTTAAGTTTTAATATTTTCGTGGTTTAAAGGAATCGCTTAAAAATTCAAATAATGGATAGAATTCACAAGTCTTGATTAAAACCAGCGGAGACCCAGATGTTGTAGACATTTTTTCCCTCTCCAGTACATATTTGTCACGCAAATAGTTCAATTTTTTTCGCTTAAATAATAATTATAATAAATATGTTATAAATACATTTTATCAAATCTGAAACGTGTTTCCATATTTTTCCTTGCATTTAATTTAATTTAATTTTTAACAATTTAATATTTTTTTTTTTTATGTTTTCAAATAATCCAAATAATCACTATATAGTTCTCACGTTATGTCAAAAAACAATTTATTTAATTTGTTTGGTTAGGTGTTCCGTCTTTCCGTCAGTGACTGATATGTATACATGGATAGGGGATAGAACAAAATTTATGGCGAAACCGAAAAAGTATTTAGTGTGTGATAGAGAAAGAAAAAACCTTCGTCCTTATCTTTAAATTCGAATTTTCGAATACCAAATAGGAGGCGGTATTGCAAAGTAGCTATAACCTAGAGACGGACTAAATAAACGTTCCAAATAAAAAGCATACCAGATACAATAATATAAAGGTAGTAGTAACTATAGTAACATATTTAAAAAACATCTTAAAAATAAAAAATGTAAATTCAATTGAATGTTTGTTTATGCTAGATTTTTGACGTTTTCCTCGAATTTTTCTTGTTGTTGTTTATTTTTCAGGGATGTATTTGAAATTTAAAGGAATAAATGGTTATTAATTCTTAAATTAGTTTACGAAAACTGGTAGCGTAATTTTTAACTATTCAAATTTGATATAATTAATTAATTATTTTTAATATAATTAAACATTATCCAATATTTATTCTATTCAATTAAAAAAAAAAAAAACTCTGTTTCGAAAAATTTCGAAATGAAATTTATTCGAGTAAGGCACTTATTCGGAAATACTTTTTTTGATAAAGAGGAGTATATGTATAAAAGAGAAGTAAGACTATAAAATAAAATTTGCCCCATTTTTTGTGACGTAAATCAATGTGATTTTTGATCAATCCCCTATCCATGTATATATATCGCTGTTTTCCGTAGATTCTAAATTTTTGAAAAAAACGGATGAGCTCGTCCGTCTCTTTCCGTTTTATTATAACTAACCATTCCGTTTCTTCACATAAAATGTCTAAAACTAATTTTGACGAAGAAGCGGAAAGAAACGGGGTGGATTCATTGTGATTGGGCCTTAATTGGTTGAGAAATAATGGAGATCCTTCCTAATTGGTCATATTCCAGATCATTTTCTAAATTACATTTTAGAATCCCATTTCGATTGTGATTGCCGAATTATGCGTGCATTTAATTTGAAAAATATTGAATTTGGTTTGAAATTTATTGAATTTGGTGCAAAAATAGTTGAATTTGACTTGAAAATGCTATGTTATATACATATGTACCTACTATATGTATAAAATTTGTTGTGTGTGCCCGGCCCGCCCGGTAGAGCGAGTGTACGTTTACCTGTGCACATATGTATACACATTTCTAATGATTTTGTAACGGGAGTTATAATTGACCGCTTAAGCGAGGTGTCCGTTTATGAGGGAGTCCGTTAAAGTGAGGTTTCATTTTATGCCGATTATTGTAATTATACGTGTTTGGTGTATGACAGATTATTTATTATTTAAAAGAAATGAACATTTAACGGTATGTTCAAAATTAGCGATGCATAGAAAATTCTATATAATTGGAAATATGGCGTCGTCGAGAAAATAAGAAGTGTTTTGCCGTAAACCCGCAGAAAACAGTTCAAATTCAATTTAATCAACTTTGTGCGGATATTAAAGTAATAAACCGTAAATATAACTCGTGGTTCGCTTGAGAATCAATAAATTTTTTCAAATGTCATTCATGGTATCCCAATCTTTGGAAAATGTAACTAGTGCTTCATAAAAAAAATATCGATCAATAAGCAACCACTACTTATGGCCACATATGGCAGTTCAAATATACTTTTAAAGAGAACATTTTGAAAGCTGCCTTAACAATCACAAGAGCAAGAAATGCCTTAAGCACATTCATTCCTGATAACTAGAGTTTCCAAAATACCGAAAAATTCTAATACCGGTTTTCGGTATTCAAAATTTTTCAATACCGGAATATACCGGTATTGCGTGGTATTTGTATGAAACATCTTAAAAGTTTGGCTAAAACAATAGAAAACTCAATTTAAACATTTTACAAATCAATTTTTCGTTTTTCATTACATAATTTATTTCATTTCACAGGAGTATTCAAAAATTATAGCAGTATTCAACTCAACTCAATATTTTAAATTTCCAAAAAATAATATTTTAAAAATATTAATGCATTTAACATTTCAAAACTCATTCGGCTTCGAAGCTTAGTAGAAAAGTTACCAGCAACAGAAAACGAAAGGACGCTGGATGTCGACGTGGGCTGAATTGTTTTTAGAGCGGCATCAATCTTATTTAAGTTCGACTCCACTTGCTTCAAATAGCTTAAACTCCTTTTGAATTTTTGTAAATGGATCAGAACTTCTATTCTTGGGTTGGAACGAAACCATCTTTGTTATGGATTGTTGCAATTGTGTCGTCAGGTTATTATTGGCTTCTTCAGCATCAGCAACTTCTTCATTCGATGATTCGACATCGACACTTTCCGATACTTCGGCAAAATTCTGTTTAATTATATTTTTGGCATATTGAATTATTGCTGATTTTGATGAATATTTGAAGCCATCATCATTTTGTGATATATTTGAATTTGGGTTTTGCAAATATCTCATTAGCGACACTAAATCTTTGTTGCGTCGCTCATCATATCGCTTTCTTAGTGAATCCAGCATCATTTCACTTAAATTAGACGTTTGCTCAGTAAGATTTTTGAACAAAAACTTGTGAACACCTGCACTGGTTAAAATCGTTGAGTTATCCTTACTTAGCCCTTTAACAGCCAATTCAATGGGTTTTAACACTTTTAAAATATCTTCTAAAACTTTAAAATCGACTTCCTCATAAAAATTATTTGTTCCAATGTCCGAGAGTGCTTTTTGAATGCATGGTTTCAATTTTACCAACCTTTCAATCATGGGAACCAACGAGTTCCACCGAGTTTTGACGTCAAGCTTTAGCATCAATTTATTATTTTCTTGTTCGAAAACATGGTTTTGCAATATTGGGTTACGAACGGTTGACAATTTGAAAAACTTAATCAGTTTACGCGAATTATACAATACAGATTTGATATTCCGTCGAAAAACTCTGTTGCTGCTTCCATGAGCACTTGTCTCTATGATATCATTAAAAATGTCACTGGTATTCGAAACCATAAGATCATCATTGTCATTACAATCTGATTCTGAATCATTATCTTCATCGGAATCGTTGGCTTCGTCGCTTTCCTCAGCATCTTCTTCATCTGATTCGTCGCCCGAACATGTTTGGCTGTCGCAGTTATGTGATTTTTTGTAGAGAACATCGGTTACGGCCAGATGAATACCGTGATTGTGGCACAGTTGACTCTATACAGGAATTATCCGTCCATATTTTTGCATTACTGCAGCACCATCGTGAGTAGACGCGATTATGTACGTTAACTCTAACCCAAAATCTGCCAATTTTTGTTTAACAAATTCTTCGGTTGTGAAAGCATCACAGGAACCGTCTATTTTAACCAGACCCAATCTATACGCAACTTTATTGTGAAGAGTTACAATTATATACCTGTTAATGTTGATGTCGGACCATTCATCAACTGTTATTCTGAACTTTTCACCACATTTTTTCAAAACAGAAATTTTGTCAAACAGCTCTTGTTTTTTGATCTCGTAGAACGAGATTATTAGTTTTGCGACTGTGGTTTGACTTTTCGGCATTAGGAAACCACGCTTTTGAATAAACTCGCGTATTGCATCGGATTTTGTAATCATTCTTAAAGACATACCGTCCTTAGCGGCACATTTCGCCAGCAATTCTTTCAAAGTTTCGCGTTTTAAGAATCCGTTTAATTTCATTTGCTTTTTCGGAACTTCTGCAGTAGTTGTTTCATCTTCTTTCGTATTTTTGATAATTATATTATGGATATGGTTCTCATGTGGGTGATCAGACCAGATGTGCTCGAACCTTTGCACTTGATGAGAGAATTGCACACGGTACAATTCGCTTCACTAGCCGAATCGTATGATTTTGCGAAATACTTCCAGACAGCAGAGCTTTGTTTTGGCATGTTGTTTTTTGGTACTTGATTGTTACGGGACTACGGGCTATATTTAAATAAAATTTAAATAAAATATTATATTTAAATAAATTAAATAAATCACGAATGAAATATTGCATTACTTACCAATCACATATCAGATATGCATATACCAGTATTGGCAGCGATATCGTTAACGGAAATCTATTTTTTTTAATTTTGATAATATTAAGTATGTACTAAAGAAATAGTTATTTTAAAGAATAACACAGTATGACTGCACTTATCAAATACCTTTTACTAACTAATTAATATAAAAAATCGACAAATGGCGAAACAAAAGAACTTCTATTTTTTTCTCTTTCATTTACAAACTTCCAATACAAAAAGAAAAGTGTTGCTATTGCATTGCTTTAGGCGATTAAAATGAAAGTTTTCAGAAAACTATGATAAATTTTTTTGTTTTAATCGCCAAAAGTTATGCAATTCTCTGGTTTTTTATTCTAAAATGTGTAAGATTTGCAGATTGCCATCTTTATTAACTTATAAATATTAAAATTTTGAAAATCGTACAAAACCGGTATTGTGATAAGGTTTCGGTATTGGAAAAATTTAGTTCAATACCGGTTTTCAATACCGATATTGAAAACCGTGGAAAATCTACTCATAACTACATCTGCATCCAATCGGGACTTTCCTCCAATTTTTCAATTAGTTAGAGTGAGTATATGTATCTCTGAAAAAAATTGAAAATAAATTCTAAATTACTTAAAAAACATACATAAATTAAAAAAACAAAATCTATAAAGGATACAATTTGCGCAAAATCTTTAACATTTCTAAAAAAAACCGCATACGAAATTTCTACTTAAAGCACATAAAATATATCTATTGCGCCTTGGGTGGTTGTAAGGTATTAAGGCGGAACTCAACGCATAGAACGAGGAAAATAAATAATTTTAATTTGTATTTGGGTTTTCAATTAGAATTTAGAATTTTCCGTATATAAATTCTACTCAGACACAAACAAAATGAATAATAAATTTTAATGAATTTTCATAAATTTATTATCATTAGCCTCCTAGCGGAAAATTTTTGTTTTTTTTTTATGTGCCTTATATTTATTTATTTTATTTTCAAATTTATTTATTGTATGTTTATATCATAACACCATTTATTATTATGATTCGTTTAAAATTTAAATAATTAACTTTGGAGGAAAAATTTTATTTTCCCTAATTTTGTATAAAGAAAAATTCTTTAGAAAAACCAATAATAGACGAGAGAAGAAATAAGGAAACCGAACTTCTTCCCTCCACATCATATACCCAATTCAATATGAAGAACATATTTTCCAAGCGCAAATAACAAGAAGAAATTGGATTTTGCTTTAAGAATTCAATTTTTTCCAAGAAATCATAATTTTCTTAGAGTTTTTTTTTTACTTTGAAGTGTTTATTGTACACATAGCAGCTATTTTTGTGTTGTCGTTTCATTTGAATTATGTCACCGCACTTCACACAACCGTAATACGATAATTGGTTTGTAAGCAAAATAAATTAATTGAAAACTTTTTTGTTTTCAAGTTGTTTAATTATAGCAACGTAAATTGTAATTCAGCATAATGTTTGGACACGTCGATTAGTACAGTGCCGTCTTTTTTTGTTGTGATCAATACATAATTTTGGTGGTGTACGAATACCTTTACAAACGCACTGACAAATGACAATATATTCATGTTACAGAATTAATTTGAAGAACGTACGACACACAACGAAAATTTTCACATTCTATATTACGTTCTGTATTTAATATTTCAAGTTTACTTAAAATAACAACTTTTTAGATGTAGATAAAGCATGAAATAATTCAATTAGAGGAACATTTTTTTTATTTCTTTTTTATTCTGTTTGTCTCTTGAAAAGAAAAAAAAAAAAAAGGAAAATCACATTTCGCGCCGCCTCATTTCTTCCATTGTGGCGTTTTTTTTTTTTACTTTTAATTCGAAAAAATGTTTTATCCAGTGCGTGAGATTTTTTTTATGTTCATACCGTGTATTTTTCTGTGAGTTTTGTTGATTGTATGTATTTTGTTTTTTAGCTCGATTTTTTTTTAAACATTTGAATATATGCTGATTATTTATTTGTTATACAAACGAAGATATGGATATAACAGCATCTGTACCTTACAAATCGTTTCAAAATTTGTCTTCCGTTTGTCTTTCATTGATTATTTTTTCCACTGACAGAAAACGGTACTATGTAGTAACTGTGGGTGCGTCCGAAATGGAAAATGTGCATTTGGCAAAGACACAATAAAAAAAACTACGTGCGATGTAGTTTTTATGTACATTTTCAACCCTTTAATATTAACCCTTTCTTTAAAATTGTATACCGCTGTAAATTGACAATTCTCTCGTTTTATCACTAGTAGGCCTTTTTTAATGGACGAAAGCAAAACCAACAAAAATCTTTATACAAGCCGTGCTATCCCTGTACATTAAGGCATATTAGCGTTAGTGATGTCGCCGTACACAAACACGACATACAAAATACAATATAAAACTCACTAACACACCGACCCAAGTCAATATATAATTGTTTTATAGCATCTGTCATTTAAGCGAACAGCATGGCTTGCATAAACACATTTGTGTCGGTATTGATGAAAGACATTCTTTGTTGTCATTTGGCTCATTTTATTGTCTTTCATTCGACTAGTTTTTATTTTAAATAGAGCTAAATATTTTTGTTGCGGTCGTTCGGGTCAGACTGTAGGACAATTTTCTATTGTAAAGAATTGATAAAATTTAATTTTTTTTTGATATTTCATGACATTCAAAGTGCAAATCGTCGTCCTAACTGTGAATTAGCGTTTCTGACATTTTTTCATAATCTCATCTCTGATACCAAAATGTTCGTCGTGAGAAATTGAAGCCGAATTCCCGCACCAACTTTAATTGACTCCTAGGAGACATTGTCGTCCTAACGGTGAACCAACGCAGGTGTAAAAATTCAAGTATAGTTTCTCACGATGAACTATTTGGTATCAAAGATGAGATTTTGGAAAAATGTCAGATACGTTAATTCACAGTTAGAGAACGACGAATTACAATACTTTTTGTATTTCAAGAAAATTATAAATTTTATAAGAATTTAGTGACTTTTCGGTAGGTGAAAAACATGTGCAGCCTGATATACGTTTGAAATCATAGGTAATAGATATTACCATGTACTTAAGCTAAAATGTGCAGTACCATAGACAAAAGTTATTCAGTGTTGTGTGTTTTAATATTAATTTATATGAAATCTTTTTATAAATTAGTTCATCTTTCGTATAAAACAACTTTTTTAAATTTTCCAGCTACTATTTTTATCTATCCTTTATAAAAATTTGGGTTTGACGTCCAATTATTTCGAAGATTTAAAATATAGGTCATTATTGTCAATTCAACAATTTTATTACTTCATTGGAGTTGAGTTTCTTTGACAAATCCTTTTGTAAAAATGCATTGGAAAAATGGCTGATGTTATTGGAAAAATAGCTGATGTTGTGTGATTGTAGTGTGGCTTACTATAAAAACAACTTTCTTTCTTTTCGATTCTTTTTCAGTTGAACAACAAGAATCGCACATTGTTGTTGCGTGAATAGATAGAAATGAAAAAGACGTGATGGAAACCAAATAGAAAGCTTTTTTTCATTCGATTTTTCATAGAATAAGAATTGACCCCCAGCAGTTCAGAAAAAATTCTGAAAGGTTGAATTTGGTGTTGTCAAATTTTAATTAATTTATGATTTCAATAATATATGTAATTTAATTGTAAAATGCATATTATAAAAAGTGTGTCTTTAAATTTGCGTTTCGAATGCACTCTGACTATATGGCGCAGTTAGTAACTAAGATTCTTCAAAAATAAAACCGTTTGCTATAGGGATGAATTTAAGAAAATACCTGGAAATAATGCAATGTGCAGGTGGTCTACGCAAAACGGATCTACAGCCCTAGAAAAGTTAACAAAGTTAACGGGTCTACAGCCCTAGAAATATTAGCCGGCCTAACTCCAGGAAATTTTATAATATTTTTTATTAAGTGACGTCATTTGTTGATAGTAAATTTTTTAAAATCTTCAAATGCGTAAGTAAATCTTGGAAGTTTTTACAGAAACCATGAATATAAATTCACATTTTTTAAAATGCGCATTTTTGGATTAAATAACATTTCATTAAAATCATTAAATTAATTAAAATTGGACAAAACCAAATTAATAAATCGATAAATATTGTTAATTAAAACATAAATTTCAGACAGTTGTATTAAAAATGCACATAAAAAATAAATCGTTTGTAGTTTTTAAAATATACCTTCGCTAAATGCACATTACATTTTCAATTTCGGACGCACCCCTTGCAAATTTTACTAAGTATTTTTTTTTGTTTTGCTTTGTACTGGAGTATTTTTATCCAATGATAAAATCTTCCTACATTATGATTAGTTGTAAATTAATATAACACATAAATTTAACTAATATTCATTCGATCCATTAGAGATTTTAAAAAATAATATCTGAAGGTGTATCTATACGGCCTATTTGACAATCAAAAATTTTGTGATTCTTTAATCTTTCCCTAGTTGTGGTAGTGAGAAACTTGCTCACCAGATCGTTTGAATGAATTGTCAATCTTAAGTGATACCTGGCACGGGAATCTGGAAATATTTTACTGGAATACCTAAATATTTTACTTCATCAGTTTGAGGAATACACTGGCCATTTATATTGGTGAGCAATGAGCATGTACCTCTTCGCATTGTAAACGTTACATGATTAAATCTACCAGCATTAACTTTAGTTTGCTATTTTTACGTCCTTACTTGAATACTGTGATTATTCTTCTGCAATACTTCTGTACCGCCCCGGTGGCACAGTTGTTAGCATGCTTGCTTTAAGCCCCGGAGGTCCCGGGTTCGATTTCCGGCGGATGATGAAAAAATCACGGCTGGTTAATGTAGGATCAATGAATTAATCTCTCATTATCCGTTAAAAAAAATGATTACGAAACTTCAATATGAAGCGGCCAAATCCCTCTATGGGATGTAGCGCCAGCGAAAAAAAAAAAAAAAAAAAAAAAAAATACTTCTGAGAGTTGCCTGGTTTTCGTATTAATATTATTTGTGAAACCTTTCATTATATTGAAAATAACGTGTTTAAGTAGGTTATAAATCAAATATTCTTACCTGGCAACTCATGCTAAATTCTGGTGCGTTTTTAGGATTTAACTTTCTCGGTATCATAGTTATTTCTTCTAATATAGAAAATTTCGTGATAGTATGATTCTTTTGGAATGGTGATTCCAAGTAGTTTTGAATGCTGTTATTCTCTTCGTCCGTAGTTTCTGATGGATATGGTTGAAATACCATTTTAAAGTGGTTTGCAAATACTTCAACCTTTTCTTCATTATTTCTCGTCCAGTGACCATCACTTTTACGTATCGGTAGATTGTGCTATTGTGACTGTTTCAGCTCCTTTGCTTTCCAAAGTGAATAATCTGTGTTTTCTATTGCTTAGAGTCGTGATAAATATTCCTGAATTGATTGTTTTTTTTCGTTGAGAAGCAGTTCTTGTAACTGTTTGATGTCTTTGTTTAGTTTACTTTATCTCCCGTTAGTCGGCATCGTTGCCATTGCTGTCTTAACTTCCTTTTCTTTTTAATCACTTTCTTGACAACATTCGAGTATTCTTCATTCTTTTCTTTTTCGTTCTGTAGTAAGAATATATTCATTGTGATGTTCCGTCTTTAACTTGATGTTTATGCTTAGCTTCTCTGTTACCTTATATCTGAAGTGGTTCCAGTCAGTTTTGTTGTTGCTTAATATCGGTTGTTTCTGTGTAATCACTACCTTTGTACCTTCACTGAATAAGTCAGGCGAGTAGTCCGATGGAAGATCCAAACATGACGTCGCTTTAATATAATAATAAGCGATTCCTTTGCGATACGTCTGGGATCTTTCTCCTATTACTTGACCAATAGATTGTTCACTGGTTGGTAAATGATGAAGAATATTTTTTTGAATTGATTTTAATAATTCTCAATCTCTCGCCACCAACCTTTATCCCCCCTGTTGGACCGTAACTGGAAAATGGTCAAATTATTTCATTTTTATTGCATATTTTGGTGGGCCGTATTTGGCCAAAATTGTTGTAGGACCTAGTCAATTTTCTATTACTATAGCAGTTACTTGTAGATGCTCCTTATTATACTTTTCTTTTTCTTGCTGTCTAATTATGTTTTTGATTAAGTATAACTGCAATGCCGCCATGAGCTGTTCCATCATGATGATCATAATGATGGTGCATCTGGAAACTTCCGCTGTTATTATATTTGTTCTATCAACGATAGGATAGATCCATTTTTGTCATTAATTTGTCCATCATTATTTTCAACCTTTGTGCTCGGGTAATTGTTTATAGAATTTTTTGAATTGTCCGTTGAATATTCTTTTGTGGTACGATTTTCTTCCGAAGTTTGAAATTTAATTGAAGCATCGAGTTTCGCATCTGTTGTCCCAGTAACTAACTGATAAAATGGATTCAGAGTTCTAGTGAGCTGCTATATTTTCACAATTTTTATCTAAGGAGAAAACCTGTGCGATTTTGAACTTCTTTTTAAACACTGCAACCTCTATAATTAGTTGGATGGCTACCATTACAGAGCATGCATTCGGATTCTATCTTCTACGTTTTCTTTCACTTTGATTTGTGAGATTTTCACCTGTACATTTCACACATCTGTATCTTTGACAAGTAGTACATTGTACAACTTCTCGCTTGACCTGCGGTCTGCATATTGCAGATATTAACAATATCGTGACCCAGGCTAAATAACTCACTTTTGAAATCTTCAATGTTAAATAATGGATGCAAGTTTCGTATAACCACCTGGTAGATGTTCAATTTCTGTTGGAATGGACGGAATTCGGTATGTCGCTCCGCCAGGGTTCTAATTACGAGTGGGTATACCTCAACATCTTTTAACTAGAGTTTAACCTGGTTAATTCCAGTTATTTTTAGGCCGAAGTTGTAATCAGTCAGTTCCTTTAAAAATACAGTTGATGAAACAAGAAACCTTTGGCAAGAAAGGATTGATTGCTTCTATGCATCTCACACATATTTGTGGCTCCATTTTTATATTTTTGCTTGTGGCAAGTTGCACTAACCAGTAATCATTTATCCCCATTTGTTTGCATATAGTTTGCATTGTTAGAAATATAGTAGTATAATTTGCAGAAGTATATAGTAGTTTGTTTATACTAGTGAAGTTCTATTGTATCATTTTGAACCATCATTAGATGTTGGTTAACTGAACCATCAGCTATAATAGGCGCGAATCCAAAGTTATTCAATCTGCCTGATGTAAACACCGAAATCACGGACAACTTTATAAAATACACATCCAAGGAGAGTTTATGGAAATATTTACAAAAGAGAAAGATATCCAGACACAAGGGCACTTAATAGAGTTTACGCTGCTTGGAGGTAACATGCAAGATAAAATGGAACATATGTTGCCTCATAAATTTTACCTAGTAAATAATAAAAACGGCAACAAAGATTTGGTCGCAACGCATGCTCCGGAAAGACCTAGTTAAAGGATGTGAATTGGTTGATTCACTTTCTCGCAGTAAGTTTGCTCGGCTGCACATCCTTTGTCGATTATTATGATGAGATCGGAGACCCTACGTTTATTAATTAATAATATTCTGGTGCTCATTGATCGAATACAATTTTTCCAAGATATTAGTATGCATGTGTAGTAATTCCAATCTATAAATTAATCACAGCGCAGCAAACACCATTGAAGACGAATTTTAGCTGATTTGAAGACACCAGTACGTATATTTTGTTCACATACCGAGAATTGAGAGTAAAATAACCGCAAATTTTTAGTAGTGGTAGATGTGTGTGTATTAGTGGCCACGTGAGTGTTGTTTAGTTTTTTATGAAATTAACGTCATTTAATTTTCTTCTATCAAAAGTGCTTGTATAACCGAAAATATTTTATTTAAACAACATACACGAAAAATAATTTATTTATTTCACTAAAAAAAACAGAATATAAAAAACATATGTTACTCCATAATCAAAAACAATAACAAATCAAGTCTCTCAAAAATTAATTTGTTTATAGAATGACAAATCTCAACTCAAAAGCAAGAGAGAAGTATAAAAAACGAGAAGAGAAACGAACATAAGCACCAAAAAATTCAACCGATTCGCCCGATTTAGTTATTTTTGATGCTTACGACTCCACCTGCGGTGTCGTTGTGTTTCCTAGGCAACACAACTCGTCCTATAAACTGTATATTCGATTATTTTCGAACCTCTTGTTGTATAACTAGTGAGAATACAACTTTCACAAAATATGCCATGGGAAATTTTACGAAAAAGCGATTATTACAGCAATAATATTTAGATTGCCATGCGAAATACGTACCACAACACGTTATTATAGCGATAGTTTTACGATTTTCACCATAGCAACGCGATAATTTTACAATTTTCACCATAGCAACGCGATAATTTTATAAATTTCACCATAGCAACAAGAAAATCCTAAACAATTATCTCTAAATTTGTAATTGTGTTTCAATTTCCTTTTATTATGATTGAATTTTTTATACACACCAAAGGAAAAGCCATCCAAACAAAAGCTTGTCAAATAATTTGCATACAACATGACGCAAATGAATGAATTGTGATTCAATCGCTGACGGGAAAGTTGTATTCTCTTACTAAATACAACACGTGCTGTAATTAATGATCGATAATTTTTTACTCGTTAAAAATTATCGATAATTATTGAGCACTAGTTGTATTACGAGTGAAAATATTACGAAAGGATGCGACTGTTTGAATATATTCGAATTCATTTTCCAAGAGCGCACGGTAAAAATGACAAATTTATGTTACTCGTTTAAATCATAAACAATTCTTTACCGGAATACTTAAATAAAAATGGGAATCATTGATTGCTGCTATAATAAACACAACTAAAAAACTATCTAAACGTATGATCCACTAAATCCCAGCATTGCTAGTCATAAGCTTGTGAATCTAGCATCACCAATTGGAAATTATTTGGGGTAATGAAACTACAATATTCAAATCAGAGGCTTTCAGTTGCCGATGGAAGCATTCAATCATGCAATTGTCTTGTAGGTGATAAACCGTTGTATGAACCCGATGTGATCCGAGAAGTTTTGTTAACTCAGTAAAAAGTTTGGACTCGAATTACATTTCTTGATCAGTTATGATATGAAAGGCCGGGTAAATATTGACGAATGTTCGGGGCCTGTTGAGTCTCTTGAAAAATAATCCCAGTGGCTCCCAAAACTCGTTACTGTACTGTGGCAGTACTGCCCGAATGGCAGAGTTTCATGTATCAGTAGTAACGATAAACTTTGAGTCGACAAATGTGGTACAACGCACAAGTGTTATCTGTGCCATTTTATTGAATTGGTGCGAGTTTTGGTATAAATCGATGGCACTATACCGCCGAACCGCTGAATACTTTTGACTGAAGTAGGAGCTGGGAATTAGGGAATGGCGGTTATTCGTTCTTCAGTTGACAGAATACCATTAGGAGTGACGTTGTGGCTGAGGAAATCAAGGGTGATTGCGCCAAAGATGCATTTTGCGCACTTAATTCAAACGTCAAACTCAGTTAACTTGTGGAAGAGCTATTCTAAGTGGAGTTTGAACTCTTTCTCATTGTGCCAAGCTACAAGAATGTCGTCAATCTAGTCCAGGGGCGTCCAAGCCAAATGAGTATTTTTGGCAAATTTTCAAAATAACTAGAGCATTAAAACTGCGATTAGAATAAAAAGCCAACTGGACAACGCGGTAACTATTTATGTATCCATAGCCACAGAATTTTTTACTCTGGAGTGAGTGTGAAAACCACCGCAATTTTTATTCCATTTTGAGTCATGCGGCCCGCGGGCCGCATGCTGCAATGTGTAACAACTATTGCGGTGGTCTTCACATCTATTTCGGAGTGATAAATTCTTTGGCCCTGGATACATAAATAATTACCGCGTTGTCCAGTTGACTTTTTATTCTAATCGCAGTTTCAATGCTCTAGTTATTTTGAAAATTTGTCAAAAATACTCATTTGGCTTGGACGCCCCTGATCTAGTCCAAAGCGAGGTCAAAATCTCGAACGACTTCGCCCATGAAACGCTGAAACGCTTAGACTGAATGATTTCGATCGGGTGAATTCGAAGAGGCAAAATGGGGTTGTGATTACCGTTGTGTGAACATCTTCATGTGCAACGGGAATGGATGGTACTCTTTAACAAGATCGATTTTCGAAAAAAAAATTGCAATCATGCAAGTGAATGGAGACATTTTGTATGTGAGATATTGGATAACGGTCAGGTATTGTGACCATGTTTAATAGACGATAATCCCCACGGTCGCCAGTTGTGATCTTTCTTATTCACCATTAACCTCTTATATGTCCATTTAAAAACCAAATCCGCGAGATATTTAGATTCTTCAAACCAGACAAAAAATTAAAGTAAAGAGGTCTTATTTCGGCAACTTGCTACTAGACTCGTTTATAAATTTGTGTTACGAATTAGCTGTTATCACGGTTATCTCAACATCTAATAGCTGTAACCTGGTATTTCGTAGCAGGCTCGTAACAAATATGGTATCGGCGGTCGAGACAGATTACGGCGTGGAGGTTTAGTGGGGAAAATCAGATCGGCGATCAGTTAGTCCGATCATAATAGTTTCCATACATATCCAAGCTTCAAACCTTCAAAACATTCAATTTCCTGATTCCGCACATATTGCATTACCAGCTGTTATGAGGATTTTAACTAATAATGATTATCATATCGGGAAATACCACATTAAAAATTGATACATGGAGATGCAACGAGGGTATAGAGAGAGACATCATCATACATAACTAAACACGACGAAAATGATAAAGATGATAAAAGGTGAACGATCGCTTGACTCGGGAATTAGTTTGTTTTGAATTTTGATCGTAGATAAAGGTGTGTTGTGCACCAACGGCTTGATCGGCAACAAGAAAATAATAAAGATAAACATGGTTGCTTAAGCGCATCACCAGTTATAAAAAAAAATAATAATAATAAAAATAAAATATTGGTTAAAGTTTTTTTTTGAGTGAACTTACTCGTTCAGTGTGTGTAAAAGGAAGAGAAACGAGAAGAACGTGATTTTGTTATTTTGTTTAGTGAACTTTATTTACATTTTAAAATCACGGACATACGTATACGTGCAAAGTGGTGTGGCTGATTGTGGTGGTTTTTTTTGTTGTTGTATTTGTTGAGTGAAATTGGTTGAGTGAAATTGTAAACTACAGCTTGGACAGTGTTTGCTCAAACTAACTAAATAATATCAAGTGTCAAACTGATAATTGCAATAAAGTTTTTAAGCTAAATAATACAGATAACTAGTGAGCGTAAATGGTGGTTGATCCGCTATTTGGTGATTGTCCTTGAATAAAGGTTGTTTATGTGCAAACATTTTGTGTGCGAGGTATTGTATCGCTACATTGGGTACAGTGGGTACTGTCATTGGTGTGGTGCCGCACATCTTGTGTAGAAAACGGAGTGTTTTTGTTAGCGTGTAGCGAAATTAGGCATTGCGCTTGGTTGTGAAGGTCACGCAAGCGTGGCACTAGCCAATACTCAATCATCGCAATTTTCATTCATATGCGATACATTTTATATACAACGGTATATGTGAAGAAGTCAAACAGTTCAGAGGCCACGAGATTCCAGTAATAGTTGGTAAGTCCCTCACAAGCTCCATTTATATACATACATATTTTTACCTTCATTTGTACCGCGATCTGATCACTTCTTCTCTTACACCTGCGCCAGAGTGGAATGCTCGACTGAGCAAGCACGGGCATCCGTGAACGCGCAAACAGGCTCCCTGGAAATCCAGGGTGGCGCCCAACATTTTTTGTTTAAATTTCATATTGCCTGTCGAGAGGGGGTCATCGCGCTGCATGCGGGGTAACATTACGCGGGTTACTAACCATTTTATTCTCTGCCTGACTCATTGTAGGCGGTCCTATTGGCGGAATTTTAAACACGTGGCGGATAAAAAATCGTGAGTCAACGGTTAGAGGGACTTAGAGCAAAGAGCAGACAAACTATATATTTTCCGTTTTTTTTTTTGCAACTACAATATAAAGAAAAATAACGAATAAATTTTCATGTGGCTGGTTACAAGCCGATTATTTAGTGGAACGTCTTTTTTTTATTTTAGTGCCTTTCCGATCCTCATTATTTTTCAGATCGGTTTTGGATTAAAGTTTGCGCGTTACATAGCCTCAATCTGAGAGATTTTTATTTTTGCCAAACAAACAATTGAAGCTAAATAATATTGAGATTTATATTCAATACTGGTAATTATGAAATTTACATTTTAAACCAATTTGTATTTTCTAAGTACCTGAAATAGTTTATATTCGATTTGTTTGAAATTCGATTTAATGAAAATATATTTATTTTAATTAAATACAATAAAATCCTGGACTGGGATAACTTTACACAGGGTATACGTGGCAACATTTTATTAGTATTGCCTGATTTAATTTTTTTATTTTCTAGGATATAATCCTGAGATAACTTCACGTGCCTTTAATAAGGTCTACTTCTGCAGTTATTGGTAAAATGGACTATTTTATATCATCGCACTCATTGGTCATAAACTCCGTCTATGTTTGATTGGTTTACTGAATAAATCAACCCTTTACTAACTGTATTGTATATAATAATAAATGAATTTCATTTTTATAAATAAATAAAATATGTATACTAAAGAATAAAATTTTATGCTAATTAAACAATAAAGTTATTATAAGAGCTAATTTACAAGATCACCCATATGTATTGCTGGTACTAGTTGTGTCATTACTCATTAGCGCATAATCTAGTAGAGTATTATCCATAATGTGCTCATTCTCAATAAATTTTTTCTCCTGATCCCAAATGTGGCGGCAAGTGTTTCTCCAATCATCCGATGTTATTCTTCCAATTTCCTTGTTGAAATGCCCTTGCAATGCCTTAGATGTAAACTCGATGTTCGCCAATGCAATGCGGTTCTTAACAATACCCCAAATATTTTCAATAGGGTTTAGCTCTGGATGGTAAGGTGGTAATCTGTATATAAAAAAACAATTAAATTTTATGGAGTTAAGGAAGTTATTATTATTAAGATTTCCTTAGTACATGGTGACAATGTTGTGCCATAATTTGATCGAGTTTGTATTCAATGAATCGGTCTTCGTTGGCTTTAATTAACTAATATAGCTCTAATTTTAGCATTGTCCCTGGATATGAAATGTCCTTCTTGTCCAACCAGTTTTTAATTTCCTGCTTCCTCGCATTTGAATTTGGCGCCGCATTTAACTTTACGTTGTGGTATGGTGCACTGTCAATCACCAATATCGTCCGTGACTTCAAATTTGGTATTACATTGTGTTGACACCCAACGCAAAAAATTATCGCTGTTCATGTCATCATAGTAGCCACCAGTATTGTTTCCTGATTTAAAGCATAAAAATGCGCCTGAAACAAATCCCTCCTCTGAACCAGTATGTAGGATTATGTATCGCTGGCCTTTTGACTTTGGCAATAGATCTATGTATTGTATAAGTATACGATTAATGAAATGTAAAACAGAAATATTTTCAAATATACTCATTTTTTTTCCTAACATCGCACCAACTTTTTTCATATAATGATGTGTGGTGTGCACGTAAGTCTCGTTCGTATAAATGATTTGATAACCCTTCTCACGATACTCTACTATCTGCTTTAGATACTGCACCCGTCTTAATCGAATTGGTTCCTTTTCCATTAATATGCTTCGATTGTCGGCTGACTTTTTCCATTTCAAGCCCAACTTCTTCATCAGAATGCTCACTCTGCTAATCAAACCTGTGAAAGACAAATCTTTAATTCATTTTTGGTGTAGAAGTTTATGGGTAATATTAGACTTATTCGTTAAATGGAAATTGTGAATACTTCTACTGATATCTGCAAGATCGAAGTTGTCCAAATTGGTCAAGGTACTGCGTTTTAATTGCTCATTTTTCTTGCCGATTCAAATTTAAATAATTGACAAGTGGTCGGTCATTAGTTTGGGTACTGTCAGCATTTGATGCAGCTTCTACGTTCTGGCTGGTAATACACCCAATATTTGAACCTTGATTCGGTGTTTCTGTTGATGTCGATGGCCGATTATTTCCTTCGGTAGCTATAAAATTGAATTACCACAATGTTAGAGTTAGCTTTGATTAGATCAAATTAAATTAGAAATAACTGCAAATTCATCGTTATCCAGACTAGCTTATCAAGATTAGCTTCTTTTAAAATTATATATACGGCGACTAAAGGTTAAACCGACATAATGCTTCAATTCCAGTTTACCGTAATCTTTTAGGTAAATGATACCTTCTTGTAATTTTCGCAAAAAAATGTTCACTTTATTTTATACACGCACTCATGCACTTGACTCCGATATAGGTCGATTTTCTCAACGTTCATTTACAAAATCACAATAACCCAAAACAATTATACATTAAATAAGTACATATATAAAACAATTCAATAAAACTTTGGTTATTATGGAAAAATTTTGAGGTTAGAATTTGTCTATTTTGATTAATATTTTTCCTCAAATTTATTCACAATAATAATTGTACTTTTATTTAGATAACTCACTAGCACTAGCACTTTTGATAACATTTAAGATAATTTTAATGTCATTAGCTTGCCTCGAACAAATCGAAATTTAAAATCGAGTTTTTTTTATTCATAATCTGTATTTATAATTTTTTTGGTTTTTGAAAATATTACTCAGCCGACCGTTCTCCAAATTTTTAATTTTTTTTAACTATGTACTTCACTGTTGGCTGCGCATAACGATGAAAAAATGAGTTTCGCTGAGATATCATTTTTACTATACCTTTTACTTGGCACGAATAACTATGCCGATATGTACCGGTGTACCGTGTACGCATATTTAGATGCAAATATTAGAATTAGAGATTCTTCTGCCAAAATAACCGTGCGTGATCCCGGTTTTGTTGAGTCTTTTGTTGTATGGATTTTGTACCAATAGTTATAAATAAACTGCACTTTACTCAAATTGAATTTTTCACGATATTTTATTTAAATTTAACACTTTTATTTTATTGCTTGTTCACTTTCTAGCGTCCGCGGTGAGCACTTATCGGGGGCGGTCACTATAGAGCCTAAATGCCCGATACATTTTGTTTTGACACCTAAGCACAGAAAAGAATGAACAGATATGGAAGTTCCATGTCAAGTATTTACATAGAAATATTCAATCAAAAAAATGTATTCCTGCTCTAATCTAACCAGTTAAGACAGAGACAATATAATTCAATATTATATATTTCGCTTCTCTTCTTTGTATAAAAAACAAAAAAGAAGAGAAGCGAAACAACTATTGTATTATATTTTCCCTGTCTTAACTGGTTAGATTAGAGCAGGAATACATTTTTTAGATTGAATATTTCTATGTAAATACTTTACATGGAATTTCCATATCTGTTCATTCTTTTCTGTGACCTAAGTATATGGCGTTAGAATTTATAATAAATAAACACCTATTTTGGAGATTTAAATTATTGATTTTAATTTATTAATTAATAGAATAATTTATTTAGTTAATATCTGAATAATTACATATATCTATGTGCAAGCGCGCACGATAAAAGTGACTTCCGGATTGTCTGAAAAACAAAATCTAAAAACTATTTGGTGAGGGTGAAAAAAACGATGAATAATTGATGATGGATTTTAGGGTACGTCGAATAAAATTTATAAGTTTATTGAATTATGAATTGCAATAGAGTTGTGATGGATAATAACCGGCACAATTAATTAAAACTCAAAATCAATCTGCACCATTCCGCAAAACTTACAAATTATTTTGTAATTCCGGCTTAGAATTCTAAAAGTTGCCACAAATACGTGAAATATAGTGGGGGATACTAAAAAAAATCCATAGTTTAATATTCACCAGAAATTCCAAATATGTACTTATACAATATACAATTTCTAACAATTTTCAGTATTTCAATATTCTATCCCCAGCCTAAAGTTCTAAAAGTTTGCAATTGTTAAATTCTATTTGGTTTACATTTTTCTTATTTTGTTTCAATTACAGTAAACACATTTTGTTTATTGATTTAACTTTGTTTAAATACAATTTGCTTACTTTGACAGGAGTAGCGATAGTAGTGCGAATTGTCAACTTGGGTATAAATAAAGTTGGTCGCAATTTGCAAGTTCTTTGCGATTGTACTCTAGTAAAAATTTAGGTATCTATCAGTTTTAGTAAATTACTGGTAAACAAGAATTATGTTTTTGAGTTTAAAGCTGTGTTTATGACATAGGAAGATTGACACGATCAACCAAATTATTTAAAATGCCACCAGTCCCACCTGATAGCCTACTTTGACCAAAAGTAAGAAATGTTTCAACTAGATCATGGAACTAATAGGCGGGGTTTGTCACATTTTTAATAATTTGGTTAGTCGTGTCAATCTTGCTATCTTCTTATGTCATAAACTCAGCTTTAGGGATTGTGAAAATCCACATTACATATGTATATAACATTAACTTGTATTAAAAAACTCAACTAAGTAGAATTTTCACATAAAATAGTTGTTGCAAATTAAAATAAATTAGGTAAATTTACAATAAATAATTTTGTGAGGGTTATATTTCGTGTGATAATAAAATATTGGTGTCCAAGTAAAGTGCGGTGTATACCAGCAAATTAAAATGTGTTCAAACCAGTTGAATCTTGGAATGCTAAGTAGTGTTATTAGTGAAAACATAAATAATCCACCTAACTTAGTGCTGGCTTGAGATTAAATTATTGTTAAATAAAAGATCAAATAGGCAACTACAGGAACCGCAAAAGAGTGACCCTCCACTTAATGGCTACCGGGTTTATGACGTGATTTTATAGGACAAGAATTACGAGAATATGATTGAAATTAACCAGATGGTCGTCATTGGTAGTAGCAGTTAATGAAAATTTAGAGATAACTTTGGGTGAATTGCTTAATTGGATTATGATTAATCAGCACGAGATTTCCGGAAATAAGAACCTTAAACCTGAAGCAGTAGGCGAATGCGGAATTGTGGAACTTGGTATACTGAAGTATTAATTTATACTTGGTTTCAGAGTCTAAATTTAAATAACTTTTTGCTCGCTTGATGACTTAAAAATAACTGATTAAATTTGATCTCGATTGTCAGAGATATTAATGATCATAAATATCAATATTTGTAAATAGGATTCCAGAATACTGCTGCGTCTCCGCGGGCCTACTGAGAGGTTGGAGTGGGATCTTATTTAAATGTGTTAACACACAGATGGTTTTACTTGAATGCAGTTAGATAGGAAGGGAGGGGGGGGAGGGGGGTAGCGGGAGTGGTTTTTAGGAGGTGGTCTCTGGTAAAATTAATCTGTATATTGATTTATACTTTATTCTTAAACTTGAAAAATGTAAACTTAATTTTTAGTTTCTGATTTTACTTTCAAATTTTAAATTAAATAAATTCGATTTTATTTAAGTAAGTAAAGTTTAGAAATAACTAATCAATCACGATTTCGATTTCGACTTCCATTTTTAGGAAGTCCCGTGGAACTTGACTCAACTTTCCAGGATCTTTAAGCGTCTAGCGAATTTGTGGTTTATGTAATTGTGCTTTCTTGAGCTAACCTTTATCTTTATCATGTATGTATAATACTATACATATAACAAAACACTAACTATTCAATACTTTGGTGTATTTATCTCGTACAAGATTGAAGCTTTGTCGTTTTATTGTTATGCTGAAATACCTATTACACAAATTTATAATCCGTGCAGGATAATATTTTAAGGCTTGGCAAATTTAGTGATTAATTTGCTGTCTTGACAATTTGGATGCCTAATTTAATTTATTTTTTGAGAGTTAGGGGCTGATTTTAAATTAATAATTAATTTTGAAATAAATTAGGATTTATTTATTTATTTATATATATGTATATCATGTATGCCTACAAGTGATTACAATCGGCTATACAAACATGTTAAAAAAAAATTATAAAATTAATTTGTAAAAATGAAATACAATACAAAAGGAATAAAAGATAGATAGAAAGCGCCGACTAATTAGTTATTATTACATACAAATTTAAATAAAGCTTTCTTTAATGACTCTCTGGACAAGTTGAAATCAAAAACACCATAAACTGAATTAAACTCTCGACTTGCTCTCAAAACTGGTTCCCAAAGCCGTAATTAGTAGATACCTGGTTAATGAGTAACAGACCATCGCGTGGATACATTTGACGTACCGGAGCGTAAAGATTAAAGCATGAAAGCAGCTCAGTACAATCGATTCGAGAACTGAAAATATCGCAGTTGAACAATGCCGATGATACAACACGTCGATAATCTAATCGGTGCAGATGCAATAGATTACAGCGATCTTGGTAGGGTGGAAGAACATATTCAACAGACCGTGCAGACGGTAGACAACGAAGTGCGTGCAAAACAAACTGCTTCTGAACACTTTCTATTCTATCCGAATGTCAATGATAATATGGTGACCACACCGGCGATGCATATTACAAAATATAAGGAACAAAAGAACTGTATACAGTGATGTTAGAGTAATCGGGTCGATGAAGTCCTTACAGTTCCGCTTAATAAAACACAACATAATGTATGTCTTAGGTATAATGGTGTTAATATGTCTAGTAAAGGTGGCATCAGCTGAAAAAATTATACCCAGCTCAGATATAAACTCCACTCTGACAACATCATCACCATACAGACGATAACGATGGGACCAGGAGTGACCGGATACGATAAAAAGAAAGATTCTTACACTTATTCACGTTGAATCCCAATCTATTGCGAATAGAGTAATAGACCAACTACAAAATGTGTCTAAATCATCTTGCAGCTTTACGCAATCGGACACGCTGTTGATCCGGGCGAAAATTTTCATATCATCGGCAAACAGGAGGCAGCTTTCAAACTCAAAGCAGTCAATAATATCGTTGATAAATAATTTAAATAATAAAGGGCCAATATGACTTCTTTGAGATAAGCCAGATGTCACGCGAAATAGCTGCGAACTAGAATCCAAAATCCTAACGGATTGCCAACGGTCGGAAAGGTATAAGACCGCAACCATTCAATTGGGATGCACTGACAATTTAAGTTCTTTAATTTGGAGATCAACAGCGAGTGGTCAATCTTATCGAAAGCTTTCGCAAAATCAGTATAAATACCGTCCAGTTGCTGCTTGGAGTTTAAACTGCTAAATAATTTGCCACAAAAAGAAACCAAATTAGTCACTGTGGATCTGCCTGGATAAAACCCGTGCTGAGCAGAAGAAATTAATGATTTAGTATGGAAAGCCAAGACCTTTTGAACCATAGACTCAAATAGTTTGGGTATGACATAAAGAATGGCAATCCCCCGATAGTTACTTACTTCATTTCTTCTACCCGCCTTGAAAATGGGATGGAGGCAGGAAAAAACCAAATATGTAAACTTTCATTAAACATGAAGATAATTGGGCGGGACAAACTCTCTGCACAATGCTTAATAAGGATCGGCGGAATACCACCGTGACCAGCGCCCTTTTTAACATCACGATTAAGCAAGCAATCGCAAACTTCCTGCTCAGTAAATTTAAAATAATTAAATTTCACGAAACTGTTAGCGCATGAAGGCATTAGTTATTTAAAAATCAAGCAATCAATTAATGCAGTAATTGATAACTAATTAATATTGACTTTAGGATACCAAGAATGGTAAGCAGTTTTTAGAAAAAATGTAGTAAAGTAATTATTAGATAAAAATGTAATTACTAACAATTGACCGCCAAGGTGTTTGTAACCGGGTCGATCTCAATCCTATACTAACAATCCTACCCAATCCTTCCAAGTAAATGTAAAAAGGGTGTACGGAAGCCCTGCGTCAACAATTCTTAGAATTACCGGGAGATCCTGCTAAATGCTTGGTCGTACATTCAAAATCAATCAATCAATTACAATAAGCACATTTTGTAATTATTCAGTAATTCAATTTCAATAATTTTTAAACAATTGTTTTTGGTATGAATATTCACACCAATACAAATACATTTTGAATAAAGTTAATAACATTTTATTCAATAAAATATAAAGTTCCAACTGGTCCCGGACTGTTTTTTGTAAAATTTACTTAGAAAATTTAAGACATTTTGGATTATTTCTAAATCTAAATGTGGGTTCTAAAACAGGAGCTCTATGGTAGAATCGTTCCATATTGCTAATTAGAAATTTCATGCGTATCATTTTCTTTAATTATAATTTTAAATTTTTTTTAACTTTATCATTTCTAGTGTCAACTTTCCAACTTTTTACAGATTTAGCTGTAATTCAAGGTAAATACTAAACCAACCATCTTAAGTCAGATTTTTCGAATTTGCACCAACACAAACACCATACCGCGATATTCCTTCAAATTAAGTTAGTTAAATATTTTAATTTAAAAAAATTTAAATAATTTTATTAGCACATGAAATAATTGAAAACAGAATGACGATGGATTTCTAGGTACCTATTAGGTAAAATTTAAATGCTATTAATTATACCAGATCTACAATTATAAATATTCGTAATCACGGCATAATTATCCATTTGAATTTAAAAAAACAGCTCTATACATTCGTCGATAATAATTGCACACTCAACAAAAAGCCGCATGTCGCCTAGTCTAAATCAAAACTGAATAAAAAGTTGAAAATTATGTTGATATCGATCTGTAACTCATAATCTTTAGCATAAAATCTGCATACAATGAAAACTAGTGTGCACAATACAAAATTATTAATCAAAACAATTTTTTTTACCTTTCTAGTACTCAGACTATATAATTAATAATAACAAAATATTAAAAAAACCAAAAAATTCTGTCGAAGTTATAATAAAGCAAAAAGCTCGCTGAACGAAAAATGAAAATAAAGGAAACGAAAAGCTAATGTTGCGTGTCTCGTATTGTTTAGGAAAATTTGTTAAATCAATTATGAAATAATATAGAATTTTTTAATGTTGTCACTTATCTCTAATTGGATTATCAAGGACAAAAGGAAGTTTACTTACTACATATGTGTATATAACAGTATATATTATATGTGCAAATTGTTATCGTTTTGTTATGTAATAAGCGAGAAATAAAAACAAAATAAAAATGTTAAGTGCTTTGTTTGATAATAAAAAGCTTATTTCAATGACAAACACACACATTGAGAAACACATATGTATGTATTTACATAATAATGTGGTTATGTTAAATAAAATATTTTTTTTTTTGCTCCAACATCAAGGTCATGGTTTATTACCATAAATACTCAAACATATGTATGTACATATGCGTATATATGTTGGCACACATAAAAATTATATGGTGGTAGTGTTTTTAATATTTTTTGCGATGCCTTCTAATTGGAACAAAAAAATTAACAATCGGTTCTGAACCAAACCAAAATATACAACCATATACAATACCGCACGGGTATACTTCATTTGGTATAATTCGATGTAATCTCAATATTGTTTAATTGGTTGACCAAGAGCTTAAAAACTCAGATCTTTAAGACCCTTTTTATTGTGTATGCATAACGAACACAACCGTACAGCCTAATCGAAACAAAAAATTAAATAGTTGGTCACTTTAATTATATGCTTCCTAATTTAATATTCACATGAAATATCTAAAAACTAAAACCCAAATGTGCTTTCTTCTCAGCGTTACACACAAAAGAAATTTAATAGGACAAAAAAAGGATATTTTCCGGACCTACATATGTACAAACCACTATAAAATAGTTTATTACGATTATGAATATAATAGAACATATAGAAATGTATATATGTATGTATACAAATATCTTTTTTACAATCATCATCAGCATCATCTTCATTGCCTCTATATATACTTGTACAATTTGTGAATGCTGTGTGCGGTCAACATTTGCTTTAAAATTAACCATTTAAATTGAAAATAGTTTTTCCTTTTTTTGTTCTTTTATTTTAATAACAGTAATAATTTTAGGATTAACATTTAAATATGATGCCTATTTTATGGAAGGGAAACTTATTAAAGGTTATTTGTACAATTCCGTATGGTTTTTGGAATGACATCTTTAATTGTGTGGACTTACTTTATCACGAATTCCCCGCACGAATAGATTTAAATGTTTTAGAGTATATTTCTAAATTTACAGTATTAACGCTTAATTAGCTAAAAACATCACAGCCGTGTATGACCAGAGCCTTCTAGAGTATAGAGCCATAATCATTATGACGTATTTTTTCGAAGCTTTTTTAGTGGTATAACTTTTCACTAATTTTCATAGGAATCCATAGTAAAAATGGTGTTTTTTAGCTTCAAGTTTTTCAATGAAAAAAGCAAAAATGTTACGAAATTTTTATACAAAAGTGTTCTACATATATTTAGCTGCAATATACAAGAAGGGTATATGGGTATTAAGTAAATATTAATTGCAGAAATATAAAAATCGAATTATTTCTAAAATATATTTTTCGAACTTTCATTTTGAAAAATACATCAAAGTTGGCTCTGACCAAGGCCTTATATATACAGGCCTGATTGTACACGAAAAAATATTCAATGAGCTTTCGATATGGGTACTCATTTGTCTATTTTATATGGAAAATGCATATTTTGAGTGATAAAATCATGATATAAAATATGAGTAATTTTAATGTTTGTTGAATTTAAAAAATTACTTGTATTTTAAACCATTTGTCATTTTAATTTCAAAGAATGAATCAACCTCGAAATTAATAAAATAATTAAATAAAAATAGTACCTTTATTATATTTTATAGAAAAAGCTTCATTTTAATTGTGCTGCCAGATGCATAAATGTACAAAAAAAAATTAAAACAGCGGTCGCTGAAAAAAATGCTGAATCAAATCAGCAATAATGAAATGTCAAATTGTCAAATTTTTGTTTTGGTTTTTTGTTGTGTTTAGATTTTTAAATTAGTTTTTCTTTTATATTGTACAATAAAATATTAATGTACATATTATTATTTCCAATAAAGTTTGTGTTGTTTTTAAATTTAATTATGTGCATACGAGCAATACGTGAATACGAGTATTCGATATAAAAAAAATTAATTAAAAACTATAAACACAACAAAAAACCAAAACAAAAATTTGACATTTTGACATTTCATTATTGTTGACGAATATTCAGCATTTTTTTCAGCGATTGCTGTTTTAATTTTTTTTTTTTTTTGTACATTTATGCATCTGGCAGCACAATTAAAATGAAACTTTTTTTATAAAATATGATAAAGATACTATTTTTATTTAATTATTTTGTTAATTTCGAGGTTGATTCATTCTTCGAAATTAAAATGACAAATGGTTTAAAATACAAGTAATTTTTTAAATTCAACAAAAATTAAAATTACTCATATTTTATATCATGATTTTAACACTCAAAATATGCATTTTCCATATAAAATAGACAAATGAGTACCCATATCGAAAGCTTCGATTTTTGTACAATCAGGCCCGTTAATATATGGCCCTGCTCTGACGAATTAAAATAATACTTGCTACATTTATCTTTAGTTTTACTAGTGTACGTTAGATGTCTCAGATTTATACAGAAAAATATGAAAAAGATTGTTTAATCACAAAATTATGACACGTTCTTAAATATTTTGTGAATTTGTTTTACTTTTCCTACAACTTTTGAACTCAAATTTCCCCAAGTGGCAATTTTTGGTACGATTTTTCAAAATGTTTACTGCCCACTGCCATCTAAGTATATTGACTTAATGAACACGATTTGTAGTAAGCTTTTCTTTTTAATTTGACCAGAACGCTGTTGTTATGAACTTTTTTTTATATTTTGGTTTAAATAAATCAATTATTACAAGAAAATGAAAACGATTTACTTAAACGATATTCATATATGTTGAAATTCAAACATTTATGAAAATCTTTCAGAAATCATAATTAAGAATTTGCAACGTTTTCATTTACAAATTTGTCTTAGGAAAAAAAGCGATTTCCCATATGTTTTATGTGTTTTACTATGGAAATTTTGGTTTTTTCGTCGTTTCTAATTCCCTTATAAAAGCTTCGTTTTTTAGATTATGGCTTGTATAATCAAGGTTGCTTTGACTAATTCCATTGAAAATGCTTTGGTATGACGCGATAAATCACTTGTGCCAAATATAAAATTTCTATATTTTCACAATGGTTTAACCAATTTGGAACATCACTAATTGAGACGGTGAATTGTTTTCGAAGGCGTCGAATGACTTTAAATGGACCATCATAGGGAGTAGATAAGCCTGTGCGAACCTTATCTGTTGCTGGTTGGTAGAGGTAAAAGAGGATTTTCGACAAAGAACTCACCTGGTAGCTTGATGGTTTGCCCATAAACCATTTCAGCTCATGAGCACTTCAGATCTTATTTCTCTGTTGCTCGGATCCCCAGTAATACGATGGGTATTTCTGAACCCCAATTGATTGTGTTTCCTCTGGCCATTAGCACGGCTTTGAGTTGCCGGTGGAAACGTTCAAACATGCCGAAAAGCTTGGACTCAAACTGCGTTCCTTGATCAGTAGTCATATTAAGGAGCACACCGAATGGTGAAACGTAATTATTGACAAAAGTCAAGGCAATGGTTGTAGCTGACATATTGGTCATGCAGTAGGCTTCGGGCCAGCGAGTGAATCGATCGACACAGGTGAGTAAGTGAGTATCTCCATTAGATGGAGGAAGTGGTCCTTCTATATCTATATGGGTATGTTCAAAACGACCTGATGGTATTTGGAATTGTCCATGGGTTGATTTAGTATGCCGTTGAACTTTGGCACGTTGGCAGGATAAACAGGACTGAGCCCATTGGCTTACGTTTTTGTTCATACTAGGCCAAAAATATCGAGCAGTAATCAATTTACGAGTAGCACGAACACCAGGATACGAAATGATATGTAAAGTGTCGAAGATAAATACGATAAATGGGCGATTGTACCCAGTTGATGTTTCGCAGATGACTTTGAGGCCAGGCAATTGGAAAAGTGCCAGTTTCAAAATAATTTCTGAAGTTCTAGGAACGTTCTGAACGTTATCGCGTCCGTGAACATGCTGAATGTCCGTGGTAAATTGGAACAAAAATAGTTGATAAATGATAACCTTTGGATTGTTCCTTACAACAACTATTTTACCATGAGGCAATGTGACGTTTACTTGAAATTGCAATGACCAATTATAGATCACAGTCATGTTTTTTATCATCTTGCTGTACATCTTCCCGATGAGCAAATCGTATACTTTGAGTACGGAAATGAGGATGCAGCTGTAAATAGAGCCGAAAATCGTCTAACACAGTTGACTGCTTGGTTTCAATTAAAGGCAAGTGATGTTAATGCACGAACTCTTTTATATACTGAAATACCTGAACAATATACATTTGGTACAGTTTCGAAACCAAGAAAAAGAGGAGGTGGCAAAACTATTACAAGAGTGTATGCAGTAAATCCGAAGGACCAAGAACGATTTTATTTGAGATTGTTGCTACAACCAGAGGTGCAAGCAGTTTCGATTTTCTCAAAACAGTTAATGGTATAACGTGTGACACGCTTAAGAATGCTGCAATTCAATTCAATTTACTAACGAAGCATCAACAGTTACTGCACCATATCATATACGAAAAACATCTGCACCTATGTGTGTCTTTAATCTTCCAAAAAATATATTGGAATTGTATGAAAAGTTTAAAGAGTACTTGATAGAAGATTATGCATGTTTTCATGAAGATCAAATTGCTGAAAAGAAATAGGAAGAATATGAAAAGGCTGAGCAACGCATTCCAACCCTTAATATGGAGCATGTTAACGCCGGAATCGTTTGCCAGCCTTATTAAAATAGAAAATAAACGAAATTCATATAAAATTCATAGAGGGAAATAATCGCCTCTATATTATTGTGATGACAAGTAAATTGCGTCTATAGAGTGCAAAGTCCGAGATGTATCTAAAAAGTTCATAAGAAAGGTTGTTGAACTGCACTAAAATTTTATTATTATTATATATAATTCAACTTGTTATTAATTATTAGTTAACTCTGTTAAAACTTCGTACAAATTATGTAACCAATATGCATTAACGTATTACTAAATTATTACCAATATGCATTAACTTATTTTGCATTAACCAAAAATGTAATAGTTTATTTGTTTACTAAATTTGGACAGCTACCAAGGCCAACATTATAATAAAATTGTAATGATGAAGTTGGTAGCCGCCTATTATATAACACATGTACTTATTTTATACGAGTTCTGTATTCCTTCAACTTTTTGTTATGTATTCACATGATATAATAATTAATTGCCGTCTTACTTTGGTAAAAGTTATTCCTATCCGGATAGGAATGAAATTTTGCCCAAAGTAAGAACAATTCTTCTTCAGAATAATTTTTTTTTTTACTTTCAACAGTTGGTACCGAGCCCTAAAATATAATTTATTATTTAGAATTTTAACAAATATAAAATAATAACAACAAATTATTGAATAAAGTGTAATAATTCCAAATGATAACTAACAAAATTTAATATTCTGATTTATCGAAAATTAAATAATTATTATTTAATACCAACTCATAAAATTAAAATATATTATTTATTTGCTCTAGTGGTAAACACTGCAATTAGGTGAAGAAGAGAATTTTTCAATTCCTTCTTCTCAGCGGAATGAATCTCTTCATTCCGGAATGAAAATACACGGCATTGTTGTTGTAAAATTGCCAAAGTAAGACTACAAATAATACAAGATTAAACACGAGAGAGCCAAAAACACGCTGGTGCGGTGCGCCAATATTTTTTTTTGTTTTCTCTCTATCTCTATTTTTGTTTATTGCTTTGCTTGAAGGCGAGTTTATCTCGTTTCTGTGTCGTAATCGTAATCGTAAAACTCCGCAGTATTACTACTGAGAATATTAGAGAGTAAAAACTTCATATAAAAAAAATTTCATTTGGTAAACAAACTTCCCCTGCGGATTGAAAAATTTTCATTTCGCGTCGTAATACTCTCCAAGATTGCAACCTCAAAACAATAAATTTACAAATTATTTGTGCTCATTATGTATGTTTCGCTCAATTGCGTTTTGCTAATTATGACTGTCCGCCATTTTACAACAACAACAAAATGTTGTAAAAGTAAGATACAAATAAATTTTGGCAGGATTTAAGAAACAATTTATTTGGAAATAAAATACATAATATGTTTCGAATTATGATCGAAATGTAATGGAGGATTTTTTTTTTCAAGCATCACATGAATAACATCTAACATCAATCAAATTGATTCAAAAACATTTCTGCTAAAACAATAATAAAAATGATGCACAATAACAAAAAAAATGGCCTAAAAACCTAAAATCTATAAACTAATACTCCATTGTCTCCATACTCAATCATCCAAGAACAAAGCCAAACTAATACCAAGTTTCCATCGTTAATAGTATAATATCAAAATAGTATATTAATATTATACTTTCATTCCTTATCGGGTTTCCATCATTTGGTGTGAAGTTAAAAGCGTTTTAAATTTTTGCGTTTGAACTTGGATGCAATTCATTATTTTGTTGGCGAAAAATGATCAAAACCTACATATTTTACTCATATTTATAATTACTTGAAGAAATCTTAAACACACACTACGACCTCAGCCTAAAAAAAATTAATTTAAATAAGAATTCAAACAAATCTATACACTGCCATGTTTGCACTGTTAAAATTACAATTTGCTACCTATTATATTTTTGATAGCTAGTATAATGAAATATTATAATAAACTATTATACTATCAACTTCGAGTTTCAATCGTCATAGTATAATAGTATAATACTATTATGCTATTATACTACGACGATGGAAACCCGGTATGAAATGTTACTGAATTGAATTTATTTGTGTCGCTTTGACATAAATATATTGAGCGAACGTTTATTTGGAGATGGTTGCTCAGTTTATACCAATTTAATAAAGAAAAAATCAACGATATTCGGCTAACTTCATTTCAAACTGCGGAGTAATACTCCGGAGTTTTACGACACAGAAACGAGGTAAACTCGCCTTCAGTTTTTATACGATTTCTCGAGCCGATCAGCCGATACGTGACCGACAGTCATTACAAGAATGAAGGTCAAACAGAACGTGTTTTTTTTATTGTTAGATATTTTTTTATATATGATACAAAATATTTTTTAGTTATTTATAATTTGATATTGATTGAATAAGTAATTCATAAATTTTGGATTTATAAAATTGTGCAACCTAAATAATCTAAACTCGCTCAATTACTCTATGAAAATAAAAATGGATTTAGCAAAAATCCAGGTTAACACACTACGACTAAACCCAAAAATTTTCTAAATCGATTTTATTAAACCGCAATCTGTCTAGGGTATTATTCGATTTTTAGATTATTTAATTATGTATTTTTGTAAAAATAACACAATATATATTTTAAAAAATGAATAGAAATGATGTGCACTTCCTCCTCCTTTGGATTGCAAAAGCAATCTGATGATTGAAATATTGTTCTCATTTTTGCTTTTTCTATTATGAAAAAAATGTTGGCGCACCAGAAATAAAGTACTTTTACTTTATCTTGTATTATTGTATCATGATGTATTCATATACATATTTAGATTAGCGTATTTTTACAATTATATTGTCTCTTCCATATTCGACGTTCGTGAAGAACACATCATTGTAGCACAAAAATGTAATTTAAAAATAAATAAAAAATGTACAATAATTAATAAAATTGAAATAAATAAATAAATAATAAAAAATGTTAATTTAAATAAATAATCATAATTAATAATACAGTTCACTAAATTAAAAGTTTATAACTCCAAAGTCTAGTGGCGAATTTATTTCCAGCATCGCCAGAGCAAAAGAGAATTTTCGATGAAATCATTACAGCTGTTGATGGTTCTAATGCTGAATCGCGTTTTTTTATCGATGGGCCAGGTGGTTCTGGAAAAACATATTTATATAATACATTGATGTCATATGTAAGAGGGTAAGGTGGATCGGCTTTAGTATTTGCAACAACTGGCATTGCGGCAGACTTATTGAAAGGTGGAAGAAAAGCTCATAGTAGTTTTAAAATACGATTGTCAGTAACTGAAACTTCTGTTTCTTCAATGAAAATTAGAAATGCAGATATTATAATCATTGATGAAGCATCAATGCTTTCAACACATTCGTTTAGAGTCATTGATCGTTTATTGAAAGAAATTCAAAATGATATAATACCATTTGGTGGTAAATTATTTATCTTAGGAGATGACTACAGACAGACATCAAACGTAGTTTCGAGAAGATCAGTTGTAGATATTGTTGAGCTTTACATCAAAAATTCATTGTTATGGTGTCATGTTAAGAAAAAAAGTTTGGTCACAAATATGAGATCAGCAGGTCAAAATGAATTTAATGATTGGCTTCTACGCTTAGGTGATGGTGAATTGACAAATAATGAGATTGATTTTGATTCTACAATGATTGAAAATGATGACATCATAAGTGCAATATCTGGTGATAAAATTACAACTAACAAACAAAATTATTTTATCACCAAAAAATGTTGATGTTACTGTACTTAATTGTAAAATACTTGGTCTTATGGAGGGCCAAGCAATAGTTTACAGAAGCGTCGATATAATTTCTGATAATCCGAACGATTAAATTGATTTTCCGATTGAATTCCTTAATGCACAATGTCCATCGGGAATGCCTCTGCATTCACTCAAACTGAAAATAGGTGGATTTATTATGCTTATCGTTATTTGAATCCAAAAAGAGGCTTACTTAATGTTACCCGATTAATTGTTAAAGAGCTCTTAACCAATGTGGTCATGGCTGAAATTTTAACTGATTGCAATAAATGTGAAGTAGTCTGTATACCAGAATTGATTTAGAGGCAAGTGCACAAAAAACATATTTAAATAGGTGACCTGAATCATTCAAAATATCGCCAGATATGTATATGGCACGTGAGATGATAAAGTGACATAACTCAAAATTTCAAATTTTTCAGGGGAGCAAAAGAAAAAAAATGCTTATTTCGATTTTACTATACACCAGTAAAACGTCCGTCAGTTTTGGCGGGTTAGATATATTAGTAGATTACTAGTTTAGATAATATATTTTATATAATTTTTGAACACGTCGATGTTCTTTTAATATTTTAAAGTCACAGGGTTGCTCATTGCACGGCTGGATACATTAATGTAAATAAGTTTATCATCCCGATTAATACGATTAGAAAGAATATAGGTAAATGTATTCACATCCGATCGAATATTAAATCCGTCGGAACAAGTTTAGACTACACGCTTTTCGCTTACGATAGAAATTTTCAACATATTCCAAATACTATAAACTTTGACTTTATCAAGCCCCAAAAATTTCGAATTAATAGTAAACATTTTCCCTCTGAAAATTGCCCAAATTGTAAGCAATAGTTATAGTTTTCTTGATGCCAAGCTTGGTGTCTGCACTTCCCCGTGCAGAATAAATATTCACCTAAAAGCAATCACATTTATTATAAATCTGAAATTAAATTAAACAAATTAGTAGATTCATATTTTGTTAACTAAAATTATACTTAGCTTAACTTAATAATTTTCACCAATTTCATGTACACAAAATGTAAATATTATTTGTTGTTGTTTAAATAATTAGAAACGTCACTTTGCGTGGATGAATTCTAATATTTATTTTTTCGGATTTGCGAACGACGCGACGTACCATGGATGATGATAAAATTAAATAAGCGACCAGTCGTTCGTGCTCGGATAAAAATGATGACATAACAAAAATTATTTTTCTCGGCCATTACCAGTGAAACCATTGTACAAGCAACACATAAAAAGTTTTTGTAAAATCTAAAAATTAAAAATAAATTAAAGTTGTACGTTTTATAACGTTTTATTTACCAAACTAAAACAAACCTGTTGATTTATTAAAACCACATTTTTGGAATAAAATTGGATTGTATGCATGCCGTATCTGAAGTAAACCGAACCACGTTCCAGTATCCACTACCATCACCATACAGCTGGTCCTTCGAGCCGGATAGCGGAAAGTATCACACCACTTCAATATCGGTGCATCACGTCAAAAAACCTTAAGTATAATTTAATTTATTTGTAACCTAATTGTTTTTTTTTTTTTTGTCTAAATAATTTTGTACACGTATAACGTAAAGTAAATCGGCTTAGTGAAAACGAAGTGAAATAAGTGAATTGATAGACCGGTAATTTGCTCTTATTCGTCCTTTGTTCAATTAATTATTTACCGTTAAAAATTTTATTTTATTATCGCATAATGGACGCTCTTAAGAGGCGACGTTCGGTGTTAAAAGATCAAATGTCCAGAATTGTGAAATTTGCTGAAGATATCGGAGAATCTACAAAGATGGAAGATATCAAGGCGCGACTAGAGAAAACCGTTAGTTTGTGGACCGAATTCGTAAGCGTTGAAGATCAAATCTTGAGGTCAAGGCCGACGAGCCCTCGCTTTCGGAAGAATTCGAAAAAGGTTACTACCATGCGGTTGCGTTGCTAAATGCTGCTCTTAAACCTTTCCATACACCAGCCCAATTAAATAACTCGGGAATGAATGATGCCATGTGTCAATATCACCAAAGTCCAAGTGAAGCAAGACTACCTCGTTTGAATATTCCCATATTCCAAGGGGATTTTCAAGAGTGGCAAAGTTTTGTCGACCTTTTCAAAAATTCGGTTCATTCAAAGGGGACGCTAGCGGCAGCGCAAAAGCTTCAATATTTAAAGGGTTGCCTCAAGGGCGAACCACTTAGTCTAATTAGACATCTAAGCATTACGGATGCAAATTATTTAGAAGCTTACGAAATTCTTATGAAAAGGTACGATAAGAAAAAAATCACAATAAACAGTTACATTGAGACGTTCGTTAAACAACCTACCATTACCCGCGTGAACTCTTCAACGATTCGGAAATTAGCGGATACTACTGAAGAGATTATCAGAGGTCTCAAAGCAGTTGGTCCACAAGGCGAGTTAAGAGATCCGTGGCTAATTTACCTTATTGTGAATAAACTAGACGACGATAGCAAACAATTTTGGCAACACGAGTCTTCGAAAATTGATCATCCAACTCTGCAAAATCTTATTGAATGTCTTCAAACAAGAGCAGATACACTTGAAGGAATTCGCGAAACCGTTACCAAACCAGTACCACGAATGACTGGAAGTATCAGAGGTATCCATACCACCACCATGTCTAATTTAAATTGTCCGTTATGCAATGTTGAGCATATGCTATACTTGTGCCCAAAATTTCGTGATATGAACACCAATGAAAGAAGAACACTTATAAACGAACAATCGAGGTGTTATAACTGTTTAAGTGACACGCATATGGTTAATTCTTGTAAATCCAAACGTTCTTGTCAGGTCTGCCGAAAGCGACATAATAGTCTTTTACACTTGTCAAATGCGCCAAATTCACAATCCGTATCTCAACAATCAACGTTGCCGTCTGCTAATACCGTAATATCTTCACCCAACATATCATCCAATGCATCATCGTCAACAGGTATGTCTCCGATCAATATTCCATCAACATCAATTTCGCAACCGATCTCACAATCAACTTCAACACATACCACTAACCTACCTCCACCCAACATACATCAACTCGGGGAAAACCAAATGTTACCGTCTACCAGTAGTGAAGCTCTACTAACAAAGCAACCCTATAATATTACCGTGCAATCGCTTTTACCAACATCGATTGTTCATGTGACCGATGCCTTTGGTCAAACTCAACCATGCCGTGTACTTTTGGACTCAGGTTCACAGGCATCTTTTGTAACCGAGGACTGCGTCAAACGGTTGGCATTACCTAGATACAAGGCAAACATTGCAATCAGAGGTGTTGGCTCATCTACAGCGGGAACCACGAGAGGAGCAACGTTTCTTGAAATATCATCTAGATTTGACTCCAGCCCAAAATTGACGATAAACGCTCTGATACTACCAAGAGTAACTTCACCAATGCCGTCAACAAAGATTAATCCAGAATGTTGGGAACACCTAAAGTCGCTGCAGTTAGCGGATCCCACGTTTTTCAACCCAACCCACATCGATATATTGATAGGTTCCGAATACTTCTTCGAAATTTTGAGTGAAGGCAAAATCTCGTGCAGTCAAGGAAATCCAATGGCCCAGAATACCATATTCGGATGGATTATTGCTGGGAATACCAACACCAAACCGACTAATTGCGCAGTACAACTGAATGTGTGCACAGAGTCAGATATCGATCGATTTCTCCGAAAATTCTGGGAGATCGAAGAATTACCTGCAACCAAACACTTCACCGACGAAGAAAAGCTGTGTGAAGCCCACTTCGCTGCAACCCACCAGCGTACGAAAGAAGGCAGATTCATACTTAAATTACCTTTTAAGCAACCCAGAAGACCCTTGGGAAATTCCAGAGAGATGGCTATCCGGCGACTGTTTGCAATGGAAGCCAAATTTAGTAAAGATCACACCCTTAAAAAAGAATACACGGAATTTATGCGTGAATACATAAAATTGGGACACATGGAACGCATACCTCCAACCGCCACGATCAATGACCCAAACACCTCATTTTACATGCCACATCATGCTGTGTATAAGGAATCAAGTACCACTACCAAGCTTAGGGTGGTATTCGACGCTTCGGCGAAATCGGCAAGCAAAGTATCACTGAATGAGAATCTTTTAGTAGGACCTACCATTCAAGATAGCCTGTTCGAAATTCTAATAAGATTTAGAAAGCATGCAGTTGTATTCACGAGCGACGTAGAAAAAATGTATCGCCAAATACTGATAGCACGAGAAGATACCGATTTCCAACGAATCGTTTGGCGTGAAACTCCAGAGTCACCAATCGAGGATTACCGTCTGTTAACAGTTACTTACGGTACAGCTTCCGCACCGTATCTGGCCACGAAAACGTTAGTAACCATTGCCGACATTAATTCATCAAAATACCCAGCAGCATCAAGGATCATTAAGCAAGATCTGTACATAGACGACTTGATGTCAGGAGCCCACACCGAACAAGAGGCTCTTTTGCTACAAACCCAAATTATTCAAATCTTGGAATCAGCTGGCTTTCACCTAAGGAAATGGTCTTCGAACTATCCGTCATTGCTTACATCTATACCGGAAAGCTCACAAGAATTATCACCGATCGAAATTGTTGAGGGAACCCGATCAATTAAATTATTAGGTTTGGAATGGTGCCCGAAAAACGATAATTTTCATTTTAAAGTTTCAGCCAGTCCGAAGCCAACCAACAGCAAACGAGAGATGTTATCTGAGGCATCTAAGATATTCGATCCACTGGGTTGGTTATCACCTTGCACTACTATGGTAAAAACCCTATTTCAGTCATTATGGCTGTTGGATTTACAGTGGGATGACCCATTACCCGTTCATATTTCGAATAAATGGCATCAACTTAGACAAGAATTGAAGGAAATAGAACAAATATCTATACCTCGGTGGTTATTTACGCGAAATGATCACTTTCAATTACATGGATTCTCTGATTCGTCCGAATTTGCTTATTCGGCCGTCATTTATAGCAGAACAGAAACCAAAAATGGCACCATCCAAACCAACATAGTATGCTCAAAAACCAGAGTCGCTCCTATTAAGCATATTTCTATTCCACGGTTGGAGCTATGTGGCGCATTATTACTAACCAGATTAATGAAAACAGTCGTCGAATCGCTACAATCCACTAATAAAGAAATATTCTATTGGACCGATTCAACAAATGTATTATGGTGGTTATCGTCTCATCCGAGATGTTGGAAGAGTTACGTGGCTAACCGGACGTCGGAAATCCTCGAATCAACATCAAGAAACAATTGGCAATATGTGCCTACCAAAGAAAATCCTGCTGATTGCGCCTCACGAGGTATTCTACCGTCGCAATTACACAATTTTGATCTTTGGTGGAAAGGACCGACTTGGCTTCGTGATGATTCGAAATCCTGGCCAAGTCAACAACAGCTTTTATGCACTAAACCAAAAACCGATGAAGAAAAAACATCCAAATTAATCAAGCTGGATATTGTCATGTCAAATCTGTTCCTTCATGATCTCGCCGAAAGATACGCCAAATTTTCCAGATTCATCCGAATCATAGCACGACTACTCCAATTTATATATAACGCCAGGAAGTTATATAGAAATGAGCCAAAATCCATCATGTTATCACCTGAAGAGTATAAAAAGGCAACCGAAATAATCTTCAAATGGGTTCAGGCTGATAACTTTAGTACGGAAATCTCGTGTATTAAAAATAACCAACCTCTACCAAAAAATAGCAAATTACGTGCGTTAAATCCGTTTATAGATGACCAAGAAATCTTACGAGTTGGCAGCAGAATCCAACACGCAAGTATTGAGTACCATACAAAGTTCCCCATCATATTACCCGCACAGCACATCATCACAGAGCTGATTATTGCAGAAAATCACATCAAATATATGCACGCCGGCCAATCATTAATGGTATCCACGCTAAGGCAAAGGTACTGGATACTTAATTGCAAAAATCTAGTGCGACAACAGATCCATCGTTGCATTCCGTGTGCCAGACACAAACCTCAAAAGATGAATCAGTTAATGGGCGATTTACCACCCGCTCGCGTAAACCTAAAATATGTTTTCAACCAAGCCGGAGTCGACTATGCCGGACCTATCTGGCTCCGTTCAATGGTAGGAAGGCGAAGCAAACCACACAAGGGCTATATCGCGATCTTTGTGTGCATGAGCAGCAAGGCAGTTCACATCGAACTAGTTAGTGATTTGTCAACCAGCGCATTTTTGGCCGCCCTAAAGCGCTTTATGTCCAGAAGAGGAGTATGTTCTGACATATTCAGTGATAACGGGACGAATTTTGTTGGGGCCAAAAATCAACTCCAAGAAATTTACAATCTACAAAAATCACTAAAACACAATAATCTGGTTTCCAATTTTTTATTAAATTTTCAGACAAAATGGCATTTTTCACCACCATCCGGGCCTAATTTTGGCGGTTTATACGAATCCGCAGTTAAGTCAACGAAGTTTCATCTAAGACGTGTTCTGGGAAACACCGTACTCAACTTTGAAGAAATGACCACCTTATTGTCACAGATTGAGGCAATACTAAATTCCCGTCCGTTGTGTTCACTATCACCAGGCCCAGATGAAATAGACATGCTAACACCAGCTCATTTTATAATCGGACATCCATTATCATTACCACCCGATCCAGATTTCCAAGCGGCCAAACCTAATACACTTACCCGATGGCATTTTATACAGCAACTAATGCAACATTTCTGGAATCGCTTTAACAAGGAATATTTGACCACACTCCATAACCGTTCAAAGTGGCAACGCAAGCACATAAACATGAAAATTGATGACATCGTATTGATACGCGACCAAAACAGCCCTCCAGCTCAGTGGCCATTAGGCAAAGTTTGCCAAACACATCCTGGCACAGATGGACTTGTTCGAGTGGTGTCTATAAAAACCAAAGCCGGAATATTTCAACGTCCAATCACCAAGCTAGTATTGCTACCAGTAGCTTGAACACTTTCGGTTCAACGTCGGCGGTATGTCTGCACTTCCCCGTGCAGAATAAATATTCACCTAAAAGCAATCACATTTATTATAAATCTGAAATTAAATTAAACAAATTAGTAGATTCATATTTTGTTAACTAAAATTATACTTAGCTTAACTTAATAATTTTCACCAATTTCATGTACACAAAATGTAAATATTATTTGTTGTTGTTTAAATAATTAGAAACGTCACTTTGCGTGGATGAATTCTAATATTTATTTTTTCGGATTTGCGAACGACGCGACGTACCATGGATGATGATAAAATTAAATAAGCGACCAGTCGTTCGTGCTCGGATAAAAATGATGACATAACAAAAATTATTTTTCTCGGCCATTACCAGTGAAACCATTGTACAAGCAACACATAAAAAGTTTTTGTAAAATCTAAAAATTAAAAATAAATTAAAGTTGTACGTTTTATAACGTTTTATTTACCAAACTAAAACAAACCTGTTGATTTATTAAAACCACATTTTTGGAATAAAATTGGATTGTATGCATGCCGTATCTGAAGTAAACCGAACCACGTTCCAGTATCCACTACCATCACCATACACTTGGCATCAAAGCTACTAAAAACGGAATTTTTCAAAATATAACATGTGTTTCCGAATTTTATAAATTTTAAGTCGAAATGGACGTGCACACAATGTTGATGTTATTTTATTTTGATGTCAGATATAAGAATTTTCTCACGATTATCATTTCAATGTTGCATTTTGACCATCAAAAACTGCGAAGTATTCGGCTATTTGATTTACATATTTTACCATGAATTATTGAAATTTCCGTTATCTTCTTTTTCAAAGATGTATCACATCATAACATGAATAATGGTGACAGAATTTTGCGGAAGGTATTGTGCTTTCTGGTAATTTAGCAAAACAGGTGTAGGTTGTAAATTTATGAACCGATTCAAAATAAATTAATCATCCGTCATTATAACATAAACAATTTACTCACAACCACTTTCGATTAGGAACATAACCTGTTTAGGAGCAATATAAATATACACACACAAGGCATAAATAATGGGGGCCATAAATATTTAAATTTTATAAAAACAACAACAATTTTAATTAGCATTGTGTGAACGACTCTTTTGTTTTGTATTTTCAAATTTTATTAGCATTTTTCATTCATAAAAATACGACGGTGTGTACGACATTAATTCATATCAGTTCTGGATATATAGGTATATCATTCGGGGCTATCAGGTTCTTCTTATATTCGCGTTCCATAATCGTAATTCATAAATGTTGAGGTTGCATTCTTGTAGTATATATTTTACTAATAACTTCTAAATATATTTCCGGGATACATCTCTATGAAACTTGCGTTGTTTATTTACGATCAACAGTTTAGATATAAACAAAAATAGTATTATACCGTCATACACATGTATAAATCAAACGTAATTTTGTGGAATAATTTTTTATTGTGGGTGATTTTGCTAAAACAAATGACAGAATATTTATTATAAAATTGACCACCCAAATGAAATCTTTTATAATTTAAACAAACATATTTTTACTTATAATTTAAGACGATCAATTTTAGGGGTTCAAGATCAAAATGTTATCAAAATATTGTTTTATTTTTGATGATTTTCTGTTAAAACTGCTAAAGTGGTTATGCAGATGTTCTTGAATACTCGTAAAGTAATTTAATATAAACAATATATAAATATTTGCTCTTCTGCGCCTGTTATATTATAGAAAACATTAATCATCGTGATGGAATGTTCGAATAACACTTATTGAATTATGTGCAGAGTTATTTAATGCAGGCGCCAACCAACAAATTTTATAGTTTGAAATTTATTTTTGATCAATTAGGTCATAATGATAATTGAAATTGTCCTTATTAAAATTTGCACAACAATTGAAATTGAAATATTTTTTTTTTTTTTTTTCGAAGATTCTAAAATGTATATGTATATAAATTCGATTCGAACGTATTCGATTCTACGAAATGTTATATTTGTATTTGATTCAAATAAGAAACGAACAATTCAAATAAGAATCCAGTATTTCGTAGAGTTTATGCCATTTGAAATTATTTTTGGTAATAGACCAACAAACAATTTATTATATTCCGATGATTATGAATCCGAATTCCGATTTCGATTTCAGAATTGCTGGAAGATAATACAAGAAAATATCACGAGAAATAAAATTGCTTCGAAAAAGTTTTATGATAAAACTGTAACAAATGTTATATTTAATGTTGATGACTTGGTTTTGTTATGAAATACTTAAAGTAATGCAAGGCAAGTTATGTAGATAATCTGTGGAATGGTCACAAAATCGTAGAAGTATAAAAGTATAATAATCGCTTAAAATAATTTCACTATTAGAAACAGTTTCATGATAATTCTGAGAAGTACTTTTACAAATTTATTTAAGATAGTGATTACAGCTCTATCACTGTATATTTGTTCCAGTATTTTAACATCAAACCGAATCATAGCGGTATAACTGTGAGGGGTGTGTTCCCTTTGTCTCAGTAAATGCACCTTTTCCCAAATTGTCTTACACCGGGCTAGCTCACCAGGAGGGGGCTCTCATTTATCAGCATAAATAACAAAAAATATAATATGTTCAACCTAAGAAATCACGTACGGAAAAGAAATCCCCATCAAATTCGATTATTGCAGTATCCATTACACACACTTCACAACTCACCTTATCACGGAACCAAATTTAATTTCCTTCTTAATTTAAATTTACAGTAAAATAAAAAAAATTATTTAAACACTTACAATCATTATCCTCCGCAAGGCCTTCCAGAGATCGATGAATGAATATGCAAAAAAATACCACTAATATGTTCGATGCACAAAAAAAATTAAATTTGTCCGACTTAATTAGGTATATGTACAATTATTATTAATTGTAGGGCCATGTGGGCGTTAAGCCACCTGCACTGCAACCTAAAAGATCTTTTGTGCATGGACCCTGCTCAATGATCCGTCCAGTCAATATTCAGGCTCTTAATGAACCTAACAATACTGCAGGCCGGTATATGATACACACTATCTGGGCTCATTACTCTCCCTCCTAGATGTTGTAGTCTTTGGCGGAAAATGGCTGGGCAATATCACAGAACGTGTTCCGCTAATTCCGCTTCCAGGTCGCAGAAGCGGCATTCATCTGTCGTACTTAGGCCTATTTTCTTAAGGTGATACCTTAAGGATGAAGCCAGTAAGCAGCCTCAACTCAGGTTTCCTAAGTACAAGACACTCCTTTACCCTGACTGACGAAGCTGAAATAAATTTCTTCGCCTGTCGCAAACCTGGAATTCTGCGCCAATAGGAGGACTTTTGCACATCCTCCCAGCGTTTTACCGCTGCCCTAAGGTGCCCCTTAGTGACGCCGCAGAAGGGCTCTGGTCCAATGAATGGAGAAGCAGAACCCTCGCGGGCGAGGCCATCAGCTGCCTCATTTCCCACAATTCCAGTATGACCTGGCACCCAAATAAGTGTTACCTTATTTGAGCTTGCCAACTGTTTAATAACCTTCAGACAGTCCCATACCAGCCTTGACTCAACGGTAAAAGACCTAAGAGCCTTTAAGGCCGATTGGCTGTCTGATACAATATAAACCTTTGCGTCGTTTAGGCCTTTTGCAATGCCTATCCTAGCACAAAGTTCTATATCATATACTTCAGCTTGAAAGACGGTACCGTTGTTACCCAAGGACTTCGAGAGGGCAGTCCCGCTCCCGTATAATCCTATCCCCGTCCCATCTTCCGTTTTTGATCCATCTGTAAACCATACCATTGACCCTCGCTCAAAGGATGGTCCCCCTATTCTCCACAAATCCCGGTTAGGTAAACTAACACAAAATGGTTTGTGGAAGTCCAGTTTAGCTGGCATACAGTCGGAAAGCATTCCTATGGTATGGTCTGTCTGGAATTCCCGGACGATTTCCAGGTGGCCCACCATATTGCCCGGTTTGATATTTCCCGCCGCCTGCATCTTAAGGGCCATAATAGCAACCTCCTTTTTAACATGCAGATGCAATGGTGTCAGTCCTAGGAGAGCCTCCATTGCTGCGGTTGGACTTGATTTCATTGAGCCCGTAACCCCAATGCAGGCTATACGCTGAACCTTATTCAATAAAGTTTGCGCTGTCCTCTGTTCAGTATTAGGCCACCACACTACCGATGCGTAGGTTACCATAGGCCTAATGATTGTTAGGAATGACCAGTAGATCATTTTTGGTTGTAGTCCCCAAGTACGCCCATAGAGTCTCTGACAGGCCCAAAAAGCCTTAGTGGCCCTATTTTGAACTTTAAGTAAATGTTGTTTCCAGTTCAGTCTTTGATCTAGGATAACCCCTAGATATTTAACCTCTTTGGAAAAACAGACAGTAGTGCCGTTTAACGAGGGAGCTATAAGCGAGAGCTTATTCCTCCTCGTAAAAGGTACAATGACAGTTTTGTTTGAATTGACACTAAGTCCTTTCTTGTTACACCACTGCCATATTAAATCGAGTGCATTTTGCATGAGATCAGAGATGATCCCATCAAACTTGCCTCTAATTATGATAGCCACATCATCCGCATAGCCCTGGACATCAAACCCATAGTTACTCAGAAGGACAAGTAGTCTGTCAATAACCAATGACCATAAAAGAGGAGACAGCACGCCGCCTTGAGGACAGCCCTTTACGGCCCTGATGGTTACTGACTCGCCACCTAATCTGGCTGTAATCTCGCGATGTTCCAGCATGGAGCGTATCCACCTAATTGTAGAAGGCTGCTCTCTCTATCGATCTGTAGGAGGTATTATCAATAGCCCCCTCAATGTCCACAAAGGCACAAAGGGCAATTTCCTTATACGCCACCGTTCTTTCAATCCTTGTGACTAGACCACTAAGAGCCATCACAGTGGATTTACCAGTTTGATAAGCAGACTGATCCCGATGCAGCGGATTATTAACAATTTTTCCAGCGTCTTCAAGAGAAACGATGTATGTAAGGCTAATTGGCCGATACGCCTTGGGCTGGGTGTCCAAACGACCCCCTCCCTTTGGTATAAAGACTACATTTTATTTCCTCCATAGCTTCGGAATATAGTTAAATGCATAACTTGCCCGAAACATCTGGATCAAGCTGGGGAGTCTTTCCTCAATACCTTTTTGGAGTAAAGCAGGTAAAATACCATCCCCTCCAGCAGATTTAAAAGGTTTGAAAGAGCCAATAGCCCATCTCATCTTGCTGGGTGTGAAAATTTTCCCAGAGAAACTCCAGATCCTACTGTGAGGTGCATAGGCTACCTCACTTGAAGGGTCATTCGGGTCCTCTTGGGCTCCTAACACTATTAAATCCGGAAAGTGGGTACCTAATAGTAACTCCGGCGTTTCCTTCCGATTTTCAGTGAAACTTCCGTTTTGCTTCTGAAGAAGCCCTAAACCATTTGAGTGATCCCTGGAAAGAACTTTCTGGAGACGAGTATATGTACAATACTTTACTAATCAATTAAAGTAAATGATTGTACTAAAAACAAATTATCCAATTAATTTAAATTATCAACGAAAATTGAGATCAATATTTTCAATATCTCATTTTAAAAAACTAATATTAAACATTACTATCTAAATTAAAGTTAAATATAAGTACATAATAAGTTTAAGAAATTCAAAATAAAATAAAAATTTGTAATTATAATTCCAAATTTTAAGCGTGCTTGAACACAGCTTTTGATATGCTATTAATTGACCCCACAAATATTTGTTTGTTTCCCATTCATGGACTCGCGTATGAATGAAACGGTTTATGGTACAAATTTATTTCACTTTTTCATTCCCTATCAGACGATCAATGCGATTTTTCAGTAACCAAAAGATGAAGTGGCGAATGTATCCAATAATGTATCCTCCAATAATGTAACATCAATTCGTTGGCTTTTTGGTTGTTCCTCGCCAATCGATTCCACAAACAACCAATTTTTCTATTTTGATAAATATTTTGTTTTGTTATTTTATGGTTTTTTTGTTTTGTTTTATTTATATGATTAGTCACTCGCGATCGAACTGCAATCACAACCAAAAAAATAAAAATATTAAATATTGGGTGGTGGGAGAAACAAATAAAACAAAATATTGTTTTGGATGTATCAGGTGAATGGACAATTTTAAGTGACCACATTCAATTGCCACAGACGATGACCATCTGTGCTGCATAGCATAATTAACGTAACTCTACACAACAGGTTTCAATAGAATTTCGTCATAAAATTCGATTAGAAGCTGCAAAAATGAAGTGATTATATTTAAATGGTAAATGTCAGAAAGATTGAAACACATTAAAGCTTCAACCCTTTGGCATGATATACTCCAATGTTTTTACCGCTTTCATTTTCAACAACATATGTTACATGACCAGTTTTCTTAAGGATTCTTCCGGGAATATATAGAGGGGCCAGTTTAGAGGAACATTGTTTATTTTTTTCACTAACTGGATGTGTTTTTATGTGTACTCTCTGGCCTGGCTGAAAAGAAATGGCCCGTATTCGCAAATTATACGCTTTTGAATATGATCCAAAAGCTCTCTCAAGGTTATCCTTCATAATTTTGCGTATAATAGGTTGTTTATAGTGTGCCGGAAGAGTTTATAGTGTGCCGGTAGATGTCTGTGTCATCTAAAGATTTTAATTAATCGAGTGAAATATATGTGCCACCATGAAGTATCATTTCGTAGCCAAAAAGTGGGTAAAAGGGAGAGCATCTGATAGATCTATGAACTGAGCTTCTTAAGGCAGCTGCAATTTCTCCTAGATGTTGGTCTCACATTTTGTGATCGGTTTTTATATATACCCGAATTGCACTCAAAACTGATCGGTTGACCCGTTCCGAGGCATTTGATTGAGGGGAATATACTAGGGTTCATTGTGCCTGTGAAGTTTATAACAACGAAAATAACATATACGTATACGATTCCAATTGGAATTTTATATTAGTAGTTTGTATTGGTGAGTTACACTGTTAAAACACATATTAAAGTAAGAAAGAGATATTAAATTAGAAAGAGATGATTCATGCTATCTCTTTTTATTATTCCACATATCTCTTTCATTTAAAAAAAATAATAAAATTTAGCGAAATATTTTAGAATCCAAAGAAAAAGTGTGAAGTTTATACCAAAAAATATGCTTTAGTGAAATGAAATATTTCAGTCAAGGATTTTTTTGGTATAAACTTCACACTTTTTTATAGATTTTAAAATATTTCGCTCAACAAATTTAAAATTTTTTAAAAACAAAAAAAAATTATTATATTCTTTGGAAAACATTACCATTCCTATAAACAGTTAATAGTTTCAATCTAGGTAAATAACAAGAAAACTAAAAAATCCCGGAATACAATAAGAACAAACTACGCTAACAGATGCGACTAAATTAAACTAGTGGCTTTAGGTTTAGTGCATCAAGTGGATTAGGCTTTATTTCCAATCATTGCTGTAAGTCATACCGATTTTTAACATGTGAGTGTTCGCGGTGAATAACAAGAAATCTTAAAAATCCTAGAGTTTGTTGTAAGATGCGACTAAGTTAAATTAGTAGCTGTATGTCTAGAGCATCAAATGGGCTATGTGCCATTTCTAAACGGAGGGGATGAATATCATTTTTTGTTACTGTACTTCATACCGATTTTTAATTTTTGAGTAGTTTTGCATTCGAGTTGAATAACAAGAAATCTTAAAGATATTAGAGTTTGTTGTAAGATGCGACTAAGTTAAATTAGTAGCTGTATGTTTAGAGCATCAAATGGGCTATGTGCCATTTCTAAACGGAGGGGATGAATATCATTTCTTGTTACTGTACTTCATACCGATTTTTAATTTTTGAGTAGTTTTGCATTCGCGTTGAATAACAAGAAATCTTAAAAATACTAAATTCGGAAATCTATCTATAAGTAATTCAGACCGAGTTATATACGTTTCTCGTTTGATGCCGTTATTAACTAATTGTGAAATGAATTTAAAATACGAATTCTGATTCAATGATTCAAACAAAATTTTGTAAAATTCTATATCCAAGCCAACTGAATATAAAATTTGTGTTAGCGAGTCGAAACCACAAGTCGCTGTTACACTTATCCTTTTGTTAAGTTTAGTGTAAACAAATCCGTTTGACAATAATGAGACGGATTTATTTTTAAACATTTTGGATATGCTGGACTGTCGAACTATCGGAAGCTTTATCAGTGACGTATTTTTATTTTTTTTTTTTTTTTTTTTTTTTTTTTTTTTTTTTTTTTCTGTTTATTTATTTATTTTATTTTATTTATTTAATCTTATAAATTTGGTATAAGCATGCAAACTCTATTTTGAGCTTGGGCTCATTACAATAAAGCGGGCAGCGACGGGTAGTAAACATAACCAAAAAATCAAAATGTTGTATAATATTTCGTTTATTTGTCGCTAATTGTTGTTTACGCATTCTTGGCTGAAGGAACAAGTGTTTTGTTGAATACCGTTTTATGACTCTTTGCCAATATGCTTAGGAGACCTGTATACTTTTGATTTTTTGTATGATTTTTTGGTATGAAGTACAGTAAACAAAAAATAAAAATTGATATTCATCCCCTCCGTTTAGAAATGGCACATGGCCCATTTGATACACTAATCATACAGCTACTAATTTAACTTAGTCGCATCTTACAACAAACTCTAGAATTTTTAAGATTTCTTGTTATTCAACGCGAATGCAAAACTACTCAAAAATTAAAAATCGGTATGAAGTGCAGCAACAAAAAATTGATATTCATCCCCTCCGTTTGAAAATGGCATATGGTCTATTTGATACACTAATCATACAGCTACTAATTTAACTTAGTCGCATCTTACAACAAACTCTAGCATTTTTAATTTTCTTGTTATTCACCGCGAATGCAAAACTACTCCAAAATTAAAAATCGGTATGAAGTACAGCAACAAGAAATGATATTCATCCCCTCCGTTTAGAAATGGCACATGGCCCATTTGATACAATAAACATACAGCTACTAATTTAACTTAGTCGCATCTTACAACAAACTCTAGCATTTTTAAGATTTCTTGTTATTCAACTCGAATGCAAAACTACTCAAAAATTAAAAATCGGTATGAAGTACAGTAAACAAAAAATAAAAATTGATATTCATCCCCTCCGTTTAGAAATGGCACATGGCCCATTTGATACAATAAACATACAGCTACTAATTTAACTTAGTCGCATCTTACAACAAACTCTAGAATTTTTAAGATTTCTTGTTATTCACAGCGAATGCAAAACTACTCAAAAATTAAAAATCGGTATGAAGTGCAGCAACAAAAAATGATATTCATCCCCTCCGTTTGGAAATGGCATATGGTATATTTGATACACTAATCATACAGCTACTAATTTAACTTAGTCACATCTTACAACAAACTCTAGGATTTTTAAGATTTCTTGTTATTCAACGCGAATGCAAAACTACTCAAAAATTAAAAATCGGTATGAAGTGCAGCAACAAAAAATGATATTCATCCCCTCCGTTTAGAAATGGCATATGGTCTATTTGATACACTAATCATACAGCTACTAATTTAACTTAGTCGCATCTTACAACAAACTCTATAATTTTTAAGATTTCTTGTTATTCACCGCGAATGCAAAACTACTCAAAAATTAAAAATCGGTATGAAGTGCAGCAACAAAAAATTGATATTCATCCCCTCCGTTTGGAAATGGCATATGGTCTATTTGATACACTAATCATACAGCTACTAATTTAACTTAGTCGCATCTTACAACAAACTCTAGCATTTTTAAGATTTCTTGTTATTCACTGTGAATGCAAAACTACTCAAAAATTAAAAATCGGTATGAAGTGCAGCAACAAAAAATGATATTCATCCCCTCCGTTTGGAAATGGCATATGGTATATTTGATACACTAAGCATACAGCTACTAATTTAACTTAGTCACATCTTACAACAAACTCTAGGATTTTTAAGATTTCTTGTTATTCAACGCGAATGCAAAACTACTCAAAAATTAAAAATCGGTATGAAGTACAGTAAACAAAAAATAAAAATTGATATTCATCCCCTCCGTTTAGAAATGGCACATGGCCCATTTGATACAATAAACATACAGCTACTAATTTAACTTAGTCGCATCTTACAACAAACTCTAGAATTTTTAAGATTTCTTGTTATTCACAGCGAATGCAAAACTACTCAAAAATTAAAAATCGGTATGAAGTGCAGCAACAAAAAATGATATTCATCCCCTCCGTTTGGAAATGGCATATGGTATATTTGATACACTAATCATACAGCTACTAATTTAACTTAGTCACATCTTACAACAAACTCTAGGATTTTTAAATTTCTTGTTATTCACCGCGAATGCAAAACTACTCAAATGTTAAAAATCGGTATGACGTACAGTAAACAACAAAATAAAAATTGATATTCATCCCCTCCGTTTCGAAATTGCATATGGTCTATTTGGTACACTAATCATACAGCTACTAATTTAATTTAGTCGCATCTTACAACAAACTCTAGAATTTTTAAGATTTCTTGTTATTCACAGCGAATGCAAAACTACTCAAAAATTAAAAATCGGTATGAAGTGCAGCAACAAAAAGTGATATTCATCCCCTCCGTTTGGAAATGGCATATGGTATATTTGATACACTAATCATACAGCTACTAATTTAACTTAGTCACATCTTACAACAATCTCTAGGATTTTTAAGATTTCTTGTTATTCAACGCGAATGCAAAACTACTCAAAAATTAAAAATCGGTATGAAGTGCAGCAACAAAAAATGATATTCATCCCCTCCGTTTAGAAATGGCATATGGTCTATTTGATACAATAATCATACAGCTACTAATTTAACTTAGTCGCATCTTACAACAAACTCTAGAATTTTTAAGATTTCTTGTTATTTCACTTCGAATGCAAAACTACCCATACATTTGGTATTAGTAATACATATTTCATTCCAAATTCCAATAAGAAGTAGTATTAACAGTGTATTCACTAATACATGTTTATATTTTGTTATTTGGTATAAACTTCACTACAGTGGTTCATTCGTGTTTAATCCCGAATGTCTTTAAAAAATTCTGAAAATCCTTACTGGTAAATTGAACTCCATGGCCTGTAAATACAATTTGTGGACATCCAAATACATTAAAAACTTCATTTGTCAGGAAGTTGATTAAGGACTTAGTAGTTGCCGTAGCCATTGATTTCATTAAAGGAAATTTAGTTAGCTGATCTAGGACAACTAAAATGATCGTCTTACCATTTTTAGAGCGCGGATATGGCCCGAACAAATTTTTTAAAACGGAACTTTATCCAAGAATGATTTTAGAATTCAATCTCCATCGCGTATGTCTAATTTAACCAAAATCGTTTAAGAAATAGCCAAGTCCTTCCTAATTGGTCATATTCCAGAACTTTATCTAAAAACCATTTTAGAAATCCCATTTCCATCGTACATACAAAATTTCACTAAAATCGGATAAGCAATAGCCAAATTCAATCTTAGTTGACCATATTCCAAAATTTTATCCAAAAACCATTTTAGAATCCCATTTCCATCGCGCATACCAAGTTTCAATAAAATCGATAAGTTAATGGCCAAGTTCCCTCCTAGTTGGCCATATTCCAGAAGTTTATCCAAAAATCATTTTAGAATCACATTTCCATCGTACATGCTGAATTTCGTCAAAATCGGATAAGAAATGACCAAGTTCCTTCGTAATTGGCCATATTGCAGAACTTTATTTAATTTTCTGTCGTCTCTTATGGGCGAGTATTACAAAAAAATCGTACGATCGTTAAGGGTTAACAAGTAACAAATGCAAAATGTAAAAAAAATCGTTTTTTTATTTTAATGATCACTTGTTCCTTTAATTGTTTTGTAAAACTTTGATCAATCTGCCCAGAAAAACGGTTGGATGGATCAATTTGAAAATAATACAGGGCTATTAGGAGTATATTAAACTGTAAAATGGCCTGGCAACATTAGTATTTTCATCAATATTTGTAAAGTAACGGTAGATTTACTAAGACAACCTAAAAAGTCGTTTTTTGGTACTATTTTCAAATCAGTATTGAGGGTGAAAAAAAATTTGTTTTCAAATAATCATTAAAGGATCTTGTAAGAAATTTACTCAAGTTTTTAAGGCGGCCCTAAAATTTGCTGTGCAATCATTGGTTGCTGAGATTTAAATGTCAAAGACAAAAGGATCTTTTTTGATTCAAAGTCAGATATCTCAGCAAAAAGTTGACGTAGAGAGACCAAAAAGAAATTAAATTTACGCCTAATTAACAGGCTAACCGACCTATGCATTGGTTTAACTTAAAAAAAAATTCCCGAGCCCATAAATATTTACAAAAAAAAAAAAAGAAATTTTTTTTTTCGCGCTCTCTTTTATGATTGCGTGATAATGATATCTCACAAAAATGTTCCGCTCAAAAATCTCAAAACTAGAGATTTGAGCTTTAAAATGCTTTTCTTTTCATCTCTGTACGACCGTATTTTACAAAGATACAGCTCTTCAAAAAACACTAAAAAAATTGGAAAAATGTGTGCTCCTTTAATTTTTTGGAGTAGTGTATAATTCGCTAATACAACTTACACAGTATATTCTGTATATATAGAATGTAAATTGTGTTACAATCAGTCCAGTCGCCGCGGCCTGAGGAGAAGGAGATTTTTTTCATAATCATAAGCTCATCAGTTCGAAACTGGATTATGTAAGTTCGCTTACAATTTTTCGGAAATAGTAACTTTAAATAAAATTTAGATCTGTTAGAGTTAACATAAAATTCATTGCGATTTCTTGTGCCATAATTGTGTATATCTTTGACAAATTGGAAAAAATGTTTGTAGTACAACAAGCCTTGAATTGCTTTGTAAAACATAGAATTGTACAAACACACTTGTTTCACATTGAACGTATTATCAACAGTATCTAACATGTAATTATTGGTATTGAACCACAATGGGCTTAAATAATTTAACCAAGAGTATACATGCGCATAATAAATATTCCACAACATTTCAGAGCTTAAGTAAAGCCTTACTTTTCTAAATACAAATAAAAATGGGCTGATACCTGCTAATATACTATGTAGATGGTGATACCGCAAGTTAGAAGGCCGTCAAGCTCAAGATATACAAAAATGTCACCCTGTGAAATACCGGTTCCATTTACTTGAACGACAATGTTAGGTGTGATAACAGCATTCCTTTTATAGAACAACATATAGTGGGATTTGTTTAAATTTAGAGACAAATCAGTATTAAGCAGCCAACATAGCTAACAGGTCTATATCATACTGCATTATAGATTGAAGGGTACTGTAGTCCTGCGCAGAATATAAAATGCACATATCATCAGCGTACATTTGAAGTTTCCCCTTAAATGGTAAATAGAAACAATCATTAATAAAAAGCAATGGTGGCAGAAGAAGTTCTGCCGATTTACCCGTTGAAAATGGAGTTAGTAACTTGAAGAATCACCTATCTCAATACTCAATGACAGTAAAATACAATTTACATACACATACATACTCGACGGATAATTAAATGAAGGTTTGATTTTCATTATTTAGAAATTTATATAAATCATGTTTAAGACAAAATATAAGAATTTTACTATTTATCGACTTTTGTATTAAATTTCAATATTAATAATAAAATATTAAAAATATTTTAAATACATTTATATTTTCTTAAACTTACGATTTATTTGATTGTTTTTTTTCTTCTACCAAATTAATTAAATATGTTCCTATTACCACTTGATTGATTGATTGATTGAAGTGTTCGGCCAAGCTTTAAGCAAGATCTCCCGGATTTACTAATGGGCCTCACCGAACACCTTGTTACATAAAACATAAAGAGGATGGATAGGTTTAGTAAGTATGAAATAAATTGATCCGGTTACAGACACACTATGGCCAATAGTTAGTAACACAATGCCGACACATTTCTAAACTACTTCTATGTTTATTAAATTAAAATTAAAACTGTACTCTGAAATACATTTATTAGTTTGCTGGATCAGATTCCTGGGCCCTTCTGAAAGTCGAGATCATAATAAATTTAAAATTGGCTTAAAGCTAATACATATCACCGAAATTAGCTGTTTATTTACATGATTTCTTTCATACTGGTTCCTGTCGCTACTTAGTTCAAACTATAATAGATGTAGAGATTCAGCTAAATCTGCTTCTAAAATTCTAGGAGTTTGATCTGTAATGGGCGCTATCCTGTAATGAATTATTGTTAATGTTACCAGTAACCAAGATTAAAATTATTAGACGCTAATTGAAGTTTGAAGTGTTGTTAATTAAAAAAGACCAAAATCTAGACAACACAATATCAACTACATATTCGTTGGATACTTGAAATTTCTGGAAGCTGAGTCAAATTTATACCTTTCACCTTGCTCCTAGCTAAAGTCCCCTAAATTCTGGGGGTAGTAAAGGACCGCTAGGGAAAATTTCAAAATTATTGCCCGAACCATTCTATCCTAACAAGCTTATTTTGAACTAGTCCAAACAGCATGAAAATACACGGCAATGTTGTTATAAAATCCCAAAGTAAGACTACAGTAGATTAACAAATATCAGAATTTCAGCTAACTCCTTCATCTCAACAAATCATTCCAATAATTTCCCATTTGTACCCATATACACAATACACATGCCTTAAAAATTCAGACGCTAAAACATGTAAAACTTAGAAAGGTGCCAATTAACAGTTAAACTTACTAGGGTATAAATAATTAATTAAATGCATCATCCTTGGATCATGCATTTAACTAAACATGGATCCTTGTGGCTCACCGGTACTACATTTCAGCAAACAGCTACTTTCATCTGCATCTTTTCTATAATTTCGCCGAAATAGAATCTGGACCATTAGATGAATCATTCTTGAGACTATTTATAATTTTCGCTAACTCTAGAGAATTAGTATGATACATTTTGAAGGGAACAGAAATACTATAGCTACAGTTAGTACGATGGTAATGGGAGTTAAATGAATAGGTACTTGACAACGAACAACGATTTATTAAATTCATTACAACTTTGTCTACGATTGGTGATAGAGCTACCATTTTAATATACGTTCAGTGCAAACATTTTACATTTTTTCTATTTTACTTTTAGTATGTGTGGTGCACGATAAGTTGAGATTTCTTTTACAATCAATAGAGATTGAAATTTGACGATGATCGGAAAAACAAACGTCCTTTAGCGAAATAAAATATTTATAATCAAAATTATTGGACAAAATATGATCGATGATCTGATGGAATTAGACAATCTGGTGCAATGCTGGTCAGACAATGAATTTAGAAATGCATAACTAATAAATTAAATTTAAAGAATTATAAAAGTTAAAATTGATTAAAATAAAATGAAAATCTACAATAATATAGTAGTTACTTATCATCAGCTACACCACTACCACTTTTAATGATGCAATGTACTATTGTAAGCGTATTTGTACTTCAATAAATATATGTTTAACTATTATTAACTATTGACAAAAATAACTTGTAATTACTATTGTGTTTTGTTTAGTATAATATCAGTCTGTTTCAAATTTCACTCATACTCTCCAATGTATGTACACGTCCAAAAAACATATAAAAATAATAATACTAATTAAAAGAGTTTTTGAAAATTATTGAACTTATCAACCACCATCAGCCCACCACATAATGCGGTTATAGCAACCATTTTGTATTTGTATTTCATGTTTTGTAAAATTGTCAAAAAATAAAAAATTGACTGATTTATGTATGTGTCCACCTATTGATTTCTCAGTCATAAAACCACAACCATATCGTTATTCGACTGCTTTAGTTCGTTTTGTACAAAAAAACTGTATATTTCGATCTAATAATAGAAAAGTGGAAAAATAACATCAACAAAGGAAATTCCAATCGATTGATAGAATTCTTAGTCAAATAAACACTACAAAAAAAAAAACTCGAATAAGGCCTTAATTGACTAAATCGATAAGAAAAATATTTAACAGTTATTTTGTGTTTTTTATTAATTTAAAAAACAATTCAAAGCTCGAATACATATAATATAAAAATATACTATAAGGTTAGTTGATGTAAATATATTACCAGTTGTAATTGGTAACCCTACTGGGACCATAATTAATGTCATTTATTGATAGCTTTTCACTTTGCTTAATTGTTCTGTTTTGTAGTTATCAGAAACATGTTTGTCAGAATACTTTAGAAGCTACAGTTTAAATGTGTGTGGTATTTACTACTGGTAATTTGTTTATATAACGTTAATGAAAATGTCTTTTGAAAATAGATTTCTAATAGTTCAATGAAAAGTAAAGACCGTTTGGTAATACTCTGGTTCGCAAAATTATCACACTAAAGTTGTTTTCATTATAAGCTTTAAAATGAAAGGAAATATTCAGCTATAAATTACATATTAAGGTGTTAAGATTATTAGGGTGTAGCAGCAGAGCCTTCTAGAGTATAGACAAAGCAACCTTGATTATACAAGCCATAATCTAAAAGCGAAGCTTTTATAAGGGAATTAGAAACGAGGAAAAAACCAAAATATCCATAGTAAAACGCATAAAACATATGGGAAATCACTTTTTTTTCCTAAGACAAATTTGTAAATGAAAACGTTGCAAATTCTTAATTAAGATTTCTGAAATATTTTCATAAATGTTTGAATTTCAACATATTTGAATATCGTTTAAGTAAATCGTTTTCATTTTCTTGTATTAATTGATTTATTTAAACCAAAATATAAAAAAAAGTTCAAATTAAAAAGAAAAGCTTACTACAAATCTTGTGCATTAAGTCAATATACATTACATAGATGGCAGTGATGGCAGTAAATATTTTTAAAAATCGTACGAAAAATTGCCACCTGGGGAAATTTCAAGTTCAAAAATTGTAGGAAAAGCAAAACAAATTCTCAAAATATTAAGAACGTGTCATAATTTTGTGATTAAACAATTTTGTTCATATTTTTCTGTATAAATCTGAGACATCTTACGTACACTAGTAAAACTAAAGATAAATTTAAGTATTATTTAAATTCGTCAGAGCCAACTTTGATGTATTTTTCAAAATGAAAGTTCGAAAAATATATTTTACAAATAATTTAATTTTAATATTTCTGCAACTAATATTTACTTAATACCAATATACCCTTCCTGTATATTGCTGCTAAAGATATGAAGAACACTTTTGTATAAAAATTTTGTAACATTTTTGCTTTTTCAATGAAAAACTTGAAGCTAAAAAACACCATTTTTACTATGGATTCCTATGGAAATCAGTGAAAAGTTATACCACTAAAAAAGCTTCTAAAAAATACGTCATAATGATTATGGCTCTATACTCTAGAAGGCTCTGGTATAGAGCCATAATCATTATGACGTATTTTTTAGAAGCTTTTTTAGTGGTATAACTTTTCACTGATTTCCATAGAAATCTATAGTAAAAACTGTGTTTTTTAGCTTCAAGTTTTTCAATGAAAACAGCAAAAATGTTACAAAATTTTTATACAAAAGTGTTTTACATATCTTTAGTAGCAATATACAGGAAGGGTATATTGGTATTAAGTAAATATTATTTGCAGAAATTTTAAAATTAAATTATTTCCAAAATATATTTTTCAAACTTTCATTTTGAAAAATACATCAAAGTTGGCTCTGACAAATTAAAATAATACTTGCTAAATTTATCTTTAGTTTTACTAGTGTACGTTAGATGTTTATAATTGTTGGCAGAGATATTTTCTAAATTTGTTTTGCTTTTCCTACAAATTTTGAACTGAAATTTCCCCAGGTCGCAATTTTTACGATTTTTCAAAATGTTTACTACCCAATGCCATCTATGTATATTGACTTAATGGACACGATTTGTAGTAAGCTTCTCTTTTTAATTTGATCAGAAAGCTGTTGTTATGAACTTTTTTTTATATTTTGGTTTAAATAAATCAATTATTACAAGAAAAGGAAAACGATTTACTTAAACGAGATTTATATATGTTGAAATTCAAACATTTATGAAAATATTCCAGAGATAATAATTAAGAATTTGCAACGTTTTCATTTACAAATTTGTCTTAGGAAAAAAAGTGATTTCCCATATGTTTTATGTGTTTTACTATGGAAATTTTGTTTTTTTCCTCGTTTCTAATTCCCTTATAAAAGCTTCGTTTTTTAGATTATGGCTTGTATAATCAAGGTTGCTTTGGTAGCAGCCGTCAGTCGTAGTTAAGAAAAACAGTTTTTTTTTAATAGATAATAAGACTAATATTTTTTAATTATCGATAACACAGGCACACAAAAAAAAAAAAGTCGTTACCCAGAGGGGAGACCCCACTATTCCTACGTTTTCGAGGTCGCTGAAACCGGGATGCCTGTTTGAAGTGAGTCTCCTTACCTCTCACTATTCGGGGTGCTTGTTCAACGTGAGTGAGGGGGCCTCTCACGATTTCGGGCGCTTACTTCTTCTTGTGGTACCGAATTCTCTTGCTTTCAAACGATCTTCTGAGAGGTTTCCTTTTTTTGGCCCTCCTCTGTTCTGCCAAGTGTCTCTTTTCAAACCAAGCAGTAATCAGCCAACATACTGATATCCCATTTACCTTTATAGCGTCGTTCCATTTCTTTAAGATCCTGGTAAAACCTTTCACCTTGCTTCTCGCTATAGTCCAATAAATTCATCATTTTCGGTTTTATCATGCCACGAAACGTGGAAATGCACATCCATTCCAACTTTGCACCATGCAAGTTGTGCTCTGCAAGAGCACTCTTCCTTATTGTACCCGTATTTACTTGAAGCCTGTAGACGCCCCTAAGTTATGATAATGTTAAAATTTAAAAATTAAAATAAACTAAAGTTTTATTATTACACAGGTTAACAATATTTCTGTTTTTTTCATGATATTTTTGTAAACAATTTGTAAACCCGTTTCTAGCAGATGGGGCGATCCTGAGTGGCCGTTGTGTCTGTCTTTCATGATCATCTTTCTCTGTAACGTTTAATCACCCGAGGAATTATTGTGTTTGACGTTTAGTCTTACAGCAATATCATGATGGGACCATCCTTCTTCAGCCAGAATAACTGCTGCTACACATACATCGTGGCTTATGTTTCTTGTCATTCGTGCCATTCATTAAAAGCCTAAACAGTACGATAAAATAAAATTGAGTAGAATAATTTATCAGGAGTATGAAAAAAAAAATATTAATAATTACTAATCACTTCCAATTTATTTTTTTGATACTCGTTATGTTATTTAAGAACAAAAATGTCTACAAACAAACGGATGCTATGGTATAAAAATATTCTAATACCCTCTTGCTTCCAAGCGTAGTATGGCAACATATACATATTCATTAATAAAAATAATGAAAAGTAATGGATAAAGATGACTTCTTTGTGGGACGCCAGATGATCATTATACGTGAAAGATCCACAACCTGAAATATTTACATACTGCTCACGTTCATAAATATACAATTTAATTCAAGCAATCGGGATGAAATTGGAACCGAAATCAACCAGTACCCAAATTAATGTCATCGAATTTTCCTATAAGCCATTAAGTTATTTAAACAAAACAAATTTTGTATTTCTTACTAACAAGCTGGCAATAAATTCCACTTATTTTTGACATGAAAACGTCTTACAACCCCTCATGTTCGGATAAGTAAGCATCACGAAAATCGGCCTTGGCAATATAAACTTGGGTATTTTTTAACCTTAAAATTCGACATTTAGGATTAAAATAAGATTCTTAAATGATTTCATCTTGCAATTTGTTGTACTGTATATCACCACTTTTTGGAAAATATACAAACTTCAATCAAATAACCCATTTAACCCAATTTGGGCGTGATTCAAATGTTGAGTAAAAATCACATGTTGTTTTTTGAATGCATTAGATTTATAGAAAAAGTTAAAGCTACGAGATAGAAGAAAAACAATTATTCCATTTGTAAACTTTCAAGACATTAGTAAACACATTGCGGACCGTGAAAACGCCGATTCTTAATAATGGCCACCCGGTGTATGGTTTCGAACACAAGCCGTAATACAAAAGACATATAAACGAAATTTCAAAGAATATCTGTAATTATTTTATTCGAGTCGAATTTGGTCGTTATTTTAGTCGAAAGGTAATCAACAATTTAGAAAAATCAATGGATGCACCCAACGCATGTAGAGTATGAAAGCCTTGCAGAAATGTAGAGTGGGCCCAATGATTTAGACCAACAAAAATCGATATTTGGAAAACAGCTCATGTAACAAATAAAAATTCGGGGTAGGCTGTGTCTTCTACACTACACGGCCGTAGGTGTTTTCCGTGATAATATTTATTAGCGGTGCGAGAAATGGCACGATGTATGGGTTTGTTAAAATAAATTTATTTATTATTAGCATCATGAAATGAGGGTGCAGTGGTTGTTTGCAAACGATTAAGTACTGGGCGATGGGACGAGAAGTACAATATGAAGCGAAGGTTCTCAGCGGTGATGGGCCTAATGAATGTGAGATTCAGACAAGTGCCTCCCAAAATCGTCGAGGCTAGTGTGTTGGAGACGCAGTCTAGGTCGAATGTGTCCTTGATGAAGCGAACGAATTCGGGTTTAGCGCTGACATCGATGATCAACTCGCCGCAGAGCACAAGAGGTATATCGGAGTCCACACTGACATATGGCGGTACGTACTAGCTCCGGGAGAATGCCTCATTTGCTCTTATCAGTTGAGACATTCTCCCATTACAGTGTTCTGAAGTATTGAAAATCATCACCATTTTGTAGATATTCATTTTAATTAAAATTTATGTGGAGATTAATTAATATAATTTTAATAAATTAACCACCACTGGTTTTTTACGCAAAAATTGACACCATCGGATTTCCGATCGAATGAGTCATTCTCCCGCTACACTGGTTCAAGCATTTAATCGGTTCAAATCAGAGGTTCGCGGCGCGGGTTCCTTTGCCGCCTGATGACGTCATTACGATAATATTATATGTGACACATAAAGCCGAAGGACCAATCTAAGCAATCATATCTTTAAATTAAAGGTAATGCTTATAGTTGATTAGTAATTGCTTACGACCAAGGGCTAAATTTCGGGTCAATTTTCTGAACATGCGGTGTAAAACGTTATCACGTCAAAAACAGAGCTTAATGGTTTACAAAAGTTCTAATTTTACATTAAGGACTTAAAAAATTGTTAAGTTTCTGAACAAATTGTGGATCGGCTCCCGAAGGCGGGTGAGGCCGCTCAGTGTAAGGAGGACAGATGGTTTAACTTTCTGTAAGCGCGTACAGCACACTGCACAAGAAATCGTAAAGAGCGTAATGCGCTTGTATAGTTTGCCATTATTTTAGTATGCACATGGTCGGGAAAAAATGACAACAGCCGCAATGGCGTCTCTCACAGAAGTAAAGCAAAATGTGTTTACACTCGACTGCTGCATGAGTTGGGGGTTGGAGGTCAAGCTTCTTCATTTTCCGATTTTTTGGTACCAAAATCGGAAAACCGATTGAAGTTTCCGGCTTTGATATATGTACTTGGGATTTGATTAATATTAGTAAATGTTGCAAATGTGGCAATCGTTGCAAATGTGGTATAATTTATATTTTTGAGAACTGGTTTTTTTAACGAAATTTTAATTTGAATTCGCCAAAATTATTAAACATAATTATGTATTTTAATACTTAAAGATAATGGGACTATACTTTTACGTCTTACAGGTTATTTTATTTTCCGAATGATGCTGGGGTAACAAATACTTGTACTTAACAATTTTCAGTTTTTATTTCACTTTTATTTTAAGTTAACACATGCACTTAAGATTTAGTTATTTCGGTAGATTTAATGCACTAATTTATAGCGAACTGTTAATTTTTAGCGAATTTTTATTTACATTAGTATTTACGAAATTTTAATTTTAGATATAAGATCTAATGAAATTGATAAAATTAACAATAATTAGATAATAATAAAGTGTAGAGACTTTATTAGGCACAAAATTATTATTTGAATTTATTTTTCACATCAAACAGAAAAAAAAAAATATATGTAAATGCCAATCGGGCTTGTTAATTATATTTGCACTCAGAAAGATAAAAATAAACATTTCGCGTAAGAACCCCGCGCGCTCGCAATTTTGTGAATTTATATTATTTCGAAGTACTGTAATATCGAATGACTAGCTTAAATATGGATCATAAAAATGTTTAACACAAACAAAATTCAGGGCTTTCCAACCATTAGTATTGAAACGCGCTAGCCTCGTTACAAGGTAAAGTATCGAAATAGATTGCTAGACGCAATGACTGTAAATACTGCTCAACTATTAAAGGGCATAAATATAGTAACTGCAGCTTGTAGTCTAAAGTTCTTATGGAATACTTCATACAATACTCGAGTGTCGTTTTAATCGTAGCACGATTAATAATTATTTTGCCTTTGCTTTGCTTCTTGATACAATTCAAACATTTATATTTCAAAGTAGCCATAATAGGAACATAATAATAATGAATTCTGCTTTTTGCAACCAAATCAAATTTATCGTTTCATTTTTTCACTGATCCGAAATCGCACACCAGTTCTGGTTGTCCGGGGGAATTTCGAATTGGGAATTGATTTATTGTCAGTGTTTAGTGCATTTTGGTTCTCTTTTTTCCAAAGCATATACTAAATTTTGGGGGCAAATAGTTCCATTTCAAAGCAATTTTGTTGTTTATTTTTCCCTAGAAATTTGGCTGGGAATTATTTTTCCCCAAAACATGAACAAAATACAAATCGCTCAGTATGCTATCGAAAAAAGAAAACCAAAATACACTAAAAACTGACAACAAATCAATTCGCAATTCCCCGGGAAAACCAGAATAGTGCCACTGTGGCAACAACATTTGAAAATAAAAACTTAATATGGCAGTGGCTATCGTTAAGTATTAAAACTAAAATTTGGAATAACATTTAAATAAATCGAAACAAAATTTGGATTTATTTAATTCCTCTCAGGGATTATTTAGTCCAATTGTTGTTGTAAATTTCTCAAATAAATTCGCTATTTATTATTTTAGTTAAATGAGCTTTCTGATCTGCGTTTTTGCGAATTAGGTATTATTTACAATACAAATTTAATTAATTAATTTGAAATTTTATTATTAATAGCTTCTAATTTTGTACAGCAAAAGCAGAAATTCCCGTTTAAAAATATTAAGGTTTTTTTTACCAAATGAAAACATTTAGCATTCTAAAAACAACATTTTATTGCTTCGATGTCATTGTAAGTTTAAAATTTAATTTTTCGGCATTTACTATACGTCGAATTTCTGAAAGCTTAATTTTGTTATTGTCTTAACCCTTAAATGACACATGGGGTCCAGTGGACCCCAGTAGTGTAAAAGCGTATGTCCTGGAACACCCCAAATGGGGTGGATTTTTATATGTAAATTACAACAACACAAACGATTACATATGTTTTTTAATATGAAGATTACAGTAGAACCACGATAATTAAATCTCTATATAAAATGTAAACGTAAGTATATAATTTTATTAAAAATCCGTTGTTCAACTGTACATTAACTGTACAATATTTTTTTAAGACATTTTGTTAGATGGCAGCACAGTCATAAACTTTAAGCTTTGAACTTTTTAATATTAATTAATTTTTCGATAGATGGTGCACATTTCTTACAGTTTAATTATCAACCACGATAACTAAAACTCTATATAAATGTATCTAAAATCAGGTATTCAACTGTAAATTATTATTATTTTCCAACTTTATCTGTAGGTGTCACTTTAAAAGCTTATTTTATGTACATGGTTTGTAACTTGGTTCAATATACAGTTTTATTATCAACCACGATAACTAAAACTCTATATAAATGTATCTAAAATCAGGTATTCAACTGTAAATTATTATTATTTTCTAACTTTATCTGTAGATGTCACTTTAAAAGCTTATTTTATGTACATGGTTTGTAACTCGGTTCAATATAAAGTTTTATTATCAACCACGATAACTAAAACTCTATATGAATTTATCCAAAATCAAGTATTCAAGTGTCTTTGAAAGTTTATTTTTAGGTACTCAACTGTAATAAAGTAAAAAATATTGATTATGATTAATTTCTGTCTATGTAAGAGAAAAATATTCGCTTTTGAAGTGTATTAACCTGATATATCGCGTTTCATAAAAAATAAAATTATTCACATATACATACATGTACATAATAACAAAAATCATCGTGAATAAACTGCTAAGGTCATTAAAATCTAACACATTAATTAATATACATGACTTAATATATTATTAAAGTGAATAAGGTCATTAAAATCTACAAGAAATTTGTGAAGTTCTGTTATTAGTGTTATTACATAAATATAGAAACGTTTTGTTAATTATTTTGTGAATTAATAAATCTAAATAAATAAAAATAAAATCAGCATTGATACAGATTTGCGAAGCTGATTTATACGTGTTGTAATAAATTAAGAAAACTTAATTCAAATACTGTTTTTATTGTATATCAATTTAAATATATTAAATTTGAATAAATAAAAATAATTTCAGCATTAAAGAAAAAGTAAGTTTAAATATATAAAAAGTTTTTATTATATTATTAGAAATATTTATTATTATTATTATTATTATTTACTATATTACAGATAATTAATACTAAAATGAACAACTGCGAATTATGTATGTTCACTTTTTCGTCAAAAGACCATCTAAAACGTCACCAGGAAAATCAGCATCCAACAGAAAAGACGTTATGCGATATATGTGGATGTACATATATCAATAAACGAAAGCTGGATTATCACCAAAAGAGATGTAATCGTCTTGATAATTTACAACAGCCAGGACCATCTATTCCATCAAATTCAAGGATAGCTGTAGTAGCCGAGAAGAGAAGGAAAACGGATGATGCACCCGCTGAGGCTGCTAACGTTTTATGTGGTGATTGTAATGTAAGTGTTCCAAAAAAAAATCTGTTTAATCATTATAGATCATTATTACATAAAAATAATTGTTTACAAAACTATAATGAGAATGATGATGAAAACATTCGAATCATTAGCAATGCATTTAAATCCAGAATAATTAGTTATAGGGTTTCAGATGTACCTAATAACTATATTAGTATAAATGATTTTATGTGTTCTATAAAACATAAAATAATCAAATTAATACAGCTTCAAACAGAATCATTTAAAGCTGTTAAAACAAATTTTGAATTGTTTGGTTTATTCACCAAATATGATTTGAAAAATGAATCAAATGTTAGTTCAATAAAATCATTTAATACTAAAAATGCAATTTTAACGGAAGCTACTGATTTGAATGAGATATTTTCTCAGATTGTTTGCACCCTCAATACTCTGAGTGAGGAGTTTCAGGAGAAAGAGTCTGGATGGGCTATGGACAAAGTATTGTTCATTGAAGTGAATTTTAATAAATATAGTCCTATGAGAGGGTCCTCTTACATACCTCTCCCAAAATTTTTTAAAGATAAAAAGGCTATAATCAATGTCCAAAATTCAGATCAAGCCTGCTTCGCCTGGTCGATCATGGCTAGCAAATATCTTAATGTAGCAAATCCTCAACGGTGTAATTCTTATCCTCATTATAGTTCTATCTTAAATTTAAGTAATCTTAGTTTCCCCATGCCATTAAAAGACATCCCACAATTTGAAAATCAGAATAATATAAGTGTAAATGTGTATGGGATAGAAGGTAATCAAATTGTGGGACCTTTATATTATACAAATTCGAAAAAATCACACCACGTTAATTTGTTGTATATAGACGATGGTGTAAATAGTCATTATTGTTTTATAAAAAAATTAAATACGTTAGTGCACAAACAATTATCAAAAAGAACAAATAAAAAATTCATTTGTGATGGATGTTTAATTTTTTTTCATACTGAAGAAAAATTAAATATTCATCTACAACATGGATGTAACAAAATTAAATGTGTGCTCCCTAATAAAGATAATGATATTTTAGAATTTAGAAATTATAATCATAAATTACAAGTCCCATACGTGATATATTGCGACTTCGAAGCAATATTAAAACCAATTGATTCGTGTACTCTAAATCCTATAACATCATTTACTGAAAATATTTTAAAACATGAACCCAGTAGTTTTGGATATTACATTAAATGTTCATATAATGATAGTAAATCTAAATTTGTTACATACAGAGGTAGTGATTGTGGAAAAATTTTCATTGATAAAATAAAAGAGGATTTAGAAATTATATACAATGACCTACACATAAATCGAAAAATGAAAAAACTTTCCTGCACGGAGCAATTAAATTACAATTTATCAAATCAATGTCATATTTGTAACGGTGATTTTAATGATGATGAAAACTATAAAGTTATGGACCATTGCCATTTAACAGGAAAATTTAGAGGTGCTGCGCATACTAAATGCAATTTAAATTATAAGATAGCAGATTTCATACCAATATTTTTTCACAATTTAAGTGGCTATGATTCGCACTTTATCATAAAAGAATTAGGTTTTGATACGGAACAAATAGATTTAATTGCTCAGAATAAGGAGCGATATATTTCATTTACAAAAATGTTCAAAATTAATGAGATTAAAAAAATTAAATTGAGGTTTGTAGATTCATTTAAATTTATGGCAGCTAGTCTTGATAAACTAGCTAACAATCTTAATGACTCTCAATTCGATGAAGTTAGAAAGAGTTTTTCTAATCAAAATGAATTTAATCTTATAAAGAAAAAAGGTGTTTTCCCATACGATTATGTAGATAGTTTTAAAAAATATGATGAAACTGAATTACCATCCAGAAATCATTTTTTTAACAAATTACAAAATACTGATATATCTGATGAGCAATATAATCATGCTCTAAATGTATGGAAAACATTTAAATGTAAAAATTTAGGTGATTATTCCGACTTATATTTAAAATCAGATGTACTTATTTTAGCCGACATATTTGAAAATTTCCGGAAAGTTTGTATGCAAACATACGATCTAGACCCGGCCCATTATTTCACAGCCCCAGGTTTAAGTTGGGATGCCATGCTTAAATTCACCAAAATCAAATTAGAATTATTAAAAGACATTGATATGATAAATTTTATTAAAAAAGGTATTCGTGGCGGATTAACACAGTGCTCCAAACGATATGCTAAAGCAAATAACAAATACATGAAAAATTATAATAATGATATAGATTCTAATTTTCTTGTTTATTTAGATGCTAATAATCTATATGGCTGGGCTATGAGCCAATCACTCCCTTATGCTGATTTCAGATTTCTTGATTCAGCAGAACTTGATAAATTTAATTTCGATCATTTAACAGATAATGAATCAGAATCAGGTTATATTCTAGAAGTTGATTTAGAATATCCTGATCAATTACACCAAAAGCATAATGATTTACCATTTTGTATGGAAAATATACAGCCACCATACGAAAGTGCAAAACAAAATAAATTAATTGCTAACCTAGAACCTAAAAAAGCATACGTCATTCATCAAACAAATTTAAAGAAATGTATTAAAAATGGACTAATATTATCTAAAATACATAGAGTTTTAAAGTTTAGTCAAAAACCATGGCTCAAATCATATATAGATTTGAATACCGATCTTAGGACTAAAGCTCTAAATGCGTTTGATAAAGATTTGTATAAATTAAAAAATAATAGTGTTTTTGGTAAAACAATTGAAAATGTTGACAAGAGAACAGATGTAAGATTAGTATCACATTGGGAAAATATTGGAAACAGATTTGGAGCAAATACTTTGATCAGCAAACCTAATTTTCATTCTTCAGCAATATTTGACGAAAATTTGGTAGCTATTCAAATGAATAGATTATCGGTTACGTATAATAAACCCATTTATGTGGGTTTCTGTGTTTTAGAATTATCCAAAACTCTAATGTATGATTTTCATTATGATTATATTAAGACGAAGTATGATGATAATGCTTCACTTTTATATACTGATACGGATTCATTAATATATGATATTCAAACTATGGATTTTTATGAAGATATCAAGCCTGATTTAAATGAGAAGTTTGATACTTCTGATTATCCATCCAATAACATATATAATCTTCCATTAGTTAATAAAAAAGTTTTAGGAATGTTTAAAGATGAATGTTGTGGTAAAATTTTGACAGAATTTATTGGGATTAGAGCAAAATCATACTGTATAAGCTTAGAAGATGATAATGAAATAATTAAGAAAATAAAAGGTGTAAAAAAAAATGTAGTTTCAGATTCGATATCATTAAATGATTTTAAAAATTGTTTAAATAAAAATGATAATATAATTAGATCACAATTAAATTTTAGAAGTATTAGACACAACCTATATACTCAATTGTTAAACAAAGTAGCGTTATCAAATTTTGATGATAAAAGATTTGTAATTCCAAATTCATACAAAACTTTGGCATGGGGTAATAAAGAAATTGATAATTTTTATTTTAATTAGTTTAATAATACATTTTATATTTCTTAAATATAATATATATAATACATTTAATGTCTTTTAGTTTTAAATTAAAATATTAAACCAAAATTATATATTAAGTAGTTTTAATAATTAAGAAAATTTTAATAGGTAATAAAAAAATAAAAAAAAAAAATATAAAGTTTAAATTAAATCTGTTTTATTTATCCACGAGTTATGTGATGATTCAAAACCTAGCCACTTAACATAAACTTGATTACCTTTCTTCTTCAAAACTTTCTCTACGAGGTAAGTGTCAGGATGATTTGTCTTTTGCAGCTCTTTTTCATAAAACCGGCCTGATATTAGCTGTCCCTTATAATCCTCAAGTAAATACGTTACAGGAAATTTGTTGTTAATACTAACAACTTTAAATATTTCAGTAGTCCAATTTGGAGTATAACCTTTTTCGAAAACGGTTTTAAATTTGCTAACTCGAACGAAATCCCCAACTTTAAATTTATTTTTTTGCATTAACTTAGGATATGTATACACTTGTTTTAAAATTTGTTTTTCATTTGCCATAGTAACTTCTACAGGTGCTAATTTAATTGTCCTATGTTTTTTATTGTTGTAATCTTTCACTAATTTTTTTAAAATATTCAGCCACTTGTAAGATCCTTGAAGACTAAATTTCCTCCACATATTTTCCTTAAGAGTTCGATTAAATCTTTCTACTATACATGCTTTTATTGGACTAAATGTTGAATAGTGGTTAATATTTTTCTGTTTCACAAGCTGTTTGAAATCTTTATTATAGAATTCAGTTCCCATATCCGTTTGTAGATTCTTTGGTACTCTTTTACTCTCATTGAAAATTTTTGTTAAAGCACCAACAATCATCTGTGATGTTTTTTTCTTTATAGGTTCAACCCAAGCAAATTTAGAAAAAGCATCGATTACAGTTAGAAGATATTTAAAACCAGCATTTTCTCTTGAATATGGAATCATTTCCACGAGATCTGCTTGCCATAAGTCATCAATACCCTTAATTTTAACATGTCTGCGTATAAAATTTTTACGTGCTGGCTTATGCAATTCATTCACTATTTGAATCCGACTCATTTTATGTAAGTGGATGAATTAATAATGAAAGCATATGAATTTTGGATTGGTATATATAAAATATTGTTTCCTCATAATGTTTAGGATTTATTTAAAACGAGAGATATCTTGGATTATGATCACTATAACATTCATCAAAATGAATGATCTTTAACATAATAAATGTTAGCTAATTTGCCCATAGTGTTGAAAACAGAGAAGTAGCGGAGTCGAAAACCATAATAAGATTGTTTTGAAATTAAATACTTTTTCTAAATAATTTTATATATAATATTGTTTTATTTATTTATTTATTTATATAAAATGAACATTATATCTATCAGTTTTTACCATAGTTAAGTGTTCTTTACACAAATGGTTTAAATTTTGTATTTCTCGATCATTAAAAACGTTGAATCGCTCCGGCATAAATATGATGTTCTCATCAGTCTCTATTAGGATTTTCACGCCATATCTCGTGTTGACTGATTTGACTTCTTGTACCACGTAGTTTCTACCCACATCCAGATCTTCAAATTTGGTTATTTTTTTCTCAGCAAACCTTGGCACATTGTTGAGTTTTTCTAAAAGTTGTTGACGAATATCCATGGTTGGTTGGTTGTTAACAATCTTATGCTTACTATCAAACTGATAATTTTCAAAGAAGCTCACTATAATTTATACTTATTATGGTTTAAGTTGACTTTTAAACACGCGCAGTTTTTTCCAATCTTACCACATCAGCATAAATATTACGAAGTATCGATTAAATACAAACCTTTGTCATCATATCAAGTTACGTTCAATGATTTCAACATCCATATTCGTAAAATAAGGTCAATAAACATGTTTAATCATGGTTAATCAAACAAGTCAACATGTATATGTACATCACGTGGCCCCTCTGAAAACATCATTTTCAAATATACGAGAGTTTATCTAGATCTAGTATAGATTTGTACATTGTTCGAGTCACACACGAAAAGTAAAAAACCTCATTTAAATGGATTCACCAGTACATCGAGAGGAACAAGGAGATACATGCGGTTTATACGGGTTAGAAGGTGGAATGAATAAGGTGCAGAGTCGGCTAAAATCATTCGAGAAGTTATGGAACAAATGGTTCATCGATCCATTAGAACTATCTCGAGCTGGATTTTACTACACAGGCGTGGACGACTGCATCAAGTGTTTCAGCTGCAAAGGAGTTCTCGAGGATTGGAATATCACCAATGAAATATGGACGGAACATGCATTTTGGTTTCCCGCATGCCGACACGTTAAAAACATTAGAGGTGAAGAGTTTATCGATAATATTCAAACCAAATGGATTCAAGACGGTGTAATTCATTGTAAAAATAATATTTAAGAAATAAAAAATTGATTTGAAAAAAGTATAAATTGTTTTTATTCATTAATTTCTTAGTGTACGAGTACAAAGTTCATTTATTAATTTTTCCTTACATAAAACTGGTATTTCATTAAACAATCTTGAATAATTAAAATAGTTATATCCTGTTACTGGCGGTATAAAAAAATCCTGTATTTGTAGAGAATATGTTAGCTGATCGAAACATTTTTCTTTGTATAAATAGAAATAATTAGCAACATCAGTCCGTACTGTTTCGCTCCAGATAATGATTGATTGCAAAAATGATGATAAAGATGAGCAGCGTTCCCATTCTTTGGAATTTAAAACGATTTTCTTCCCTCCACTCGTAAATATAATACGTCTCTCATTATTTCTGCTGGTTAGCTTTACATCACAATTTCCATTCGTTTTTGGTAATTCAGCAAAGGAAATGTTACCATTGAAGTGGTTGTTTATTGTTGGTAAATTATTGAAAATTGTAGTCGTCCACATTTCAGCACTTAGTGTATGAAATATTGTATTTTTGAACAAGATTATAGTAGTTTCAAAAGTGTTAATATCATAACCAACATTTAGATAACTTGTATGTTGATCATTTAAAAAATATGTATGAGACAACAATAAATTAGGTATGGTTACCATCTTTTTTTTAATTAAATTATTAACGCTTTTTACTTTAAGCATATTGTTTGTGTTTCAAGGTAAATGTAAACTAGTTTTTCATAAAAATAACTTCCGTATTTATACTCTTCAAGAGTGGTACTATCCCTTTCATACATGTTAATAAAATCATATTTTATTCTTCTTATCGATGAACTTAAACAACCTTTCTACAAAATTCCTAAAACGTGATGAATCATGTTTGTTTTTGTTCTTGTAGTTAAAACCTTAGGAAATTCTTTTTTAAAAAGTTTCTTTATTTTTACATCATTTTCAATATGGTTTTTAACATTAAATAATTTTATAAATTTTTTCATTGAGTTACGTTTACATCTATTTAACAAATATACACAACAATATTGGCCACAAACTCCGGTGAATAAACTTTGTAATTGTTTATTATTGTATGTAATGCATTTACTGTTATATTTTAGAAATCTATTAATCTCAGGATATTTCGTTGGTGATCTTCCGTAAGAATCAAAAAATTCTCCACATCCATTTGATGGAAAATAAACAGCTAACCAATGTTGCCCTGGTTGATTTGATTTGTCCGTATTAATAACATATAAAGCAGGTTTTGATTTAACCCTCTTTGGGATTGTGTTTATTGCAAAAACACCTTGAAAATACTTCTTAGTAAATTTATGTGTTTTCAATGCTTGTTGAATATCTAAAGTAGTTGTTGTATTGGCAATCATCATGTGTATTAGTATAAACTAACTTTTTATTTAGGATATAAGAGGTATTTATATTATTAATAATTCGTTACAATATTACGATTTTTATCTATTTCTAGAGTTGTATCATATTCCAAGTACACTAAACATGTTTTAGTTGTCTTAAGAGCTTCCCCAAATCGTGCCTCGAGTCTTAAACTTCCTTGATTCATTAGAGAGTTGCATGATAAAGTACTTGACATGTCCGAAGTTAGATCAAAAGCTAACAGGAAATAGCCATTCTTGAACATTTCTTTGGTAATCAAATTTCCTTGAGGTGTGTGTAAAATTCCACTCGATGTAAATATTGTTGAATACGCTCTAGCGTAACTGGACCCATCTGCAAAATTCATTTCAATCGGTGCACTAGGAACTTGAACCCCATTTATATAAATTGCGAACGATGTTATTTTATTATTTTTAAAATTATATGGATTCTTAGATCTTTTCCCAGAATATGCATCATTATCTACCATTGTAAATATTAGATTTGTTGGGAGCTGTCCTAGAACAATATTATCTAGTGAAATTGAGTTTCCTCCGGCAGGAATTGTAAATGATTTAATTTCGTTACGCTTATAGTGATATTTTGCTGTTGTATTTTCAAGCATTTTATGGTGTGCAATTAAAATATTTGGATTTACATGAGCATGTCTCAAGTAAAGTGTAGCTTCTGTAATTTTGACAATCGAAGTATCTGTATCAGCACCGAGTAAATAAAATTCCGGTTTATTCAATGTTAACGAAATTCGTAAATCTACATTGTTTAATAATAGCAAAGGTTGATTGAGCATGTCAGCATGCAATTTTCCATATACTTCTACAATTCCACTGTTTTTAGTTAATGCTGTTCTTAATTTTAATCCATCGTTTTCAGCAAGATTATCAAGATTTTTTGTCTCCAAACTCCATCCTGATAATTGCAAATGTGTTTTGTATGCATCATCACCATAATTTAATAATTGTTCTAAATATGCTCGATAACTGTAATTCCCATCTGTTGAATTTATATTCTTTCCGTTTAAAGAAATATTGACTTGATGAAACAGGGAATGCAGCATATTGTTAACTAAACTAGGCTGATCTTTGTCGGCCTCTACATATAATTTGCCATCATTTTTAGTTACTTGAAATTTCAGACATAAATTTATTGATGATAAATCTAAATATGAATCACCATGACTGTAACAAGCAAATTCAATAACCGACTGATTTTCTAAACTGGTTATAGGTTTGTATGCTACTTCTTCATTTTTTAAAATACTTGTTTGAATTGAAGGTGGTTGAAATAAATCTAGCTCCGATTTCATGCATTCTGTAAACGCCATTATGTAAAAATATCAATAATCCGTTTCTTGTTTGTTTTATTTTTTAATATATTTTTTCTCTTTTTCACGCTGTCACGAACAACTCTCAACTGTTTACAACGGCTTTTCAAGCAGCCTTTTATTGATTTTTTAGCTCCTGTACCAGACATTTGTTTAATTTTGTCTGCTGCTTTATCTCGTAATTTATCAACCACTTGTATTGATCTATCACGAAGTATTTCATTAATCGGCTTTTGTGTCTGAAGAATGTCTGAACCAACTTGAAGTGCTTCACTTGTTAAGCCATGAAGGGCTGATGTTAATATTGGTTTTAAGTAACGGAATATTCCGCCGAAAAATCCTCCTAATCCTCTTCCCTTTTGATATACTCTTTGAGATCGTAATAGTGGACCAAAATCTTCATTGTTATAGCCACCACCGCCGGATTGGTTAGCGTAGTACTTTGCGTAATAGTTATCCATTTGTAATTAATGAAATCCGTAAGATACCTCTTTATATACCTTTGCGAAAGTGAAGTACTAGGTAGGTCATAAACAGTCCATCTTTAAAATTAATTTGTTCACCAGTTTCATCAGTTATTAAAATACTGATCTCTGATATATTATACTTTTCAATGGGGCAATATTGAACATTATCTATTTGATATGATCGAGATATGCTTCTATCAACGTCTGTTCCTAGGGGATGCATATACAAGCATGATACAGATGCATCCCCAATAGTTCTCGGTTTGATTATATTACAATAAAAACACATGTAAAATGGAAATGGATTGATCTTAGTCTTCACATCAATATAATTATCTTTAATATTTTTTATTTTAGCTTCATTCTCTTTGGTTGCTTTGAAATTTTTAATTTCCATTTGTAAAGATTCTATAAACTCTGGCCATCTCGTTATTTTAATCTGAGAAAATATTACATCAAAAAATTCCTCAAGTGTGTACTCTTGATGACATTTTATTAAAGGGTTAACACCTTTCAACGCTGGTAGCTGAATATATGGTTCTTCTTTGTTATAATTGATTCTAACTAATTTAGTTGATGAGTTATACCGATCAAAGAAATTAGCTTCTTCGATTGGTTGATAAAATTTAGGGGTAGTTGCATATAAAAATATTATTAATTCAACGTTTAAAGGAAGTATGTATTTTGATGGCGTTTTAATTGTAATTTTTGTTTGTTCACTTATGGAAGTATGAGCAACGTTAGTTAGACCAACATACCATTTCTCATTAGGATCCAAATTTATAGTGTTAGGAAGTTTAACCGTGAACCTCGATAATGAATTGTTTGGGTAATATTTTAAAGAACTGTTACTTAAAAGAGTTACGTGTGTGAAATTATCCATCACTGTTCTCATTAATAACTAATAAATTAATAAATAAAAACACCGATTTTATCCTTTATATAACTTTTTATTTTTATAATTTTTATTTCATTCTTGTCCAAGGATGTTTTCGTAAGCGTTCTTGTTCACTACGTTTTATTGTTTGAACTGTTAACGTACGTTCACTTTTCCTCTTAGGTGGGTCCTGAGATGATTGCATTGATCCTGGTTTTGGAGGCTGAAGATCTTTGCGGTTTTTAAAAATATATTTTTTTGTTGGAACAGAGATTGTTGCACCGTCTTTCATTTCAAATGTTCTGTACATGTTAGAGTCTGAAGAAGCTCTTTCCCGCAAAATTTCTTTTGGATCAATATACTCCTCAGAAACAATCCTATCATCATCATCACCATCATCATCACCATCACCATCAAATACATCGTCATTATTTTCAAATATTTCTTCTGTGTCTAATTGTGTAAAATCTGGTTTAGTTTTTTCATCAACATTTGTGTACACCTCTTCAACTTTAGGTATATCAGTTTGTGTACCAATATCAAAGCCTTCTGATGATGAATCTGTATTTGCTTCTTGGTCTGTATAAAAAATTCTTTTAGTTTGAACTCCCACTCCTTGAACATGACGTATTGCTGGTTGATGCCAATTAAATTTATTCTTATAAGCATTTTTTCTTTTCATTGATGAATATGTTAATAAGTTCTGCCTATATAGATGCCACTTATTCAAATCAGTTAGTTTGTTGTTATGTAGAATTGATTTCATATTTTTATCTAATTCCGATAGTTTACTATCATCAATTAAATATTTTTTAATTTTTTCGAAAATTTCTGGTTGTATAACAATCATCCGTTGTAAATTACTCATGATGACTGATTAATTATTTGGCCTATCAATCCTGATAAAATAGTACCGATTAAAACGGGTAAGAATCCACCTTTTTGTACAAGAATTTTACGCTTTGAAGAGAGACCCAGTTTTGGACAAGCCAAGCTGCGAAGTTCTCTTTTATACTTTTTTAATTTTGTTTTACACTGTTTAGAAATTCTATTGTTTCCATTTAATGTGTTCAGTGATATTTCACATAAAGTTTTTATAACTTCCGGGGGACAGACCTTAAGTAGCGCTTTTCTCGTTTGTGGGTTACACTTTTTTAGCACATGTAGAATATGTTTGTTTGCCTTCAATCGTTTCATTTTTTATACACACGTTTTTATTTTCAAATAAAATAGTTGGACAATAACATGTAAAATAATCTTTTTTTAAGATATCTGTACGGAAACGAAATAAATCATTGGCTGACTGTGTTAAATCAAATAGTAAATAACCGTGAGCTCTCGAAGTAGCCTCGTTATATACCCTCATAAGTTCTGCTGTGTTTTCAGGGTATATTTGTCTTGCTAGAGAACAAATCTGAGATCTATCTCTGGGATTTTTAAAAACTACCAGATATTTACAATTTAAAGAAATATCTCGACAATATTTTGCTTGGTGAAACACATTCTGAGTTACTAAAATAACAGACAAATTATTATGATGTGAACCTTTGGTAAAAAGTTCGCAAATATTTTTATTATAAGCTTCTGTCATTAGATCATCCAATATTATGATACTTCCGTCTTCACAATTTTCGAAGGTGTCTGGGATATTTTTTATAATTTCTATTTGATTTGTTTCGTAGATATCTTGTGGTATCGCTTTTGAGTTTCCATTACACCATACAATTTTATTTACTTTTCTACCATCATTCAAATGTTTTAATAAATTTATAACGAAAGTAGTTTTTCCACACCCTGATGGTCCCGCAACCATCATTGTAAACGGTCTAACAATATACATTATTCTAATGTACCATACAATAAATGCGTACCCTTTTATAACTTCTTAATAGAAAATAATTTTATTTTCGTTAAATGTATAGTTTAAAAAGATGATATACAGATAAAGTTGGTAAAATAAAAAAATTATGATCAAGATTTCAATGCCAAGGTTAAATTATAAAATATTAATACATATAACGTACTATCCAATTTCAATTATGCAATTTTTTTCTTATCTTCTTTTCTTACTTTATGCTGATTACATTTTACAATTTTTATTTATTGTACGATGAACTAGTTTTTTTTTTTTCAATGCCAAGGTTAAATTATAAAATATTATTATAACTTTGTAGTATCCAATTTCAATTAAAAAATAAATATTATTCGTTTAAGTTACAAACCATGTTTACAGAATATACATAAACTTTGAAATGTGACATCTACAGATAATGTTTTAAAAAATAACAATATACAGTTGAATACATGATTTTGGATAAATTCATATAGAGTTTTAGTTATCGTGGTTGATAATAAAACTGTATATTGAACCAAGTTACAAACCATGTACATAAAATAAGCTTTTAAAGTGACACCTACAGATAAAGTTGGAAAATAATAATAATTTACAGTTGAATACCTGATTTTAGATACATTTATATAGAGTTTTAGTTATCGTGGTTGATAATAAAACTGTATATTGAACCAAGTTACAAACCATGTACATAAAATAAGCTTTTAAAGTGACACCTACAGATAAAGTTGGAAAATAATAATAATTTACAGTTGAATACCTGATTTTAGATACATTTATATAGAGTTTTAGTTATCGTGGTTGATAATTAAACTGTAAGAAATGTGCACCATCTATCGAAAAATTAATTAATATTAAAAAGTTCAAAGCTTAAAGTTTATGACTGTGCTGCCATCTAACAAAATGTCTTAAAAAAATATTGTACAGTTAATGTACAGTTGAACAACGGATTTTTAATAAAATTATATACTTACGTTTACATTTTATATAGAGATTTAATTATCGTGGTTCTACTGTAATCTTCATATTAAAAAACATATGTAATCGTTTGTGTTGTTGTAATTTACATATAAAAATCCACCCCATTTGGGGTGTTCCAGGACATACGCTTTTACACTACTATTGTTGTTGTAAATTTCTCAAATAAATTCGCTATTTATTATTTTAGTTAAATGAGCTTTCTGATCTGCGTTTTTGCGAATTAGGTATTATTTACAATACAAATTTAATTAATTAATTTGAAATTTTATTATTAATAGCTTCTAATTTTGTACAGCAAAAGCAGAAATTCCCGTTTAAAAATATTAAGGTTTTTTTTACCAAATGAAAACATTTAGCATTCTAAAAACAACATTTTATTGCTTCGATGTCATTGTAAGTTTAAAATTTAATTTTTCGGCATTTACTATACGTCGAATTTCTGAAAGCTTAATTTTGTTATTGTCTTAACCCTTAAATGACACATGGGGTCCAGTGGACCCCAGACGTTTTTCAATCGTTCATATTTAAATGTTTCATCCGGAAATGCTGCATCTCGTGTCCCCTCCCTTGCTAAAGTTGAGATATTGCACTACCTGTTTACGTACTCAGCGCAAGCCGGTTGACTGCTAGCAGCTGTGTAGAAATGTCCAAAATCACAGTGGGGTCCAACGGACCCCAGTGTGTCATATACGTATATTTGTGTGAAAATCGGAATAATTTTTAGGCATCTCGACTCTAGCAAACCTAGAGCGAGAGAGATGCCTTATATCCCCGCTGCTGATATCTGCCTGTAAACAAATTAATTCGAAAGGGATTTATCCGTTTTTCAAGAAACAGAGACATACTATTAGACCTTGACCAGACAAGAAAAATCTGATATGACTAAGATCTCTAGGTGATCGGATTTGATCAAAATTGAATGAAAATATTTGTATTGTATACGAAATAATTTTTCAAAGTTGTTTTTGCCGTTTTTTGTGTTGTTTTATTGCTTTTTGGTCGTGGGTAAGACTGCGCTCGTTGTTAAAATTTATTTAGTTTATCATATTTCTTTTGATTTTGACGTATTATTAGGCATATAATTTACAGAGCCGAACCGTCCAAGAAGTGCTAGAACCCATCGATGAAGCATCTTCGGGAGGACAAGATAACGTGTTTGACGTCAGTAAAGACTATGATTCAGACTTTTCGATGCGCGGTGCTCCAGAGAGTGCCATGGAAGTAGACCAGAAAGATATGGGTGAGGGTACTTTTGATCAACGGCGTTTGTATGTAGGAGAGCGTTAAGCGGCTGGCCAGAGCCGTGGTCGGCCATGTTCGACCATAAGAAAAAATGCAACTTTGATATTGCGAAATAAATACCTTTATTGAAAGATTCAGTATCGGACTTATTTTTATCTAAAAAGATACTATCTCAAGGGTATACCGCTAAACTTTTAGCTAAAAATATTGAAAATTAAAAAAATACGGTTATTTTATATAAAACAAGCCATTTTTTTATTTTTTTCACAAACTTTTTTTTTTTTTGGTATCATAAAATTCAAATTTCATTAATGTAATAATTTGATGCCCTTTAGTAAGCTTTAAACTATATTGGAAAAAATTGTCAAAGCTAAATATAGAAAAATTCACGAAATAATAGACAATTTTCATGCTGGGGTCTAAAAGACCCCAGTGTGGCATTTATGTGATTTTTCTTAAGTGTGTCATTTAAGGGTTAAGCTTGTTTTAAAAAGAATGGTTTCTGTCGAGAGGAATTGACCTTTTTCCTCAAACGTCAAATGATGTAAATTTATTGCGGAAGGCGTAGGAAAACCTCATCTTGCTTTCTTGTTTTCTGTATTTTAGGCCAAAAAATTAAATTTTTACGGTAGATTTAACTTTAGAAACGTTTTTATTTTGATTTGAGGTTGTTTCCATAAATGATAATTCTTATTTATTTGATCTACAGCGATATTTCTTAGTTTATTACCCTACGGCTTCGATGAATTTACTGTCAAAATTTTTGGAGGAATGAGGTCTATAGGCAAAGAAAACGAAATCAAAAATAATAACAAAAACCCAAAGTCTCCAGTCTAAAACAAACAAATAATTTAAAAGTAGCTTAGTATGTACATATATTAAAAAAGTAGATTGTAACCAAGTCAGACTGATTTTAGAATTAAATTTTCAATTCTAATCAATTCGACTTAGATTTATATACTCAACACAAAATGATACTCCTACCTGCTACCACTTTAGTCTTTTAAAAATAATTTAAAAACAGTTATATAAATTGATGACATCCAATTGAAAAAGGTCAATTTTGAAATTTAAAGAAATTACGCAATAGCTATACATTATCATTATTTATTGTGTCTTTTATAAGCGGATTATATCGCCTTCTGTTGCACATTGACATTAAATTCAGTTAATCCAATTCCTATTTACCATTTACATTTTAACAATGTCATTGTTCATTGTTCTCCGGTGATCTTTAATCTTTTCGTCTAGGAAATTAATTAAATATTTTTAGAGACAATCAAGTAGAAGTAGACCGATTTTAAATAATTTATTTCCACAGTGCAAGGCGTCTTTTTTAGTTTTAGGCTAATAAAATTCGAGTGTAGTTTATGCTATTGTAAAACAAGTTTCTTGCATTGTATGGTATACACAACGAAACATGGAGGTTATAGAGTTTTTTATATAAGATGAATAATGTAGCGATTACCGGGTAAATAATGTACCGGTTACCTGGTATATCTTGAATAATCATCACTCTAAAACTAATACTACATAATTATTTTAATCCGGGCTACTAGAGTTACTTCAGGAGTTACATTGGGTAGTCTTGTGGGTCCCATACTCTTCATACTGTTGATTAACAATGAAGTTAACTACCTGACGCATGCTAATATTCTCATTTATGCTGATGGAATAAAGGTTTTCGAAGCAGTTTCATGTGACGGTAATGCGTTAGACTTCCAATCGTCTATCCGATATAATTAATTTAAAATATTGCAAAGCGCAAGTTAGTAACCTTTACTCGATTTAGAGTGTATATCAATAACTTAAAGTAAAAAAGTGACACGAGTATGTGTCCACTTTTGTAATTTGTGGTAATACAAAATTAAGTTTTCAGAAAGATATTCTTTATCATTTAGAGTGCTGTTTTTTTTACTACAATTTTTTTTCGTACTTCATGTCCATATTTTATTAAATTTTGTTTTATTTTAAAATGTTTATCTAATTACAAATTTAAAATATGCAATAGATTTTAAGTGGCTTTTACGTTCGTTTACAAATGCTCTACAACTAAGCAAAAAAGTTGTTTATTTGGTTGGAGGGTTGCCCTCTTTTGTTGTGCTGACCGCTTAATTTTGTACCTTTATCTTCATTGGAGCTTAGGGTGCTACTAGACTGGATCATCGAACTCAGTGGGGGGGCTCATGCTTTTATTTCCACCCATGGTTTGCTGAGTTGCTTCGCTTTTGCTAGCACAGTTTTCTTCCAGGTTCTTGCCGCTCGTCCAGTTTTCCTTTTCCCTTGCGGTTTTCATTCTAAAGACCTACGCTACATGTAACGTCATTAAGTATTTTTCTCAGTGTATATCCAATTCATCTCCACTTCCGCTTTCTGACCTCTGTGTCAATGTCTGTTTATTTTGTTTACATGTGTAGCTCGATATTTATTACGATGTTTGGCCAGAAGCATTTCAATATTCTTCTTAAACGTTTTCAAAAACTCCTGTAACTTATTTGTGATCCTCTGCGTGTATTTCCATGTTTCACACCCAAGCAGCAATACCGAAGGCACGTATGAGTTGAACATTCGTAGCTTGGTGTTAATCGATAGAGCTTAGGCATTCCAGACGTTGTTTAAAATGTTGAATGTTGTTCTGGCTTTGTTTATTCATTTGTTGATGTCCTCTTCAGCCCCACCTGTTGTTGCTATTGTGCACTCAATGTATACGAATTCATTCGCATCTTCCATTGGTTCTTGGTTAACGTGTATCTGGGCAATTATATTTCTGTTGGACCTTATAATTTTCATCTTGTGGAGGTTTATTTTGAGACCTACTTCGTTATCTAGATTAGTCAGCTTCAGCACGTTTTGCTGCATATTAGTGTGCTTGTTTGTTCCCTCCGCATGTTGTTGGGAGATTGGTTATCCAATTTGCGCGTGACACTGTCTAGCACTACAAGGAACAGTAGTGGTGAGAGTATACAGCCTTGGCTTTGATTATTTTTGTTGGATGCCCATTTGAAAAAGTGTCTTTCTTCCATATTGCGTTCTATTTTATTGGGTCAAATGCGCGTTGGAAATCAACAAAGAGCATGAATGGTGTGATTGAGTTTATATGATCAGTGCAACTTTGTCCGGCTCTAAATACTACTTGCTCATTTCTTAATTTTACATTGATGGTAGGTGAGATCAAAACCTATAGAAAGAATATAAAGACTTCCTATGTCATACAAAACAAATATCCGCAGCTTAGGGTACAGAACAGAAATAGTTTTTTATGTTTTGCTATTTCGTTTTGTATACTATTTTTGTCCCCAGCTGCGGATATTTGTTGTATGACATATGAATTTCTTGGGGATCGTAATTGTCAAGCCTTCTTTACATTTTTGTGGTATTTTACCAGAATTTCAAATTTTTACTATTATTATTGGTGGTATAGATTTTGTAGTTGTAGATGCGTGTCTCCTTTGAATACTTCGACTAATATGTTGTCAGTTTCCGGATTGTTCTTCAGCTTGTGGGTGGGTGTTGATCGTTTCATTATTAGTGTCATTTGATAATTTATTCTCTTCAAAAAAAAATCTGGTCTGACAATACAACGTGAAATCGCACACCACACGGTGACAAACTCTGGATGCAGTATCCTTCCGTGAAGATGTTGTGGGTTGCTATCGCTTCAGTAACTTCTGAATTAGAGAAAAATTATCGCTAAATTTTAAATATTGTTTTTAAAAAATAATTAACAAATATATTATATCGTTTACGTATTATAATGTTATTTATTAATATTTTTTTTTCATTTCAGCATTTTTTCAAGTTTTATTGTTGTCCACTGCATTGAGGTTAGTATTTACTTGAAATTTGTATTGTATTAATTTTATATTTATTGATATATTAAATGTTAAAGTTCCTTTAGGAGCATAACTCCTGACGGGATTCGAATCTTTAATCTGCTGCATATGAGACCACCGCGTGAACCACTTGTCTATCTGTACTGCTTAAAAGGAAACACTTAAAAGCAGTAGATACTTTACCTTTTAAAACAAAATTAAATGTTTCGGCATCTACGCACATTTAGGTTATAACGTATTGCCTGAATTTTTGAAAAGTATTTTAATATTCAAACCAAAATAAAATCAAATATGTATCACATCATAAAAATAAAAATGGTTATTAATAGATGCTAAAATATAAAAATTAGTACGCTTGCACATGTAAATGATTAATATTGGCATTATGACTTGGAATTGCGCCATTTTTAACAAATTACAGAAACTTCTATGAGTATTAATAATGTTAATACAGACGGCTTCCTTTTTATAAAAGCACGAAATTAGAATAATGGTCAATTTTATTTAATATAAATAAGACCCTGAGTACAAAAGCCATCATCTGAACCGGAACATTTAGACCCATTCGCCGGGGATTTAAACAATATTTAAGAAGCAAAACGTTCAGACTAAATACAAACTTAAAACAATCTGAATTTTTGCAATAATTTTCGGAATTAGACTTATTTTTTAAAATAATTTTTCTAGTTTATTCAACAAATTGAAGCGAAATATTTTTCCCTAATTCAGAACTGACAAAATACAAAAACGTTCAGGGCCAATCATTTTTCTATTTATATGCAACAGATTTAAGCAAAATACTTTTCTCTAATACAGAACTGAAAGGCAGCATGAAGTTTCTGACAAATTGACAAAAAAACCTTACAACGGCTAAAAAGTGTAAATTATTCGCTATACCAAAATTGTGTAGTGGCGATTCGATGGTCAATGACAAGCCTTTCTAGAGATGTCTAAGTTTAGCGAAATATGCAATCATGTTGTATGAACCCTATTTCATGTTTTGTAGAAGCCAACAAATGTATGCGGTGGCAACATAATTGCATATTTCGCTAAACGCAACTACACAATTTTAAAGCAACATTTTTTGTCAACATAAATAAAATCTATGTTCACTCCACCGCATAAATTCCTTGGTTATTTCTTATTTAATATAACGAACAGTTTTCAACTTTGACTTGTGTAAGAATTGTTAAAAATTATTTCTAATGTTTAAAGTATATTTCAATTACTTTACACCTTTTTGGCTGTTGTAAGGTTTTTGTCAATTTCAATTTGTCAGAAACTTCACAATAATTTTTTTTTTTTTTTTAAATGCTGCCAATGGCTTTATTCTTGAATCTTTCTACATAAGAAACTAACAAGAAGTAATCAAATCTTAAGCTAAGAAGATTACATATTTAACCAATGTTAATACTTATTGTTGGTGCTCACAATTTAATTAATTTAGATTATACTTATACATACATATGTATAACATCAACATTTAATAAATTTACAGGTTCACAGGTTCATCAGTCCGAGTGGATCTGTTCTTTTCAGTCGCCTAAATCGTTGCTGTTTTAATATATCCCTGGCCAATTCGTTGGGATGCGCTTCTAGTTTTGAATAATATTTAAAACTGAATTCTTTAATTGTTTCTTTAATGGTTTTAATCCCAAGGTCATCATGTATATTACTATTTCGAATGTACCACGGAGCATTAGTAATACTTCGAAGTATGTTCGCTTGAGTTCGTTGCAGGAGCTCTCTGTTTGAAGCGCTGGTGGATCCCCATAACTGAATACCATATGTCCATATGGGTTTGATTATCGCTTTATACAATAAAACTTTATTGGCTAATGACAACTGAGATTCCTTCCCATCAGCCAATACATTTTGGAAAATGTCATTTTTATTTGGTTGCGCTTAGTTTCAATATGGTTTTTCCACGATAACCTTCTATCCAGGTGCAAACCTAAGTATTTGACCTTCGTTTGTTGAGGAATATTTTTATTGTTTCATTTCACTGGTGGGCAGGTGCGTTTGTTCAGCGTGAATGTGATGTGAGTTGATTTGTTTTTGTTCACTTTTATTCGCCATTTCTTTAGCCAGTCCGCAATTTTGTTTAAATGATTCTGTAACTCCTTTGAGGCAATTTCGGGATTATTGTGTGACACCAGGATGTCCGTATCATCGCCAAATGTTGATATTGTTACTTTGTTGATTACAGGTAAATCGGCTGTGTACAACAAGTATAATATTGGCCCTAGAACGCTGCCTTGCGGGACACCTGCATTAATATCATTTAGCAAGTAGTTGCGCCATTTTGTTTGACCATGTATTGCCTTTGAATAAGGTAGTTTCCCAAAATTGAGTGAAATTTCTTCGGTAGAAGCTCTTTAATTTTGTATATTAGCCCATCGTGCCAAACTTTATCAAATGCTTGTGCTATATCCAAGAAAGCAGCAGAACAATATTTCTTTTCCTCGAAGGTGATTTTGATTGCGTTTACAATTCTGTGAATTTGCACTGTGGTACCATGTTGGTTTCGGAACCCAAATTGATGGTCTGGTATAACGCGCCGTTCTTCTAATATTGGTTTCAATTTTGGTTAGTAACATTTTTTCAAATAGCTTTGATATTGGGGGCAGCATGTTTATTGGATGATATGATGAGATCTGCGTTTCATTTTTTCCAGGCTTATATATTATTGTGATCAAAGATATTTTCCATTTTTGAGGAATATAACTGGTTCGCATGATCGCGTTGAATATGAATGTTATTAGTTTTATGCATTTGTCTGGCAATTCCCTTATCATTTTTCCAGTAATGAGATCATAACCTGGTGCCTTTTTCGGGCTTATGCAATTTTTAATTGTATTCTTAACTTTCTTCCAATTATACTTTATAGGTTTGTAGGATAAACCATCATCCATTTCCTGGGGTAGCACGAAATTATTATCTTTTTCGTGTGGTGCGAATACTGTTGTTAGATGAACAGCGAAAGCATTGGCTTTTTCTTCATCGCTTCTCGCTCAATTTCTAGTTGGTAGTCTAATCGGTGGATTCGAATTTGTTGGCCTTTTTAAATTTTTTGTTGCCTTCCATAAAGAGTAATCTGTCCTCTCGGTTGCCGAGAGATCACTTAAATAATACTGGACGCTTTGGTTTTTTTCTTCCCGCAAAGCAAATCTTAAGGCCTTGATAGCTCGATTTAATTTCCATTTCAATAACGGTGATTTTGTTTGCTGCCATAGCCGGCGAATTTTCCGTTTTTCCTGGATTAGTTCCTGTATATTATGTGACAGTTTATTAACTTTTTCAGAACTATTTATGACAGGTGTAGCCTTTTCGGCCGCCACATCAATATCAGCAGGTGTGGTCAGAGGAATATTAAGTAGGCAATTTTGTTCGACTAGCCTCCTATATTGATCCCAATTAATTTGCTTGTTTGTAAGACGGTTGGGTATTTCGTTCCTTAAGACATCGGTACTCACTGTTACTATTACCGGTGAGTGATCAGAAGACAGATCATAACAATCGGTGGCCTTAGCATATATACGTGGAATGCCCTTAGTTACACAAAAGTCGATTAAATCAGGAATTTTCTTTTTATCCGTCGGCCAGTAATTTGGGTTACCGGCAGACAAATAATCCAGGGACTGTTCCTCTATAGCTTGATAAAGTTGTTTGCATTTCGGCGATGTTAATCTGGAACCCCAATGAGTATGTTTGGCGTTGTAATCACCTCCCGCAAGAAATTTATTACCCAGCTGGCTGAAATAATCCAAGAACTGGAGTTTTTTTATAGCATGTTTTGGAGGACAGTACACTGCCGATATGACACAGTTTCCAGACCACTCCTGAAGACAGATGCTCGTTGATTGTATATGTTCTGTCTCATATTTCGTAAGTTCATAGTGCTTTAATCTTCTTTTAATCAATACAGCTGTGCCTCCATGCGCTTTCCCACCTGGTTGCTTGGTATCATAAATAGAGTACCCATTAATTTTGAAATAGCTATTTTTAGTGAAGCGTGTTTCGGATATTAACATTATGTCAATATTGTGCTCAGTGAGGAATGCTTGAACCTCCGCTTTATGTTGTGCTAGGCCGTTTGCATTCCATATAGCTTTTTTGATGATGGTCATTTTTGACTTTTTACGACTATCTGCATCAGCGTGTTCATATTCTGCATCATTAGAGCCATGGTTCTCTCCATCATCGCCATGAGGCTTTGCATAATATTAGTTAATTTGTTTAAAGCTTTTGAGATGTTTCCCTCTTTACTTGCTTGCATTTTAGGAGCCGTACCTTTAAGAACACTTGCGTATGAAACCCCTTCGTGCACACTACCATTGACAGTTGCGTACTGATTCCCATTTTGACAATTTCTGGGCGTGCTTCTTTTTTAGCTGAAGAATGGAGATTAAGCATTCGTTGTTCTGCTCGCTGCTTTGGATTGATTCTCCTTTTCAATTCAAGATAAATTGGGGACCCTCCATAATTAGCTGTGTGATTTCCATTGCAGTTGCTGCATTTTCTCACTGATGCTTCCGTTTTGGCCTTTATTGCAAACCTTTGCGTTATGGAGTTCACCACATATAACACAAACATCGTTCAAAGTGCAATATGCTCTAGTGTGTCCATATTCTTGGCACTTAACACACTGTACCGGCCCATTTCTTTTCCTGGGTTCTTCGATGGTAACCCTTCTATGCAGTAGATATTTTAGGTCATATATTGCATGTTTGCCTTTGACCTTTTTATTATCTGGTTATAATTCCAGGCGGAACAATGGCTGCGGCGCCTTCTCCCGATTAATAATATTGGTATTAGATTTGCATTGGAAACCTTCTCAGCGAGAGCAGCTTGAATATCGTTTGTATCTACGTAGCTCTCTATTCCTTTCAATACTACATCTAATCCTTTTTGGCTCTTTAGTTGGTACGTGTACACTCAGAGAAAAAATATGATTGAGCTGATCATAAAAGTGACCATCATATTTATGATTAGATGCAATAATAAAGAAAATCATACCTTGATGTATACAAATATTAATAATGATTGTATCTACTTAATACATTATGCACGTTATTATGCAAATATTATTGAATTAACCATATCCATGATTACATATATCGCTATTGTGATGGATCGTATTAATAATTTAATTGAATTTATCATTTGGAGATGATAGAGACAATCAGATATTATGATAGTTGTTATCAATAAATTAATTGAATTTAGTATGTTTATACGATAAAGCCCATCAGATGCTGTGATAGTTGTTATCGTATCAAATAATGAAGTATACTGTGGGGTGTGATAGTAGCTATCATACCATATATTTTACTAAATAACAAAACATATTCTATAGTTCATGAAATGTACATTTATTTTGAATTAATTTATCGTACATTACACATATTATAATTATATCCAAATTAGAGGTCTAAACGAAATTAATTTTTATTTTTATATTTTTATTTGAAACATTATTTATATAAAAGTTCTTAAAATGTTTCATAAAACTTTTAGTCATATGATTGTTTAAAATTGCTCCACAAATTCAATTTCAAAACCGTAATAATGATAATTGAAACCTAAATTTTCCAAATGTTGAACACAACAAAAATATACCGTTTTATATTTGTAATTTGTAATTTATTTGAAGTTAATATGCTCCGAAAATTGTAATATAATTTAATCCAAGTTCGAACTGATCAGATTATGATTATGAAAAAATCAATCTTCTTATCAGGCCGCTGCGACTGGACTGATTGTACCACCATTTTCATTCTATATTATACTGAATGAACTGCGTAGGTTGTATTAGCGAATTATACTAACACAGCTAAATTCTCTTAATAATTTTCTTTTCAACTTTAACTTGAATCAAATATTTAATTCGTATAATCACCAAATATTGTATATTTTACAGTTTTATATTTCAGGAACCATTTAACAAAAACAAATTTAGGAATACCATTTAAGTGGATTACTTACTGGTCCTTTATTTAGAATAATATTTCCGAATTCTATTAAATTAGTGCTAACCAAGTTCTCTTGTCGCGCAAACTTATATTTCTGTGAAATTTCCAGATTTCTTAGTTCCATTATGCCCGGTTTCACAAAAAAATAACCTATCTCTAGTTAAATAATATTTCCTCCGTTTCTTCTTTTATGAAATTGCGTTTTATTTCACAATAAAAATTCAATGCAAGTTAATTATATTTTTAGTTTACATAGAAATATTTAACCTTCAGCTAAATAATTAGCTGAACGAAATTGGGCAGCTAAATATTTAGCTCGCCAGTCATAATTTTCATGTAAAAACGAAATAAAATTAGCGTGCGTTTAAGAAATTGAAATAAATCGCAATTTCATAAAAGAAGAAAGAGGTGAAATATTCACTAATGGGGTTTGCCTGTTTTTTTGTGAAACCGAGCATTAGACTGCCACATAAAAAACCAGTAGGGAATTTAGTAATGCATTAGAAAAATAGGAAGTATTATCTTCAAACACATCTGGAATCATTGAACTTGTCTGTGATGACGTTTTATATGGCTTTCAGTATGAAAGCCATGTACATGTATTCGTAAAATGTTGCAAAGTAGCATTTATACCGAAACAATTAAAGGTAATATTTAATGGTTCTAAAGCATTCGTAAACATGTACGTTTTCCCGTAAACTCACACATGAATTATTTCTAAAGGTTCACGTATAAAAATAATTTTGAGAAATTCAGAATTTCCTTCCGTTTCGGCCGCTTCAACTGGTTTCTGTAGAAAAAATAGGTTGTAGTTTTTGATGTAATTAAAATATATAATATTAAAATAATTATTGGTATAGTTATAAAGGGCCGCGTTTTAAAATGTCGCGTTTTAAAATATCGCGTCTTAAAATGTCGCGTTTCAAAATGCCGCGAGGTACAAAATTTCGCGTGGTACAAAATGTCGCGTCTTAAAATGTCGCGTTTCAAAATGCCGCAAGGTACAAAATTTCGCGTGGTACAAAATGACGCGTTTTAAAATGTCGCGTTTCACAATGCCGCGACGTACAAAATGTCGCGTGGTACAAAATGTCGCGTTTGTAAAGAAGGAATAAAATAAATGTTATATTGAGATAATAAAAGAATGAGTATTATTAAACAATATAAATGATTTGGGTGAAATTGAAAAATATGGTTTTTCCTAAGTACTGTTAATTTCGTTAATGAATTTTTTGTAAAGAGTTAGCTACAAATGATGTTTCATTGTCATATAAATTCATGGATGTTCCTTTATGGATAAGGAAAACCGTCATTCGTTTTTAAATCAGTTTCTAAATACAATTTAAAAAATTTGAATAAATAAGAGTTCTTAAAAAATGTTTCAATTTGGATTAAATTGTGTATCTGATATCAACTTCCGATATATAAGGACTTAACTTTAACATTTTAGTGAAGGGATATTCTAATAAATTTCAACATTTGCGTTCTTTTTCTTAGACCCACTTTATAATTACATAAAATTACATTTATAAATAATTTCCATTCAGTGAAGGAAAATTTTACTATATGTTTAAACACAATTTGCTTGTTTCAAATAATTTTTATTAAATTATTTATTATTTCACATCATATTGTGTTGATTTATAAGGGATTTTTCAAAACGCGTCATTTTAAAACGCATCATTTTAAAACGCGTCATTTTGTACCACGCGGTTTTTTGAACCACGCGGTTTTATGAAACGCGACATTTTGTACCACGCGACATTATGTACCATGCGGCATTTTGAAACGCGACATTTTAAAACGCGACATTTTGTACCATGCGACATTTTGTACCTCGCCGCATTTTGAAACGCGGCATTTTAAAACGCGACATTTTGTACCACGCGGCATTTTGAAACGCGATATTTTAAAACGCGGCATTATGAACGGTTCCCAGTTATAAATGAATTTGGAATTTCTTTTTTAGAAAAGCGAGAACTTCCTTTGTGATTCCTCTTTCCGTGGAAGAATGTACGGCAGAAGTACCAAACTAAGAACTAGTCGTTCATCTGTCATTATTGAATTAAGATAAATTAGTCAAAACATTTTTTGCTTGACTAATACTAGTTAGGTATATACAACATAGGACTTTAAAAGTATGGCTATCTTAGAATTTTTTTTTTTAATTACTTTGTATGAACTTTGTCTAGTGGTATCGTGGGTAACAACCACCAAACAGTCATATCTAATTTGATTTGCCACATTTATTCTGCGGTCCTAGTGTGAAGTTAAATCAATCAAAACAATTTTACGTTGAAAATTCACTAGACCTTGCTTTTTTGTAGAAAGTAAAGACGTTGGTCAAACCCAATTTTTCACAAAATTGTTTCACTTGCTTTCTAAATGGTTTAAACCTAAAATAATAATATAATATTGTGGTTTTATAAAATTTAAAAAATTTTAATAAAAGTTAAAACAATAACGTCTTAAATTTTATTAAAATTTATTTAATTTCATTTAAAAAACAGCAATTTTATGTTTTGCCATCATTTTACATTCTAGTCAAGCTAAAATTTGTCCGTGAAATTAAATCAGTTTTAATAAAATTTTCTAGAAAAAGATGGTAGCTACTTATTGAAGTTGCAATTTTACTACCACCGAGTAAACATTTAAAATAATTTACTTATTACTTGTGTGAAAAGTTGAATCAGCAGTTTTAAATTTTTTTTTTTTTTTTTTAAAAAAAAATTTTGTGATGTGAAAAGTAAGTGAAATCGTGATGTTCAATTCTCCGCCTCAAGTAAAAAAGGCTGGGTTAAATCAGCAGACAGAGATGTCCGCAAGCGATTTGCCACCGAACATCACGACCTCAATTATTAATAAAATTGGAAATGTGCAGCATAGTCCAAAGCGACAACAAATTTTAAATGCTCAAAAAATTGCTTTACCAGGCAATTTAAATCAAAATGAACTTGAAATTAATTTAAATAACTTTGGTGTGTTGAACCATAAAGAAAATAAAAGTGCATCGTCGACAAATATTGACGATAATATAAACAATGGAAGTGCATTGACAACAAATGAAAAAAAAATGAACAGTGATGTAGGTCAGTGTTTAGTGCAAACGGGAATTGACCGGTATATTACTGTCCGATCAAAGCGAAGGAGAAGCCCTAGATCAGCGGCCAGTACAAGCGCGAACAAATTCACTAAGTTAGCTTCCGTTGAATTAACACATGGCAATAGGTATTCTTGCTTGGTTGTTGAAGATCCGCCGCCTGAAAAAACTCCAAAAATTGAGAAGCCGCCACCAATCTATTTGAGGGAAGAATCAAATAGAGAACTTGCAAAAACCATCGAGTTTATTACGGAAGGTGCATTTTATATTTCCGTTATCAAAAGAGGAGATATAAAAGAAACAAAAATTCAACCGCTCAATATTGATGCTTACAGAGCGTTAATCAAGCATTTTGATCAAGTTGGTAAACATTACTACACGTACCAACTAAAGAGTCAAAAAGGATTAGTTGTAGTATTGAAAGGAATAGAGAGCTACGTAGATGCAAACGAAATTCAAGCTGCTCTCGCTGAGAAAGGTTTCCAATGTAAATCTATTACCAATATTATTAATCCGGAGAAGGCGCCGCAGCCATTGTTCCGCCTGGAATTAGAACCAGATAATAAAAAGGTCAAAGGCAAACATGCAATATATGACCTAAAATATCTACTGCACAGAAGGGTTACCATCGAAGAACCCAGGAAAAGAAATGGGCCGGTACAGTGTGTTAAGTGCCAAGAATATGGACACACTAGAGCATATTGCACTTTGAACGATGTTTGTGTTATATGTGGTGAACTCCATAACGCAAAGATTTGCAATAAAGCCAAAACAGAAGCATCAGTGAGAAAATGCAGCAACTGCAATGGAAATCACACAGCTAATTATAGAGGGTGCCCAATTTATCTTGAATTGAAAAGAAGAATCAATCCAAAGCAGCGAGCTGAACAACGAATGCTTAATCTCCATTCTTCAGCTAAAAAACAAGCACGCCCAGAAATTGTAAATCCAAACGCTCAAAATGGAAATCAGTACGCAACTGTCAACGGTAGTGTGCACCAAGGGGTTTCATACGCAAGTGTTCTTAAAGGTACGGCCCCTAAAGTGCAAGCAAGTGAAGAGGGAAACATCTCAAAAGCTCTAAACAAATTGACTAATATGATGCAAAGCCTCATGGCGATGATGGAGAGAACCATGGATCTAATGATGCAGAATATGAACACGCTGATGCAGATAGTCGTAAAAAGTCAAAAATGACCATCATCAAAATAGCTATATGGAATGCAAACGGCCTAGCACAACATAAAGCGGAGGTTCAAGCATTCCTCACTGAGCACAATATTGACATAATGTTAATATCCGAAACACGCTTCACCAAAAATAGCTATTTCAAAATTAATGGGTACTCTATTTATGACACCAAGCACCCAGATGGGAAAGCACATGGAGGCACAGCTGTATTGATTAAAAGAAGATTAAAGCACTATGAGCTGACGAAATATGAGAAAGAACATATACAATCAACGAGCATCTGTCTTCAGGAGTGGTCTGGAAACTGTGTCATATCGGCAGTGTACTGTCCTCCAAAACATGCTATAAAAAAACTCCAGTTCTTGGATTATTTTAGCCAGCTGGGTAATAAATTTCTTGCGGGAGGTGATTACAACGCTAAACATACTCATTGGGGCTCCAGATTAACATCGCCGAAAGGCAAACAACTTTATCAAGCTATAGAGGAACAGTCCCTGGATTATTTATCTGCCGGTAATCCAACTTACTGGCCGACGGATAAAAAGAAAATTCCTGATTTAATCGACTTTTGTGTAACTAAGGGCATTCCACGTACATATGCTAAGGCCACCGATTGTTATGATCTGTCTTCTGATCACTCACCGGTAATAGTAACAGTGAGTACCGATGTCTTAAGGAACGAAACACCCAACCGTCTTACAAACAAGCAAACTAATTGGGATCAATATAGGAGGCTAGTCGAACAAAATTGCCTACTTAATATTCCTCTGACCACACCAGCTGATATTGATGCGGCGGCTGAAAATTTAAAAGACATCATGGCATTATCAGCTGAAAGGGCTACACCTGTCATAAGTAGTTCCGAAAAAGTTAATAAGCTGTCACATAATATACAGGAACTAATCCAGGAAAAACGGAAAATTCGCCGGCTATGGCAGCAAACAAAATCACCGTTATTGAAATGGAAATTAAATCGAGCTATCAAGGCCTTAAGATTTGCTTTGCGGGAAGAAGAAAACCAGAGCGTCCAGAACTATTTAAGTGATCTCTCGGCAACCGAGAGGACAGATTACTCTTTGTGGAAGGCAACAAAAAAATTAAAAAGGCCAACAAATTCGAATCCACCGATTAGACTACCAACTGGAAATTGGGCGAGAAGTGATGAAGAAAAAGCCAATGCTTTTGCTGATCATCTAACAACAGTATTCACACCACACGAAGAAGATAATAATTTCGTGCTACCCCAGCAAATGGATGATGGTTTATCCTACAAACCTATAAAGTATAATTGGAAGAAAGTTAAGAATACAATTAAAAATTGCATAAGCCCGAAAAAGGCACCAGGACATGATCTCATTACTGGAAAAATGATAAGAGAATTGCCAGACAAATGCATAAAACTAATAACATTCATATTCAACGCGATCATGCGAACCAGTTATATTCCTCAAAAATGGAAAATATCCTTGATCACAATGATACATAAGCCTGGAAAAAATGAAACGCAGATCTCATCATATCGCCCAATAAGCTGCTACCCACAATATCAAAGCTATTTGAAAAAATGTTACTAACAAAATTGAAACCAATATTGGAAGAACGGCGCGTTATACCAGACCATCAATTTGGGTTCCGAAACCAACATGGTACCACAGAGCAAATTCACAGAATTGTAAACGCAATCAAAATCACCTTCGAGGAAAAGAAATATTGTTCTGCTGCTTTCTTGGATATAGCACAAGCATTTGATAAAGTTTGGCACGATGGGCTAATATACAAAATTAAAGAGCTTCTACCGAAGAAATTTCACTCAATTTTGGGAAACTACCTTATTCAAAGGCAATACATGGTCAAACAAAATGGCGCAACTACTTGCTTAAATGATATTAATGCAGGTGTCCCGCAAGGCAGCGTTCTAGGGCCAATATTATACTTGTTGTACACAGCCGATTTACCTGTAACCAACAAAGCAACAATATCAACATTTGCCGATGATACGGCCATCCTGGTGTCACACAATAATCCCGAAATTGCCTCAAAGGAGTTACAGAATCATTTAAACAAAATCGCGGACTGGCTAAAGACATGGCGAATAAAAGTGAACGAAAACAAATCAACTCACATCACATTCACGCTGAACAAACGCACCTGCCCACCAGTGAAATTAAACAATAAAAATATTCCTCAACAAACGAAGGTCAAATACTTAGGTTTGCACCTGGATAGAAGGTTAACGTGGAAAACCCATATTGAAACTAAGCGCAACCAAATAAAAATGACATTTTTCAAAATGTATTGGCTGATGGGAAGGAAATCTCAGTTATCATTAGCCAATAAAGTTTTACTGTACAAAGCGATAATCAAACCCATATGGACATATGGTATTCAGTTATGGGGATCCACCAGCGCTTCAAACAGAGAGCTCCTGCAACGAACACAAGCGAAAATACTTCGAAGTATTACTAATGCTCCGTGGTACATTCGAAATAGTAATATACATGATGACCTTGGGATTAAAACCATTAAAGAAACAATTAAAGAATTCAGTTCTAAATATTATTCAAAACTAGAAGCGCATCCCAACGAATTGGCCAGGGATATATTAAAACAGCCACGATTTAGGCGACTGAAAAGAACAGATCCACTCGGACTGATGAACCTGTGAACCTGTAAATTTATTAAATGTTATGTTATACATAAGTATGTATGTATAAGTATAATCTAAATTAATTAAATTGTGAGCACCAACAATAAGTATTAACATTGGTTAAGACTTAAAATATGTAATAATTTTAGCTTAAGATTTGATTACTTCTTGTTAGTTTCTTCTGTAGAAAGATTCAAGAATAAAGCCATTGGCAGCATTTAAAAAAAAAAAAAAAAAAAAAACTTATTGAACATTTTTTTCATATTTCTGCTATTGAAAATGAAACAATTTTAACAAAAAATGGGTTTGTCTGAAATTTCAGTTTGCCGTTTGCGTATGTGGCATGCCCTTAGGCAATAAAACGTTTTGATTAATTTGGAACAATTCAATAATGGTCTTTAAATTTTATATTTTTTATAAGTGGCTAAATTATACACCAAAAATATATCATTAAATTTTTATGTAATAATTATATGAAAATTGTGCCGAATTTTCGTTTTTTTCAAAACACCATCTTGGCTAAAAATTACGAGAAATTTAGGTTAATTTTGTTGCCTTAGTGTTTTAAAAGAACGAATTTTTAAATTAAAATTAAAAATTATTCTTGGCCTTTAATTTATTAACCACTTATAAAGATTAGTTTGGCGTGGGCCAAAGATATACAAAGATGATCTGGTTTAATCAATATTTTTTTTCGGAAATTCCACTGCTCAGAAGTGTCAATATTCGGATGTGGTAGCACCAATGATCATCGGGAAATAGTGGAAAAATATTTATTAATATTGTTACAAGACGCAAGTAATTTATGCAACTAACCAATTTAGAAATTAATTCCGCTTTTAATGAATGAAACAGGTTCAAATATTCAAATGTAGCTATATGTGTTAATAAATTAATTCTATAACTATTAAGTTTTACCAGCGCTCGTAAAGCTCCCTGAAGTCATCTACATTTTAAATAGTCATTGTCATCATAGAAATGCATATCTATCAGCTCAAGAGCTTATTATTAATTTACCTAAATTCGATATTTCATATTATTTGAGATGGTTCAGGTAGCAGTTGATGACATGGATCATCTTTTTATTAATTGAGAGCAAGAAAGTTGAGCTGTAATTGGTGTAAACATTGAATAGTTTTCCTGAAAATAAAAATAACTTCACTGAGCATTTTTATAATATACTTTAATGCAAATTATATTGTATTACCTTTGGCAATGCAACCTCCGGAAGATGGAATAAAGACCTTCTCCTGCTGCCATGCTTAGAAAAACGTCACATTTGCCTTTTTGTAATTTTGTGTAATTTTAATTTAACTATTTTGATTTGCCTTGTCTTAATATGAAACCTGACTATTAAATAACGTGATTTTATAGCATTTGATGCCATGCAGGATATTTAGCTGTTTAAAAAAGCAGAAAGACAGGTATTTATTTGCAGAATCCAAATATGCCCCTAACGCATTTTTCGACTTTTGGCGTTTGTGACTTTTTTCCTTAGTACGGCAGTGTAGTTCTTTTGGAAATAATGTTTGCACAAGTTTCGCGAATTTTGTAAAATCGTCCATAAAAAGCCTAAAGAAACCTTCAATGAAAGATATTTATATTTTGATTCTAATAAAACTACTTACAATTTATTTAGGTTGCGATTGATGATACATATATTCAATTAACACCGCAGATACGTTGTTCCGATCCTCTGTTACAAGCGTAATTGGTTTGCCGATTTCAGCCGAAATAGTTGGGTAGTTTTTGAATAAATTTGTTTTGTAATTCTCAAAAACTATTTTTGTACAATTGTTTTCTTAAAATTGTATTCCAAACACACAATAAATAATTGGAAACACCCTTTATTTTAATAATTATTAATTAACAACACTGAACGAGCAAGTATTCAGAAAGAAAAATGGTTCAATAACCAACACGGTGTTTAATTGTAGTATAAAAAAATGTACTTACGTGCCGTAGTTTTCCACTGCAAGACACAATTTCCCCCTTCTAAGGTTTAATAACTATTTGTCCTACTAAAAATTCACTTTTAGGTTTCAAAACTACTAACATCACCAAAACACTTTTTAACTATTAACGGTTATAATAGATTAATTAAATAGAATAATTTATTTTTAAATTGTTATAATATTTTCTTTATTTGAAACTTCTCACGAGATTAGGTAATAATTGCACCTTATTAGTGTACAAATTCAATTTGATATGACCGTAGCAAACACGAGGAGATACAAATAATTTCCAATAAACCTTATTTTGTTTTGATAGACCTAATTCCATTATGATAGACCTTATTTTATTATAATTGTTCTAACCATATTTAAATATTGCAGATCATATATAAAACCATAGTATATGATTGTATCGAATATATTAAATCATATCGTATGATTGTTGCAATCATTAAAGTCGAAAATTATTGCATTTATCATATTTTAATAAAATTTATCATACATAATTCTAGTAATTAGATAAATGATATTTATTATTATAATATATTAGGATATATCAAATATAGTTGAATATGATTTCCTGGATCATAGCAAAATAATTCCAATCATTCATTTATCATATTTTTTCTCTGAGTGTAGTAATGTTTACAAACTTGATCAAAATGCTTGATTAACGCTCTGTAAGCATCAATATTGAGCGGTTGAATTTTTGTTTCTTTTATATCTCCTCTTTTGATAACGGAAATATAAAATGCACCTTCCGTAATAAACTCGATCTTTGGAAGTTCTCTATTTGATTCTTCCCTCAAATAGATTGGTGGCGGCTTCTCAATTTTTGGAGTTTTTTCGGGCGGCGGATCTTCAACAACCAAGCAAGAATACCTATTGCCATGTGTTAATTTAACGGAAGCTAACTTAGTGAATTTGTTCGCGCTTGCACTGGCCGCTGATCTAGGGCTTCTCCTTCGCTTTGATCGGACAGTAATATACCGGTCAATTCCCGTTTGCACTAAACACTGACCTACATCACTGTTCATTTTTTTTCATTTGTTGTCAATGCACTTCCATTGCACGATGCACTTTTATTTTCTTTATGGTTCAACACACCAAAGTTATTTAAATTAATTTCTAGTTCATTTTGATTTAAATTGCCTGGTAAAGCAATTTTTTGAGCATTTAAAATTTGTTGTCGCTTTGGACTATGCTGCACATTTCCACTTTTATTAATAATTGAGGTCGTGACGTTCGGTGACAAATCGCTTGCGGACATCGCTGTCTGCTGATTTAGCCCAGCCTTTTTTACTTGAGGCGGAGATTTGAACATCACGATTTCACTTACTTTTCACATCACAAAATACACCACAAAAAAAAATTTAAAACTGCTGATTCAACTTTTCACACAAGTAATAAATAAATTATTTTAAATGTTTACTCGGTGGTAGTAAAATTGCAACTGAAAAACTTCACAATAATGAACTGAAAACAATCAGACTAAATACAAATTTAACAAATTCTGAATTTTAGCAACATTTTTTTGCTAAATCTGGATTTATTTTGCCAGGAATAGGCCAAATATTCAGACTAAACTAAAATAATTTTACCATTTTTAACTGCAAACATTTTGTTTAACACCTTCTGAATAAGTTCTCATTTTGAATGAAATAAGCAAATTTTTCCTCTAAGCAAATGAATTGTTTCTCGAGAGATAACCACGAATTATTCCAAAATTTTCAATCAATCTAATTCAAAATTACATGTAATAATAACAAATTAATAAATCGCGATTTTCGCTGTCATAACAACATAATTGTTATGTGTACACATAAATATCACTTAAATGTTCCTTATCATCATCGCCGCGCTTATCACGATATTAACAAATTTATCACATGAAATAATGTTGTTTCCGTACTAAACTCTTATTTTGTATTTTTAAGTATATTTTTCAAGCTCAAGACAATTCAATATACTTATACAAATAATAAACATGCAGATATACATGGAAAGGAACATGAAGATATCAACTGAAATATATTATCGTCATGTCTAACATTCGTCAGCACAAAAGCAAAATGAAAATAAAATGTTAAACAAAAAAGATAATTTTCTTATACATTTAGTTATGTGTACTACTACTGTACTGCCTTAGAAGACGAGAAGACGTTACAAAAAAACCAAAAAAAAAAAAAAAAAAAAAAAACAATAACAACCAGCATTATATATAGTAGTATATAGTATTATATATGTATACTATTTAGTATCATCTCTACTGTAAATAATAGAAAAAAGCCAATCATCTCTTTGATTTGCGCGGCGCAACTAAATCTTTTCTTATAAACAAAAAGAAAATGTTGAAAGTTTTTTAAATTCAGTTCGAATCGCGAATCTCAACGGAAATCATCTTTTAAATTTAAACAATACAAACATTTTTTTGTATTTTTATTTTTATTTTAGTTTAGTTCGAACCATATTACAGTTTGATTAAATAATTTCGATGGTGTACATCAATCAAACTTTAAAGTGCATTTGTATTGTTTATCCAAAATAGTAGTGTTTATACTTGCAATTAATTTAGTTGTATAAATAAAATAAATATTTATATTAAAGTTTGTGTGTGTGTCTGTGTGTGTAGTTGATTATGTGGTGACAAACTATTTTTTATAATAATAGTGTTTCCTGGTGTGTAATTTAACATAATAATAAACCAAATAAATCACGTGAAAATTAGAATTTCTAATTTAAATGCGGCTGGTTATAGTGAATACATAAATAAAGTACATTTATTTAGTGGTCAGTATTTTTATTTGTTACATACATAATTATATTGTTAATTACATTTTGTATGTAAATGTTATGTCCGACACTATATATTTACATTATAGTATTACTATTTGACATAATTTGTCGCCCCAACTTTTTGGTTACAAAATGATAAAATTATTTGTTTGAATTAGTGTGTGCCCTGAATACAAACATATTTACGTTTTTTTTTTCCTAATATGTACTATCCACATTTAGTATTGTTTATCGCTGTTCGTAATTTTTGATTATTGTTGGGTACTAATGAGAACCCTAATATTTTATCACAATAGATATTATTTATGGTCAATAAAATTTGTTGATGGCGTTTGTAATAATTTATTGGATTTTTGTATGGTGATGTATGAATAAATTTTAATAATCGATGTAATTCCGAAAATAGTATTAACTTTCAACTAAACATAAATTATCTGTATAAAGAAATAATTACACAGGTGTAATAAACATGATTAAAATTATGGTTTTTCCATTTCATACAAAATTCAATAAAATAAAATTTTATGATTATTTGATTTTGCACAATTTTCAACTGATTAAATTAATTGAATTTAGAATTAAATTCTCGTCAAATTTAACTTCTAAAATAACAAGTAGAGTGTTCGTTTTCTCCTTTCAAAAGTGAATTCAAAATTTGACTTTATTTTTCAAAATTAAATTGAACTGCTTATGTTTACCACTAACAATTTTCTATTAGATTAGTGTACAATATTTTTATTGAATTCATTATCCAAATTTCGAAATTTTGAAAAAACTTGAATAAATTACAAAAAACCTCAAGAGTTTGAGCTGGACAATTAGAGATTACATTACTGCTATTTGAAGGCAGATTAATAAACTTTTTAAATGGAAACCTAGTGATTCAAATTTAGATGAATATTAGAATATGGTTAGTTTTTGAGGGCATGAGATTACAATTTTGAGGATATACATATCACAGTGTGAAATAAATAACCAACTTCTAATTATTTTTTATCACTCAAATAAGTTTTAACAAATCAGTTTAAATCCTTAAAATAAAAGTTTAGACCTAAATCAGTAAATGCAACTAAACTCACAGTTACAAATTTAATGACTCTTGGTATTTTGAAACCTGTAGTTAATTGTAATCCATCTACATTTCATTTTCGCCGCTGTAGACCACTTGCCGATTAGGTGTCTTAAGCGTATAATTTTTACAAAATTGACCAGCCGGGGTCGGGTCGATTTCTGAATTTGGGTGGATTTACATTTTTTTGCGCTTTTTTTAAATTTTAATTTTATCCCAAAAATTGTTTTAATAGGGATTATTCGAGCTTATTGAATTTTGGCGTTATTGCTGTGTTAGCCATAATGCTATCAACTTACACCGACATTTTTCAGATTTTGTGTGAATTTCAGTGGTTGAGTTTAGTTTCGATTGAATTATAAGTATAGTTTCTATACAGGTAAAAACCTTTATTGTTAAACAATTTTTACCGATAGGTACCTTGAAATTAATCAAACTCGTTTTTTGATGTGAAAACATCTTTAGCGGGGGTAAGTCAAAAATTTCTTGTAAAAAAAAAAAATGGAAAATCCGGTACGACCGAAATTGCAAATTAAATACTAGAAAAACGAACACAAAATGCGCAACTTGCATACTATATAATTAGAATTACAATTTCCGTCAGATTAAAATAAGAAGGCACTAAAATTATTCATGTGTAGTGTAAAGGCGGACTCATGGTTGACTTCGTTCCAAGCAAAGGAACACGAATGAAAAATAACGTCATTTTCAAGGAATACGATTGATTAAACAAAAAGAAGGAACGAAGGCAATCATGAATCCGCTTTAAGTGATTCACAAAAACTGAAATGGAAGTACCTACGGTAAACAAAGACAAATACACCGATACTTTATATATTAAACAACTTAGTGAGCTGTGAAAATGGCATTGGTACGTTTCAAGGCGGTATTCCATAGGAATATTTTACTGAATAGTAAAATACGCCAAAAAGAGAAACAAAATCAAACACCATATAATAGACAAAAACAAGATGTTTCTTTATTTTTTTATAGCAAAAATTTTAAGGGGAATTTTGACAGCATTTGTAACTTAACCTTCAAAAAATCAAAATTATTTCTTGTTGTACAAGTGAATTTGCCAATGTGTGCTTGTATGTGCATTCGTGAATTGCGTCACCTTTGCTGTCGAAACCAGTAATGGGGGAAACTAGTCGAAAAGACTAAACGAGATAGAGGGAAGAGTTCCTCCAAGGAAAAAAGTTAAAACATCTCATGAATTGTAAATTAAATACTTAAATTGAATTTATAAAAAACGTAAACGATCGATTTCAATTTTAAACCACATTTCAATTTATAAACGATACAATTTATTAGTTTAATGATACAATTTAGAAATATGTATAACGAATTTAATTGATTCCCTCTTCAAATTCATCGGATAAACTTCCCGAATCGTCCGAATCGTACTCATGCTCCAATAATAAAATTGAATTACTTAACGTAACCGTAGTGTCCAAACTAAGCGGGTTTCCATTTTTTTTTTGAAAGTTCGATATCGATATGGGCACCTTTCGCTTCATAAATGGTTTGCCGGTCATTTACTGTGAGTGCCTCCCAATTTGAGCATCGAATACGCCAATATTTATCCAGCTCAACATTTAATAGACTCGAACTTAAATTTGCTAGTCGACCGTGTTTAAATCCAGTGAGCTGTGCAATATAACGTAAATCTAGCGTGCTGTTTGGCCAAGTAAGCTGCATCATCATGAGGTGCTACGCTCACCTTATTAGCTTAATCTTCAAAGATTTCTCTTAATCCCGGTGGAATTCTCTTCAAGTGGCAAAATCAAATTAAAGCACAGAATTCTTTATGTGTGGCCAATTTTAGTGCTACTGGCGATGTGAACCACCAAATGGTAACCATTAACAATCGAATCCAATTACATTGTACTCTTTACAATCACTAGAAGTACAAAAAAATACGATAAATTCACAGAATTCTTATCAACCACACAGTTCTATTCACTGATATTTTTAATTTATCTCGATTTGTTGTTTAAAATCCATTTGTTGATGATTAAAAATTGTCCCACGTACAAATAAATTTGTTAGAATGTACGGAATGAAAAAATTGAAATTGATGAAACAAACGTAAACGTCATGTGTTTTTTATTTGTATTGTCTTACAGGAAAAGTTGTAAGGGGAAATTTGACATTAAACAAAATCATAACCAATAATTGCTAAAAAAATTAAGTATTTAGAAATTTAGTATTTATTCGATTATTTTTTCGTCTCAAAATTACCTAATAAATTAAATATTATTAATACTCACATCAGAATTTCATTTTTTCGAACAATTTCCGTCACATAATAAAAAATTTAAAAAAAGCTCTACCATAAAATCGTGGTCCTATTAAAATTATTAGTGTGTGCGAGAATTATTTTTCATCATATCATAACCAACAAAAATGTTTATACAAGCCGTGCGGAACACACACTTAAGCTATAGATGACATTTCTTTTATAGGATCTGTGTAAAAAGCGATCGTCACAGCTTGTATAAACGGTTCTGTTGCTTTTGATCATATACAAATTTTATGTACAAGTGTTAGTGACACTCCTATAAAAAGTTAGCGTTTTGCAACTACAGACACAAATATTTTTTTACTGATTCGGGTTTTTGTTTCATTCCCCATCTAGCAAATATACATATATTTTTTTCTCCCTTTTATTTTACTATTCAGTAAAATATTCCCATGGAATAGCACCATAATCGGTATACTATGTTATTATTTACTATTGCTCATGCTGTTGCTGATATTCGAATGTCATTTTCTAAAGATACGCGCAAGGAAGAAGCCGCAGGAAGACGTGCTATTTCATTTAGTTCAAATCAATCAAATCAGCGATGCCACTTTGCTTTGTTAACCTGGTTTGCCATGATCATTCACAAAAGTTTAAATATGGAATCTTCAACAATTGCCGTGAGAGCAATGGTGAAGAGAATGAGTAATGGTGAATTTTAAAGCATTCAGAGCAAGTTTAGATGATTAACTTAACAGAACTGTAATTTGCTCAAGCTCACCAAGACTATACTGAAATATAGTCGGTTATAAATTTCAATTTTTAATTAAACAATTAATGTTGGTAAGGTTCGTCCTCCAAATCCAAAACAGAATAATTTATTGACTTTTTAAACCAAAATTGTATACCGTAATTTAAATACTGAGCGAGCAGTAGTCGTCTATCTGCATTGGTTTCTCAGGCCCATAGAAGAAACTTGAAATGATTCAATAGCTAAAGGTTTTCACATAATACTTTTGCGAGTTGAGCATGAACTCGCCCGTTGTTTTTCTAAGTTAATTAAAGCCTTAACATTTGCTGAATTTTTAATATCTTAAATCAACTGAAATTTCATGCAATCCCACCAAAAATATAAGAGACCTCGAAAACCACGAATAAAATGTATTACATCTTGCAAACAACTCTAAGATAATTTCTAAACATCTCGACAAAATTATAAGAAGCTTCGAATAATCTGACAAGTCTCAATAATTTCGAAATAATCTTAAAAATCGTCCAAATTTGAAGTATCATGAACATGTTTTAAAACTTACGAATATCGAATCTATCTCGCTAGAACAAATCTCGAATAAACTTCAAAGTCTACAAAATTCACATGACCAGCAACTAGAAAATCTTAAAAAATCACGAATATCTCGAAAACTCTAGAATATTTAGAATAAATTCGATCACTATGAAACTCGGATAATTTCGAAACATGTTAATATTATCGAAAAATCTGGATATTAATGAATATACTCTCGAAAACTCTGTAAGAGTCAGAAACATCAAGCAGTTCACAGAAAAAATACTCATTTCTATAAAGAAAAAATAGAATGAATCAAGAAAATTCAACACAACTATTGATTTCTCGATTTGAAATGTAAATCTAAAAATCAAACTAATATTTTTTGTTGGAAGAAATTGTATTTCTTCATGCAAGAAATTGTATACCTTATTGCAAGAAATATAATTTTATTTTGAAAAACTGTTTTCTAAAACGCTCGTATGGATTTCTTTGTTTATATTTTTGTAATTATTCAAAATGTATTGCACTTATTATCCAACAAAAAGAGACAGGTTTTTTGGTATCAATAATAATTTATTAATTCCATAAATAATAATATCAAAAACACAATATTTCGATCACTAAGGATCATTCTCAAGTGTTAGAACACTGACACTAATAATGAGAAAAATATATAAATTAAAATTTGAATATAACATACAATAAAAGAAAACTTACTATATCATCTTACCATCTTAGGAATTGATTTCTTGGTTTATAATTAAAAACTCTTCAATTGACCTTGAAGGATTATTGTATAGAGAAATATAATATCAAATTGCGAAAACACCTTTCTTCATTTAAACCTTTTTTGTTATCAAATTGAGAAAACGAATTTCTTCGATTAAGTGAATATTTCTTAATAAAAATTATATTTATTTGGTTTTAAACTTATTTTTTTTTTTTATTTTTTAAATCTCCGACGTTTCGGTGGTATTTTCCACCATTCTCAAGGAGCAATCGAAGCCAACAAATCCATATTTTGAATATTTCTTAAAATTAGAATATATTAATATTAAATTAAGAAACCGAATTTCTTTGCCTAAGTGATAATTTCTTAGGGTAAGAAAAGTTTTTTATTAAAACCAGAAAATAATTTCTTGGTGCAATTTTCTTTTTCTCAGGTCAAGAACATATTTCCTTACAGAGAGTTTTTATTTTGCTTCAGGTGAGAAACATTTTATTTATCCTATACTGCTTTTTCTCATAACCATCTGTTTTTTTTTTTCTTCTAGGAAACTATTCGTTTCTTCATAAGAGAAAACTTTTTTTGTTTTTTTCACTAAGACTTATTTCTTGCCTTCAGAATGCCGTTCAGGAAATGGATTTTGTTGGTGAAAATAAATAAAAACATTTTACAATAATTTAGTTATAATAAAATTTTAATTTATGGTTATAAAATATTATTTAAAATACATTTATTGTACTTATTTGATAATTCTAATGTATAATAGTTACATAAAATGAAAATAAATTGGTACAATTTTATGAATAAAAGTATCCCAATTGCATATTAAATTAAACTGTTTATCGGAATGAATTAATGTAAATTCCAAGTCAATCTATAATAAATTGTTTTTAAAGTTTATTTACTTTGCAATACAAAATTCAAATTTATCATATCAATCGCTATCCTTTCGAATTTTTCAAAATAGGCCATTGTTGAAAAAAGTCCCCAATATTGGGCTGCCTGTGTAATTATGCTTGATGTCCATTGTGTGAGGCTGTCCAGTGCCGCTCAACTTCATCCCACGGAGCCGTAAAATGGTAAAGCCACTTTTTTGATGCATCGTACTCTGTACCAACTAAATAAATAAAAAAATACAATTGATTATTTTTTGTTTTATATATGTATTATAAATTAAAACTAACCTAAAGCTTTCGTTGCATTGCCAATTTTCTTACTTATATACAAACTTTTAGATTTGTTATCACCAGCAATCTGGTGTGTTCGGTTAGGTGTTGTGGTTAGGCATCATTAAAATTTTTAAAATTTTACCACCCTTAATAGTTTGAAGAAATTGTTGAAGAATTTGTAAAATAAAAAAAGGAATTACTTCCATCCTCTCTTAATTTGGGTTTTTAATTTGTACAAAATTTGATGTAAACGCTTAGCTCTAATCCATTCAGAAATCGATGAGTTAGCAGATACTGTTGAATTATTAGTGGTTGGCTGAAGATTAGTTGTTGGGTAACCCTGTAAAATGGTAAAGATTTGTAAAATGTTGTATAGCTAAATAACCCTTTTCTTAAATTTTACATTATCTACACGCGATTGGAAAATTGCATGGCGAAGCCTAGCTTTTAACACAGCTGACGTGGCTTTGGAAACAGCACATCTAATTCCGAGAAAGCGATGACTTCAAGGTAGGAAAGCTTATCAAAACCAAAGTCTTTGAATAAAAAAAAGTGTATATAATTACATGCATCTTTTTCAACAAGCATGTCTTATTTTCATAAAATTGAAATGAAATTTGAATACCCTGTAATATTTCTCCTGCTTCGGCTAAATTTCACTGCATTAATTTTTCCGATGTATTCGTCCAGTACCACCTACACTTTGAAATAGCTTACTTAATATATGTACAAAAACCCATATAAAAGGAGTACTATTATTTTTAAATTTTACTTACCTCAAACCACACGGCAAATTATTTTATTAATGTTTTTAATTGATTGTTTTTATTTATTTATCACACACGACACAAGTACATCACGATTTTATAAATTAAAAAAAACAAAATCTTTACGGACATACATATGTGCGTGTTGTTCAATGGAATAGCATACTCGGTGAATTTTTTGCAAATTCTTAATTAACTAAAAACTACTTTAACTATCAATTTTCAGTTTTTTTTCTATTTACATAGCACAAATATCAACTTACAATTAAATATAAAAAGCCATATTTAATTAATAAGTGGAATAAAAAAAAAATTATTTAACTTCTTATTTCACAAAAGGGCTAGTAGCCTCGCAGGCCAAATTATTAGCAGAAGAAAGATTCTGTGGGTGATAAGCAGTTTTAAACCATACAAGTCGCCAGGACCTGATGGTATTATCCCTGCGGATATACAAAAAACTACTGATCTAACCATTCCCTGGTTAGAGGTAATTTTTAGAGGCAGCCTAGAACTATGTCACATTCCCAGTAAATGGACGGAAGTGAAGGTTGTCTTCATACCTAAGGCGGGAAAACGCTCACATTGCAGTCCCAAAGACCTTAGACCGATCAGCTTGTCTTCTTTCCTTTTCAAAATACTGGAAAGACAAATAGAAGCTCATATTAGAGGCACGATTATGCCGGAAAAGCTGTCCAAATCTCAACATGCTTATTGCAAGGGGAGATCTGTAGAAACTGCTCTTCATTCTCTCACATATTTTATTGAAAAATCTTTCGAATATGGAGACTACGCGATGGTAACCTTTTTGGACATTGAGGGAGCCTTTAACAACGTGCTAACAGGGGCTATAACTCGGGCACTTTCGAATCTAGGAGTGGAAGATTCTCTTAAGGACTGGATAGATCAGATGCTAAGAGGCAGAATCATAAATGCCAGTCTGGGGAAATCCTCCGCCAGAAGATTTGCAAGCAGAGGCACGCCGCAGGGTGGCGTACTGTCCCCCCTTCTCTGGAACTTGGTCATAAATGATCTATTGCTGAGGCTGGAGGATACTGGCTTCAAGGTGGTTGCCTATGCGGATGATGTCGCTATTGGCGTTCGGGGAAAATATCCCGGGACACTTAGCGAGCTTATTCAAAATGCTCTGGGCATTCTTTCACTATGGACCAATGGTTGTGGGCTAAATGTGAACCCACAGAAAACCGAATTGGTTCTCTTCTCTAGGAAATATAAAATTCCTCATGTCGATCCTCCTACTTTAAATGGTTTCAACTTGGCTTTTACAGGTGAAGCAAAGTTCTTGGGTCTCGTCTTAGACAGTAAATTAAACTGGAAACCGAATATTACGGAAAGGGTAAAGAAAGCTACGGTAGCGCTATACTCCTGCAAAAATGCAATTGGGAAAGGTTGGGGCTGGATCCCCACATGGTCCTTTGGCTATACACAGCAGTAGTTAGACCCATTCTTCTGTATGGGGTAACAGTTTGGTGGCCTGCTCTGGACAAAACTGTCAACCTAAAGTTGTTGACAAAAGTTCAGAGAACAATCTCTCTGTGGATCAGTGGTGCAATGAGGAGCACATCCACTCAGGCACTGGAGACTCTGCTATTTCTTACTCCTCTAGATATCATGGGAAAACAGTGGGCAGCTAGCACTGCCATACGACTGAAATCCACCTTAATGTGGACCTGCAATAACACAGGGCACTCATCTATACTTTGTAACAAAGGGCTTCCCAAGACCACCGACTATACTGTCCCGTCACTATCTTTTGATAGAAAGTTCCGGACTATTATACCATCTAGAGAGGACTGGATGATGGATACAGTTTTGGAACCAGGAGTTTTGAACTTCTTCACTGATGGTTCAAAACGGGATAGAGGAGTAGGGGCTGGGGTGTTCTGCGAGGAACTCATGTTAAACCTCTCCTTTCGTCTCCCTGACTACTGCAGCATTTTTCAAGCTGAGGTAACTGCGATAAAGGAAGTAGCGGACTGGTTGAGGTATAATGTAATATCGACTAGAGATATTCGCATATATACGGACAGTCAGGCAGCCATTAAAGCGCTTCAATCACACCTTCTCACGTCGAAAGTAGTCCAGAGCTGTCTCTCATCTCTTAACGAGATGACAGATCAGTTCAACATCCATATCATATGGGTGCCAGGACATTTCGTTAGTACGGGGAACATGAAAGCCGATGAACTGGCTCGACGTGGTACAACGGACCACATTTCAAACAGCAAAAAGGATATTGAAATTCCTCTTGCGGTATGTAAACTGCTGCTTCAGGAGGAAGCCAGTAAGTTGACGAAGGACAGATGGTCAAATAGTACCTCATGCGTAATAACTCGGCAAATCTGGCCAAAGTTGAACTTGGCGAGATCCAAACAGCTGATCTCACTTCAGCGGAGTCAGATCAGTGTGGTTGTTGGAGTGATTACGGGGCACTGTCTCATAGGCAGACATGCAAGTAGACTTGGTTTCTTCTCACATGACTACTGTCGTAGTTGCGAGGACGAAGAGGAGGAAGAGACAGTACTTCATCTTCTTTGCACCTGTCCTCGTCTGGCACGAAACAGACTGAATTTTCTAGGGGCACACCTTTTCAACGACCTGGCGGAGCTCAGCGAGAAGGACGTCAGGAGTATCCAGCGCTTCATAGCAAGCTCAAAGTGGTTTCAATGAGTTGGAGGAAAAATTTTTAATTTGTGGTATGGCTACGGACCTTTTTGTGTCTATGCCTGGTCCTGGTGGACCGCCACCCAAACCTAACCTAACCTAACCTATTTCACAAAATAATAGGCTGCTCAAAATAATAGGACAGTTAATTTCAAAATTCTTTTGTAATCTCTTTTTTTTACGATTAAATCTAATTTGGGTTTTTATTGATTAGTATTGGTCGTGTCTCGTGTGACTTTCTTTTCGAACCCACCAGCCCCTGGCATTTTTGAATGGTCATTTATTCCAAAATCGACAAATTTTAATTCCAAAATTTCTGTTTATTTATGTGTTTCTCATTATTAATAGCTAGTTTTAGCTGATTCCAACAATATTCGATCGGATTCAGATCAGGTGACTGACCCGGCCATTGCGCGATCCCCACTTTATTTAATCGTTAAACTAATATTTTGCTTACATCGAGATATTCTTTGGGCCGCTATCTTGCTGAAAACTCCAGCCTGTTGGTTTATCGTCTTCGACATAACCGAGCATTAGATGAGTGAATAATACGAATGTAAACAACCGCCATCATTCCATTTTCTGGCCAATAAATTATCATGCGCCGCGTGTCAGAAAAAGATTTCGGTATACCAAAATGGGCATGGGCAACCACCACCTTGCTTAATCGTCTTTTTCGTATGTTAGGGCGAAAGCTTGTATTGGGCTGATATCATTCATATTGTCATCATAAATTGTAAAAGCTTTTAATCAAATTAGATATGCTGGACGTAATCTATTTTGGTCCCTTTTAACGCATACAAGAAATTATACATAACCATTTAGGCGAATGACAGACATTGGAGCATCGAGTCAAATATATTCTTCTGGTCGGTATCGATTATTTAATACTTAAATCAAAACTGATAAATGCATATGTAGTTGGTAGGTGTCCTTAAGTTCTTCATAATCGTAGTCTGTAACAAGATCGCCTCACACTATTTATGATTTTTGCAGTAATACATTATTTCGTACACGCACAAATAAGAAACAGTCTCGTATTATTTTCACATGGCAAATATTATTTTAAACAATTGATGAAGATTCACTTCGTGAAAATTAGCTAATTCATAAATTATTAAGCTTTCTTTAAGCAATGTTTAAAACTGTGATCTTAAGTATCAAGTTGATCGATTTTATAGACTTTAAATAGCGTTGTTGAAACAAAACTTAAAAATTTAAATTAATTAGCCTCTTGGCCGCAAAAGAGAGCTTATACACCGCTATAACAACATTTTAGTTTAAGCGGTACAAAGAACTGTATTTCCTCATTTGTTAAATTCCCACTTGCAAGTCTCTATCTAAATAGCGAACATATGTTTTTACAAAGTGTAGTGTGATATACGAAAATAAAACGATAAACTGAAATTACCTAACATTTGGTGGTTATAATAGAATGTGACGCGTAGAGATAGAGATGCAAATAACTAAGGGTCTGGAAGAAGTAACACAACACTGATTGCTGCTGATTGGTTATGATTTACAGAAAAAGCTAGTGAAATTAAGCAAAATTTTGAGACAAATAAAAAATATGAAAAATCTGAATTTCTTTAAGCATGCCAGGTTACATGCGAGGTTTAACAATAATTACGCTGTTCACAGGTATAAGTTTAAACTAAATTTGCGAGGACCAATAAGTACCGAAGCTCTTTTTTCCTTTGTAGAGCGCGTTTGTGCAACAAGCTAGAAGATATTGCTTTCCCATTGGCTCATTGGAAATAAATCTTCAAAATTATCATCTCACCACCTCTTAAGTATTTTTTGAATTGCAACGTTTGTTTAGCGTTTAAAGTACAAATATAAAATTGTTGTATTCGAGAACTCTTCAGAAAACACTCAAAATTGCAATATTCAATTTGCTAACAACGCAAACCTCTCCACATCGCAACTGAATCAAATCTTTATTGAAATTTTAATCAAATGTTCCTTAAGTTTCATTCAAATGAAGAAAATTGGAATCAAGCATAGAGCGATAATGCTTAATTTTTCTAAATTAATAATTGGGAAGGACTTCAGATGGACTTCCTTCAAATTTAATGTTAGTGTACTCGTATAGCCACGAGGTAAATTAAAATACGTTTCAAATAAAGCGTAAAATGTACCTAAACTACTTGATAACTTTCAACAATATAAACGTTCAAATTAGAAAATATAATTACTTTTCCCAGGGTACGTCAATTTCTAACCCATACTTCTAATTTTTTTCAAATTACTCATTCAAATTTATTTCAATTTCCTGTTGAATTTTTTCTAAACTCTTTAAATCAATAAAATCTTTAAAATGTTAATTCAAATTTTATTCAACCTTCGTTTTTGGTTTATTTTGAAAATAAAATTTCAAACTTAATTCGAATTGCGTAATTTTGGTTGTCACTCATTCAATAAGTTACATATGTACATTTAAATTATATTCCAAATGATAGAATTTGTGGAAGATCGTTTATTTAAATTGGTCATCCAAAGTTCCAATTCAATAATTTTAAGTTTACCCTTACAACTATCAAATTTGAACCATCTTTAATTAAATAAACAAATTAGGTGCATTAAACGCTTGTACATTACGTTAAACAATAAACACTACTTGTTGAAGTGGTGGTTCGATAGACATTTATTATTCCAACGTTCCCTTCGACGAAATAGGCAACAGTCCAATCTACACGCTAAGCTAACTCGTAAAAATCGAACAAATTTGAGGAATGATTTTAAAATTTCATTAAATTCCGAACTTGTTTAAATTAAATTTAATAAAATTTGAATTTAAATTATTGTTTAAACTTCGTTGCAAGTAAATAGTTTGCGTATATTTGAAAATACATAGTTAGTAAATTCATTATTCATCAGTGAATAATCACTAAACAGCGAGTGAATAATTTGTGAACAAGAAATAATGTATGAATTAAGGGTGAAAAATGCAGTCATAATGAGTGAATAATGGGAGGATTATCAATGAACAGTGAACAAATAATCTGTAAATAACGACTGCGTAGTGGGCGAATGATCTGTGAAAAATGAGTAAGTAATCAGTAAATAAAGAGTAAAAAATGTGTGAATAACGAGATAATACTTATGGAATAATGCGTTTCTAATTAAGTAGTAATGAAATTTCAATCATCTCAATTTCTGTCCGTTTATTTTTTTAACTCGAGTATAAGCGCAAGATGTTCCAGACGTAAAAAAAGCTAATTAATTTTCAGTTATCAGAGAAGTGCGAAATGTTATTTACCTGACTTTGAAAATGAAATTGAATAAAATTAATAATTTTAAATCTGATCGAAAAAAATTTGAATACTTTAGTCTTATCACTGTATCAAAGAACAATATAGTAGGCCTTTATATACTGAATACCAAAAACAACATTTTAACACACAATTATCTGTTTATGGCCAAAAAATGTTACATCATCGTTTTTTAAAAGACAAAATTTACGCAAAATATCTTTCTTCGTATGTATAACATGCAAATGAAATTTGTTAAATTCGCCTGCCTTACGGTTTCCAAGTACATTTAAACTTAAAATATATAAAACCAAGTATAAACCAGAATTTCTGATTCAATCATGCGTTCATTAACCGCTCTATAACAATCGATTACAACATAAGTATACACAACACATATATGGATCATGCAATCACGAGTATTTTATATAAAAGTCAAGATCAAGTATTTATATTTTATACGTAATAATAGTCTTTGTAATTCTTTTGATTTTCTTTTTACGTATTTTTTATGCATTTTGAATTAATAAATATTTGATATATAATTTATACGAATCGATTTTTTTTTTTGTATGGAGAATTGTATGGCGTAATAATAAAAGCAACGTGAAGATACTACATATGGGTGCGTCCGAAATGCTTAGTTGAATTAGTTATTAGAATAACATTTTTGAGACTAAAAAATTGTACCACAATTGTTTGGAAATTGATAAGGTTAAGGGTAAATACCCAGTTATATCAATTTTGAGCTGAAGAGAACTGCTCTGTTCCTCTTTTTCTTTTTTTCACGTTAGATTAAAATTGACTAAAATACCAGCAACAAATATAAAAGAGTGTATACATATACGAGTCATAATATCCAAATTATATTTCGAAACATTGGCTGCAAAATTGCGTTCAAACCACAACACAAATTAGAATCGGAATTAATAATAAAAAATAACCAATCGTTAGATGCTATAGAATTTATTTATTCAGAATAAAAAGTTGCCTATGTTGGACAAACCGAAAGATCATTTGTTCAGCAGTTTTTATAGAACACATTAGAGAAATCGGTAAGATATATCCATAATCCAGATTTGCCCTTTACTCCAATTCACGTCAACAACAACACTGAAATTCTATATAAAAGATCTATTTAATATATAGAATACTGATTATAACTTCATAAATTGTAGAAAACGAAGAATTTTTTGTTTGTAACTGAATAAAATTGCATAACGTAATTTTTGCTTCATAAATAAAAATGTAGGAAAAAACATCATAAAGGATAAGGTATATTATGTTGTAACTTTTTTTCGATGGATAAGGTAAGGTTTTGCTGTAAATTCTTTGCAGGATAAGATACTGTTTTGATTCCAATATCAATTTTGAATGCCACTGTTCAAAGTGATAAGACATATTTTGTAATACATATTGGTTTTTAGATGATAGTATTCAACATTCCGAATCTAATGCCATCTATATTTACGAAAAAAAAAATTTGGTGGAAGAGTATGTTTTGCTTTTAATAGACACATATGGGAAATCATTTTTTTCTTAAGACAAATTTGTAAATGAAAACGTTTTAAATTCTTAATTATGATTTCTGAAATATTTTCATAAATGTTTGAATTTTAACATATATAAAGGTCGTTTAAGTAAATCGTTTTCATTTTCTTGTAATAATTGATTTATTTAAATCAAAATATAAAGAAAAGTTCATAACAACAGCATTCTGGTCAAATTAAAAAGAAAAGCTTACTTCAAATCGTGTCGTGTGCATTAAGTCAATATACATTACATAGATGGCAGTGATGGCAGTAAAATTTTTGAAAAATTGTAGGAAAAGCAAAACAAATTCTCAAAATATTAAGAACGAGTCATAATTTTGTGATTAAATAATTTGTTTTCGTATTTTTCTGTATAAATCTTAGACATCTAACGTACACTAGTAAAACTAAAGATAAATTTGGCAAGTAATATTTTAATTCGTCAGAGCCAACTTTGATGTGTTTTTCAAAATGAAAGTTCGAAAAATATATTTTGAAATAATTTAATTTTAATATTTCTACAATTAATATTTACTTAATACCAATATACCCTTGTTGTATATTGCTGCTAAACATATGTGAAACACTTTTGTATAAACATTTTGTAACATTTTTGCTTTTCTCATTGATAAACTTGAAGCTGAAAAACACCATTTTCACTATGGATTTCTATGGAAATCAGTGAAAAGTTATACCACTTAAAAAGCTTCAAAAAAATACGTCATGATGCACTGAAAAAAATAATTCAATGAATCCATTTCATTAAATTTTTCGGAAGAAAAATTCTTTGAATCAATGAATTTATTAGTTGGTCATATTAATTCTAAATTAAACACGATTATAAGTTAGTAACCGGGTTGTCAATTCAATGAATAGCCATTTATTGATCGATTTCTCATTGATATCCTGAAATCTACGGAAATTAATAAAAGTTTTAACAACTTTATAAACTAATTTAATAAGAAAAAACTATTAAAAACCAGTTTATTCGACATGATAATGGATTAATATACGTATTTAAGTGATTTTCTGAAAGAATAATTCGTTGGATCGATGAACTGTTTAATTGTTTTAAGATTGCTGTATTTTAGAACATATTATAAAAAATATATTACATATTATTATATAAAAACATTGATTCAATCTAAATAGATATTTTTATAAAATTTCCAAATAAGTAAATTGTCTGGTGGTAATGGTGTTCTTGACAGCAATTCAGAGTCAGAATTGGAATGAGGTTTAAGCCTGATTTCGAACTTGTTAGTTGTTGCCAATGTTTCAAAAATATGATCTATTTCGTTTTGTGATTACAGGAAAGGAAAATTGAAATTATGCAGTACTCATTCGGTTTCTCACTTCTTCTTATTTAGGTAATTCCGTCTGTTATGTAAACTAAAAAAAGTTGTTAAAAGTGGAAAGTATTTTTTGAATAATTGAACTTCATTTTAATAAATAAAAAATATCTTGTATGCTTGCTTTATTTTATAAAAGCTTCCATCTCAATCGGAAATGTTTATTTTGTTAAAGCAATATATGTCTTCCCGAATAATCCCGAATTATCTTAAATACAGTAAAACCTGTTTTTGGGAGGTATTTTTTTATGCATCTTTTATATGCGATTTTTTTATGCGATTTTGTTTGTGCGATTTTTTTTATGCGGCCTAATTCATATACTGCATAAAAAATCGTTCAAAAAAGTCGCATAGAAAAGGACTGCACAAAAACATTTTTGACTGTATTCAGTATCCTCGGATTAAACCTGAAACGCACATATATAAAAAATATTTCATCCTCCAGCAAGTGCCAATTTCATATAAAATAAATAAAAATTGCACCAAAAACGCTACATGTTAAAATATTCTTGTTAAATTTTATAAAAAATGCACATGCTTATACACATAATAAAAAAAGTTATAAACTAAATAAATTTTTTAATGGCATTAAAGTAAAAATTAATCAAATAATAACATTTTAATTAATTTTTAAACTATTTGTTGAATTTTATAAATTATTTAATGAATTCAATGAAGCTTATATAAGTCAATAAATATTTTCGTTAACAACATTAAAATTTTAATTGAACTAATGAATTTTAATGTTAAAATTGGAACGACTTTCTGATTTTTCGCGTCTTTTTCGCCAAATCGTGCTCGTCGCTGTCTTGTTGGACTAATAACCGCGTTCGGCGCGGCGTTCCTCTTCATTTCGATTTTGAGTGTTTAATTGAAAAGTTGTTTTGTGAAAAAGTTAATATCTAAAATTCAATTATCCAGATAAATAGATAAATATGTAATATACAATTTATACATGCAGATTTAATTATTAAGGTAAGTGTAAAATTGTTACAGTATTACAATGTAATATTAAAAGTGCTTGAAAATAAAATATAAATGCATGTTTCCTGATCTTTAAAAGGAGAAATCGACGCATATATGACGCCGTATTAAACATGTTTTAAACAACTACAGAAAATGTGTTTTGAATCGATGTTATAGTTTTGAGATTAGTGTATTTTGAAGCAAAAATGAAACTACTGTTTTTTTATTTTTTTAAATTCTAATGATAAAGTTTATTATTAACTATCGATTGGCATTAATAACTCAATTTGGCGAAAACTGTACTAAGGTAAAATATGTTTAGCACGACAGTACGGTTGTCTGTATAAACGTTAATTTTCGTGGCGGTAGAAATTTAATTTGTAATGATTCAACACGTTTATTTCATAAGGACGCATGCGCGGTTTTCTCTTTTAAGTATTAGTAAAGAAAGTGTCTACAGTTTGTTTACTTATTTATATTTTAGATGAAAGTTGGAAGAAAACTATTTTTTCTCCCGACGTCTTAAAAGCCTCTTGTTTTAATACTGTTTTTGGGTATTAAAGTTGGCCTTTTCCTTACTATTTTAAAAAAAGTGTGTGTTGCTAAGCTACACTTTTAATCCTTGGTGTAAAAGTAGGTACTTTTAATACTAGGAGAAAAATATTATGCGTAGCCGAGCAAAAGCAAAGATTGCGAGTCAAACAAAGTCACTTTTAATTCGAATAACACATACTATTTTTTCTCCAACGAAGAGATCATGTCGTGTCGGTTGTATATTATTAATTATACGAGATTACGAGTAAAGCCTAGTACGCTGTTCAAGTAAAATGAAATTTTCACTGGTCTCCAAGAATAGGAAGATAAATCTGACGTGAAAGTTTAGTTTGACGGTTCTTGTAAAATTTTATATCAGTAAACTTCAATTTGCAATTTAAAATCAAAATTACAATTGACTGCAATAGGCGATTGAAAAACAAGAAACTCAAATGATGAAATGTCAAAATATTTAGCTTCACATTAACCGTCCGGGAATATAAAAATGGAGTGAGGTAAAATAGAGACATCTGTATTTTAATACGAAAACCCCCATTTCGCTAGCTAAACTGCGTACCGCAAAGTGAAATTTAGCGGTGAAATTTTCATTTTCGTTTTCGCTTGTGTCATTTTTATATGAGAAATTTCATTTCACTTCAGCAGCGTACCGGGCTTTAGTACAAATTATGTAATTAAGGCTGTTTTCCAAACACCGACTTATTGACTTATTCGAACTTATTCAAATAAGTCTGCTGAAAAGGTGACTTATTCTTTAGTAATTTTTCCTATAGAAAACTTATTTATTTTTGGTGTCATGGAAACATTCTGTCTAATTATTGTGCATAGTCAATAATTTTCAAAATAAGTCGATAAAAGCAATTGGAATGACTTCATTGACTTATTCAAGATGGCGTCAAATAAGTCAATAAGTCTGAAATAAGTCGGCGTTTGGAAAACAGCCTAAAACTTCAAAATTGAAACTAATTTTGTTGAAATATTTTGTGAAACTAAGGAGATCATGACTTTTGTTTGGTTTGACTATTGTACGCGACAAATACAATGCAATAGTCAAACCAAACAAAAGTCATGGTCTCCTTAGTTTCAAAAAATATTTTAACAAAATTAGTTTCAATTTTGAAGTTTTAATTACATAATTTGTACTTACTCGTATAATTAGTAATATACAACCGACACGACATGAACTCTTCGTTGGAGAAAAAATAGTATGTGTTATTCGGATTAAAAGTGATTTTGTTTGACTCGCAATCTTTGCTTTTGCTCGGCTACGCTGCGCTTCGCCTCGCATGCAAATATAATTGCTCGCCAAACAAAGTATCACTTTTAATCCTAATGACACAATGTACTATTATTCAAATAAATAGCCTATATTATCTCTGGGCTAAATTAAAAATAGTTTTCTTACAACTTTCATTAAATAGCACTAAATAAAAGTTTAAGAACATCTTTTAACTTAAAGCCTGTAAAACAAATCTTACACAAACAATATTAAAAATAGGCCATAATATATTATAAAAATCAAATGAATATTAAGGTATAGTTAGTTGTTAGACTGCCGTTCAAAATTTTTTTTGTGATATCTTTAAAATTTTTCGTATAAGCTAAATACTTTATTGCTTTATCTTCTAATTGATATTAGTACCTGAAACAGACGCAGAGTACTATGAAAGCTCATTAAAATATGATAAATTGTCCGCCGAAGGATTTGACCGTATTTGGCAAGCTTGCTGCTATTACAGGCTAACTGATATGCAAAAGTTAGGTAGCACCGCTGAAGTATTTGGGAAATGGCCATTCTACAAATAGCCTTCGGGATATCGTTTAGTAAGTTTATAAATTGCAGAAGATTAAAATAATAATAAACAAAACGTTTCTTTATTTCCAGATTGACATGGGTTTCAAGGTTCTATTTGCAGAGACGAGTGAAATTTTAATAAAATGGCCGGAATATAAAATGTCAGTTAAACAATTTCTTACCAAACCATCAAATGTAAAAGATAGGGGTATTGTTTCGTATTTACATAAATTAAGAGAAAATGATATTTCGGAAAGTAAGTGAAATATTACATTAAAATTTAAATGTAGTTATATCGAGTATTTTGGGACCAAAAAAACATAAAATGTAGATGATGTAAATAAAAAGCCGGAACATAGTAGAAATTGATTTAGTGCAGTTTTTTAGGTACCAAATTACTCGATATACATAAATACAATAATAATATTAACGTAATGTGATGTTTGTTTATATATTTACAGATAATTTGGATTCGTTGTTGCTATATGGGCTGTTTAGTGGCAACACAGGAAATCGTAACAGAAATCAACACGGGCCAAAAGGCGGTTACCAAATTCACTATTAAAGACTCACCAGAGTGTTTTATATATGTAGGAAAGACAATCCAGGAGATTGAAGATCATCTCCTGTTTAAGTGATAAAAAAACGCCTATTCAGCGTCTAATTTTAGGAGTGGGAAATTCTCCTGAATAAATTATTGAGACATTTGTATATTTCGATGGTGTTTGATTCGAATTTAATAATATTTTGCGGGTAATGTTTCAAAATAGAGCATGTTTTAATTTGGAGTATCCTGCCGCTGCTATGAATTTCTATTGTTTTGTACAGGATCTGTTTTATGGGATAAAAACAGCTAAAAATACCAAAGTAAATGTTTTATTGAACGAAGTACATACTTCGTAAATAAACTTGAATTAGTTAGGTACTTAATTTATTAAATACATATGTATTAAATTTTAGAAAATGGAGAATTTTTATATTATTATACAATTTTACAATTTATTATTTAAATATTGAAGTTTAATTAGTTTTTTTTATTGTTTTATTTTGTGATTTGAAGAATATTGAATATTTTTATTGAAGATTGTTAATAAGTTGAAATATCGATGAATAAAAAAAATTTATGTTGGACATTAAATTAAGCGTTTTAAGCTTTACACTTCAAACCATATACCCCCAATTTATATATGTATATATACATATATATATATATATATATATATATATATATATATATATATATATATATATATATATATATATATATGTATATATATATATATATCCATATTATATATATATATATATATATATATATATTCCCCCCTCCTCCCGTCCGCTCCTTGTTGTGACAATTTTGATTAATTTATTAGTTGATTTAAACAAAAAGTTTATACATCGTGAAATAAGGTTACTAATTCAATATTATCTATTACATTGTGGCAATGAATTAGTTAGTTAAATTAATAAATATATGTGTTGTATCAATTATTTTGTTTCATAAAAATTAATAAGATTAATTAATTAATTCATAATAATATAAACAACGTCGTGAAACTTCTATAAATTAGTACATTGATTCAATAAATAGTTGTAAGATCAATCAAATTAGTTACAAAATGATAATTTTGTGTTGCGTTGTATTAATTAAAAAATTTATTATTTTTTTTGACTAAAAAATATGAATAGTTACATTGTATATATTAATTTGTTAGCTTTTAATAAATGGTATTCTAATCTTATAACCTTGAGTTTGTTCAATCAATCAACAAAGTTTAAGGATCCAAGTTATTAAAAATTTCGTTGCCACAATAATTTTTTTTATTGTATATGCGTATGTTTTTTTTTCAGTGTGGTTATGGCTCTATACTCTAGAAGGCTCTGCCTTAATTCGTCATTTGGATGTGCTGCAACTAATTCATTGAGTCCGAGTTGGCGACAATATTCTGCGGCAAAATTTTCAGCAGGATTGCATGCGATTTAAAAATATTTTATTCGGAAGGGGAAATTTGTTTACAAAATAGACTACTTTGATTGGTTGCTGGCTGAAAATTTTTCCGCAGAATATTAGGCCCTATTCTGCCTTCCAAAATTGTATGTTATGTTATGTTATTTTTGTTTTTTCAATACCAATTCATATAGGAAGCGGGGAAATAAAATAACATAACATGAATTTTATCGTTCCAGAATCGGGCCCATTGTCGCGAACTCGCAGTGAACATCAGACATGGTGGTGACGTCAGATACCAATTTTCAATGGAATTAGTGCATAATCGCAAAAGTTCCAATTGGGGCAGGGACGGAGTTTCTTAAATGAAACGTGGCCAGAATTCAACAAACAAAAATGCGGGATTCTGCTAATAATACTTTGGTTCATAAATACAAACCATAACTCAAAATATTGGATTTGACAAAGAGAAATTTGTTTTCAAATATATAATCAACGCAGACTTTTACTACATTTCCAACACCATATGGAACCACCACGTTTTTCAATGGATTTCATTGAAATTTTATATCTAAGCTATTAAGCCGAGTCAGTAAGTTGTTCCTAATGTAAAATCGGATTATTCACGCTCTGAAGAATTCATTAGGTCATATCGTTTCGGGTTGGATTCCTTAAATAAAATAAGAGCCGAATTAAAGAAATATTGCGAAACACTACTAATAATATTATGATTGGTCTTAACCATTAATCAAAATATGGTTTCACCAATTTGTTTTTTTTTTACAAGAAGAACCAATCCAGGCAGTTTACTACGTCTCCAACTCCGAATGGATTTAGGTATATTTTGTGGATGGATTTTAGTAAAATTGTATACCTAAGATTTGGGAAGTAAAGTCGATTCTTTAAGTAGTTCCTTACATAAAACTGTTGATTTCCTGCTCTGAAGAATTGCTTCGGCCTTATCATCTGATAATATATGCCAATGTTATTTTGGTTGGCTCCTTAATTCAAATATTATATTCGCTAAAGTTATTTTTACTTACTGAGCCAATTCAGACGATATCCTAGTCTCTAGCATCAAATGAGACAAGCATCATTTGTTGATGGCTTTTAGTGAAATTTAACATCATAACTATTTTGTAGATATTATAAATATTTCCTAGTAAAAAATCATATCACTTCATGGCCTGAAATTATTTTTCTTCGCAAGAAAATATTCCGGCCAAATCTTCAATAAATTCAAAATGAAAATTCTAATCAAATTTTGTAGAAATAAAAGCCATTTTTAAGTTATTCTGTGATTTAATTCGATCTGAAACAAGTAAAGGACAATAAGCTAAAGCCGATAATGAAATTCGGTTATAAAAAAATGTCCTCCCATTTCCAGCACATTTCGCAAACCAAACTCACGAAGAACACTTCAAAATACATAGTTCGTCTTTCATTGTTTGTTACAGAAAAATTATAACCGTACAAAATTACACAAATAAATTTCAAGTTACGTTCTCTCTCCCTCTCTCCTCAGTGCAGGGTATACATAGCTTTTAGAATAAAAACAAATTTTGTGTTCTACTTACTTTTGTCCTTAAAAGTTTTTTTTTTTTTGTTTTTCGTGTATGTACGGATTTTCCGTTAATTATTTGATATCTCTTACGGTTTTCTATTTGGTTGTTGTATTATATTTATTTTGTTGTTTTATTGTATATACGAACAACAAATACATAAATATGAGAAACCATATTTTTCCCTTTGTTATCTATTCTTAAAATGAAAAACTTAAACGAGAAAGCATTTTTCTTTTATTTTGTTTTTGTTGTTAAATGTTAATGTTAATAAATGAGAAATAATAGTTAGGAATGGTAATTTTTTATCCTAAATAAGTATTTTATATAGTGATAGGTCACGCTCATAGTTTCTTTATTTTCAACTGTGTGTGATGAAACTATTAGAAAAAAAAAATAAAAAATCAAAGGTTAAAATTAATATAAGCTTTTTTACTTATCTTACTTTAACGCTGTGTTGTTGAATAAATAACACAATTTAATAACAACAAAAATACACAAACAAAAGCTCGATAAGTATAAAGATATTGTTGTGGTATGTGCTTTGTTTTTGGGAGCTTTACTGTTATCTCACTATACTTATCAAAAAGCATTTTTCTTTCTTTATGTTTCCCCATTTTCCGACAATGACGTCTACGACATATACATACATATACATAGAATATATAAAATTAAAGCAGCATATTTTCATGATGCTAGGGTATTATGAAGGTTGATGGTTTTATTTGTAAAGTTCAATAAAAATCAATATTTCGGGAATAAAATTTCCGTTTAACACCAATTTTTTTTTGTGGGTTTGATAATACTATATAACTAAGGGACTTATATGCGAATAATACGTATATATGAATAGTGATTACATGGGACTTTTATAATGACATTTAATAGATTTTATTTGTTGGTTTTTATGTTATTGTGAAATCGATAGAGCTTCAGCGACAATCAATGAATATAAATTGGGAAGATTTGAGTTTATGTCTTATATATTGGAATTTCATTGCAGACTCTGGGTCTGTAGAAATAAATAAAAGGAAATTATATAAGTGTTCATGTAATTTATGAAATGTAAAAATACTGACTATATCTGAAATGATAGTTCTATAAAGTATCATACTAAAAGAGATTGATGCTCTATAATATTCCGACAGTAGTTATCATTATTGAAGCACTTACAAAAATTATTAAAGAATAATACTGAGGTGAAATTCGTACGATTTGTAACTAATTCTGAAACTTGAAAACTTAGCAGCCTAAATCTAAGAGATGTGGCTTAAAGAATCGAGAACCTTATTAAAACTTTAGTTCCTACTGATATGGCCTAAGAAAGACAAAGCTTACAAAGAAAATCTGAAATTCTATTCCGAAGAAAGCAACCAGAAATTCACTGCGTGTGATTAAAACTTCGAAAGTTACTTTGAGGTAAAGTATAAGAGTTATATTAGCCATATTAAAACGTTCGCCACTTAACGTCACATATATGTGACATGCTAGTTTAAAAAAACATTTGTAACGCAACACGCAACACTTTACGAAATAAAAGAATAATTTTGTAGTAATTTTTGTTACGACTATTTGCGATGCGGCTGTGTTTCTATAGAAATATCAACTTGTGTCAAGAAGTATGACTGGGAGCCCAGTCGTCCCTCATATTCGTGGCATTTTATTTTAACACGTGAGTTTTTTTAACACCAAAAAAAAAAACAGATGAGTGTCGAACGTGTTAAGGATAAAACAAAAAATGATCCAAAACATTTTTCAAAATTTTTTAAAGCAAAACGTGAAACAATTGTGACACAGTGTGTATTACATTAATGGCTGGTCTACAATTACATATTTTTCTCTTGACAAAAATAAATGGCAAACAGCTCATGTCATTTTTTGTACAACTACTAACATAAAGAATATAACTAATTTCTCTCTTTGAGAATAAGAAAAAAATTTAAATTGGTTCCTTTTTCGATTATTACAGTTTTTGGCATATTACATTATCCACAATATATTATTTATAATTTAATTTAATAAAACGCAACTTCTATTTTATCATATTTTGGCCCTAAAGGCTACATTTTTTTTTTATAAAATCAATTTATGCTCAAATGGCACAACGTCATTACAAAAATATTGAATATTCTATCTTTTCCTCTCTTGCCAAAATTTTAATGCGCATGCACAAAACCATTCTTGTGAATTTACCGTCTGATCAAATTTGAACCGGAATGGTCTATTTAAACCGCGCGCGTAAGCCGAATCGGTATTTTTTTTTCTAGGTTGGTACAACCTTCTTTAACATTCCTGTGACGTTTGAGCAGAATACGCCCATTAGTGTTAGTTTGGCAGCCATTTGTTTACGACGTGAGAAGTTTGTTTGGCGATTATTACTATGGGGAAAAAATGAAGAACGAGTGTGCTTGAAGTTTTGTATTTCCAATGGAATTACGGCTACGGAATCATTGAAAATGTTGCAGAAATATTTTGGGGGAGCCTAAGATAATTGCATCTTTAGTTTCAAAGAAGCATGTGTCAGGTTTCAGGTACAATGGTTCTCTCTAATATTATTACAATAAATTTAACATCTCAACACACTCAAAGTTAACAAAATAATAAATTGCAAAACTTTTTTTTTCCTTTTCATAAACATTATACAAGTAAAAGTAATTAACTAAAAGACAAAACTATTTGATAGCACAAAAAATAGATGGTCAATTGCTTTGATGAGTTTCAACCATATTTTGAGAGCTTTAGAGAAAGCGGAAAAGCTGCTGAACACTCGTATTTCCAACGGTAGGTTGTTAAAGATAATAGGTGAAGCCACACTGAAGAAACGTTTACGAAACTCTAAATTAACATTGAGGACATACTTTTTACATTTAAAATTCAAACGAAGATTATAGACCGAATAATTACTCCTGAAATATAGGCCAAGATGGTGTTTGCACTGATTTAAAGACATTAGCCGCAAAACATGTTTCTGTCGCACCATGCTAAACCATACAGGAGGATAAAATCAACTAGGGCAAAGTAAACCAATTTCAGTAGATATAATGGACAGTATAGTCGTAAAACGTACATTTTCCTAGAAACCAAGAGAATTCTCGACTTAAGGCCTTCAATGTGCGCCTTCCAATTTACGTTATCATAGATCATAACTCCCAACTATCTAATTTCATTAACCGAACTTATAGTGAAGCAGCCATTTGTGGTACAAATTTGACTTTTATTACAACCAAATGCATGATAGATAATCGGTATTTGAAATGCATAACTTTAGTCTTGTCACTCAAAATCAAATTATGGGTGCCCAACCAAACCGCTAACATACTCAAGTCATGGTCACTATCAGTTAGGTTAGCATGATTGTTGATGCCAGCATAAACAAAAGAAAGATCATCCGCATACGCAGTGAGGGTGCCACAAAAATGCTGGTTGAAAATTCCATTTATGTAAATAGAAAGAGTAACGGCCCCAACACTGAACCATGAGAGCCTCCAACCCTAATATAACGCTCATTGCTCAATAGATTATTGACGCGGACTACTTGCGTTCGATCGCTTAAATAATCAAAAACCCACTTGTGTATCCACGAAAGCCGCAATGATAAAGTTTTACTCGGAGAATTGTATGGTCAACTCTATCAACAGCTCAATATACAATGCTGAATCGTTAAGGCCCCGATTAGTGGTATCGCTAATCTGTTCCAGACATTCTAAAATCACTTGTTCAGTATTTTTATTCCTACGAAATCTAAATTGTTTGGCAGAGAGAAATTCATTTTTATCCAAGAAATCAATAATCCTGTTCTTCATTGCCTTTTCAAATATTTTAGAGAAGATGGAAAGAAGAGATATTGGTCGATAGTTATTTACACAAGTTTTATCGTTTTTCTTAAATATGGGGAGCACTACAGCTCTTTTCAATACTCCGGGAAAAACTTCAGTTTCTACACTTAAGTTAAAGACAAAAGACAAGACGTTCACAAGAAATCAAGCCATTTTCTTGACAACAGTATTTGAAATTCCATCTATTCCCGGAGACGATTTAGTTTCTAGCGAGTTAATGATGTTATACAGTTCCCCTAGAGAAACAGGTTAAAAATAACAACTATTCGTAACTTCATAATTCTCGGTAACTATTCGATTTCTTTCCAACTCATCCGTTACAGTCAGACCATTGGAGTTGCCTATAGACACAAAGAAATCACTAAATTCATTTGCCATAGGTACTGAATCCGAAATAGTAATATCATTAAAACCATTAATTTCCTTGATTTCTGGATAACCAGAGGATGCTCCCCAATTATATTATTAACTGTCTGCCAGTTTTTGCGAGCATCATTCCCATTTTTTCAAACCGTTTAGAATAGAATTGTTTTTTAGTCTGCCCAATTTTGAGGTTTATCATGTCACATATAGTTTACGGCTCTAGTTAACTAGTCTATTATTGTTGGGAAACTTTTTCGCTAGGAAGCATAATAAATCTAGTACAATTAGCCAGAAGACCTTTAAAAATAGTTATGAAATTGTCGTAGGCTAATGATGCATTTGACTTATTATAAACATTGATCCATTCTTCAGTTATAAGCAATTCTTTTAAACAATCATAATCTATTTGAGACATCTGCCTCCTATTTGTCTTAGTCTGCCCTATATTCGAGCTCTGTACAGTATGTCCGATTAATTTGGCATCAATTAGACAGTGGTCTGAGATATTCAAGTTATGGACCCTGTATGAAATATATTGAAAATATCTGTGGTCAACCCTAAATAATATATTATCAATACAGGTAGCCGAGGTTTAAAAATTCTGGTAGGTTCCTCAACTAATATCTCAAGACCAAAACTAGACGAAATACTAAGAGATTATCTACATGCATAATTTTCTGCCCAAAATCAATATTAAAATCTCCCATAATTAAAAGGCTTGGATAATACAAGTTTTGAAGTAGCCTAGTGAAATCATTAATGAAAACTGGAATATCAACGTCATGCAGTCTGTAAATAAATACACACAGCATATAGCATTTTAGAACACCAAGGAAAAGTTATACCAACACCATCCAAAGACATAAAGCCAAGATTGAACTGCTCACAGTTTAACATTTTACTCGCGTAAATTGCAACGCCCCAGAACATATAATACTCACTACATTTAGCAAACAGGTTATAATTATGCAGACCGAAATTGTTAAATTCATCATTAAAGATCCAAGTTTCAGACAATCCAATCAATAACGGCTTAACGTATGCAGACTCAATGTAAGACAGCAGCTTATCCGAATTCCTCCTCATACTTCTTATGTTCTGATACACAAAATTAAAATCACTCATAACGGAAAAAGGCAATAAACTAACAATGCACAAAGATAGCATTGCAATATACAAATTTAATATAAATATACCGATACTGTAAGTTATCCTTTACGTGCCAAAATCAAGTATCAACTGTTAATGAACGTTCACTCTAACACTACACTCTGATTCACTAGAATCTCTTTCAATAATAGATTGGCCAGAAGCAGCCCGACATACCTTACAGAGGCAATTGGCGGATCGATCTCTAATTCCTTCAAGTAGGACTTCGGAAATATTTGCGCATCTTATATGGAATAAGTTTCCGCAAGCACCACCACATTTGATACCAGGAAACCTTTCTTTTGTGATATTTGAGGAGCACTTATAACACGTCGCCGACATAATCAAGCGCAACACAAACAATATTACACAATAAAAAAAAAACAAATGTCAGAACAGATTACATCTTTGAATCAACGCCAAAATGAAATTCAATCCCAATTATATAATCGAGAGATACTATTTTTGGAGACCACCTCCCTTCCACCCCCTGTCACCTCAGGCTCAGCGTTGTCACGCTGCAATGAACAAAATTATTACCGCACACAAGTTGCCGTTTCAAAAACATCCAGTTACATCTGTGGTTACTTCAGACGCTGATGGTAATTTTGACAGTAATCGTCTGAGTTCGATTAATAATCCATACGGATCAGAACCGCAGGCAAAGCATAATAGCACGCGTATCGCAACGCACCACGTACTACTAAATCATCTACCACTAGGGAACACATTCCCATTACCATTGCCAGGTTCGTCAATGATTCGACTTTTCGATTTTCGTTAACAGAATATTCACATAGGGGCTTCTGAACGGTATTTGTAGCCGAATCAAGAAACTAAGTAACTCACCTCACACTAACCTCCTCAAAGAAATTACTTTTACGATATTTTAATAAATGAAAATCTGAAGGAAATAGTTAACTCTTTATAATCAAGTTCAATTATAAGCTTTATATTTCTAAACTAGACCAATCCCTGATAATTAGTAATATGTATATAAAGACCAATACTATAATATTAATAAGAACATAATTAAGATGCCCAATAGCATAAAATAGATAATAATTTAAACTTAATAAGCAAATAAATTTAGTCCAGACTTTCAAATTTTTAACTGAATTTAAATATATACTTAAAAATACATTTGAATCTTGGAATTTGAATCAAATAATGAAAACTTAAACTTCTGAAAAAAACTTTAATAGTAATAATAATAATAATTAATAATAATAATAATGAATAATTAACAAAAAGAATATAAAAAAAATCATCAAGTGATGCGGCTCGATTTGGCTATCGAACATTTCTTGGAAATTAATTTTCTGAATTTCTAATAGTTCGATGTAATCCGTTGAGGTCTGCAGACTTTCCAAAACAAGCCAATCGATGGCGCAATGAAACGAAATTGCTGCCCATACTTTGACGGCACCAACAGCCATATGACGAGAGACAAAATCTGCTCAGATTTCCTCAAATCATGGAAGTAGTACTGAAATCCATCAGGTCCATCTAACTTACATTTTACAACTAAAATGTGTCCGGCAGTAATCTAATCTAGCATCTTTATAACGCTGAAGTAAATGAGGTTTTTTTATAAGTTTTTTCCGTTTAAGATGCGGACACTGTTTAATCACGCTGCGTACTGTCCAGATACTGGCTAAAGTCCCAACTTTATCCTTTTTTTTCGAGCGGTAGCAGCAGAATTCGACGCTGCGACTAAAATTAATCTACGCTCTTCTTCTGTTGTTGCTCTTGATGTGCGCCCTTTGCGGTTTTTCTCGTAATTTTCTTGATCATTTCGATAATTACTTATTGTCATATGATTTCAACCAATTTTAATTGTCTTGCTTAAATGCAACAATTTTACCAATTTCTTCCTTTGTCAACGTATTACCTCGACCCATTTTCTTTAAATGGAAAAAAATTATTAATACACCACCAAGAAATAAACGGCAGCAATTTAAAAAAAACAATTTAAATAATTTTCAAGTATCTCACTCTTTGAAATTTCAAAACTAACTAATGGTTATAATTATAATCAAGTGCTCATGTTTAAATATTCGCAAAATATAAAATTTAAATTTGCCGCTTTCCTTTGTTTCATTTTAACCTCTGTTTTCAGCCGGCATACTACGAGGGAAAAAAATAAAAATTAGAACCTAACAACAACCACTTGGAGAATTAGGTCAACATTTAAAGTGGTTATAATCAAATGCTCGGGGTCGGGAGTGTATATTAAATTCATCGCGGTTTCGTTTTAACTTTGTGAAATTTCAACACGACTTATTTCATTATCGTTTATAGATTATGTTATCTGTGATGTATTTTTTTTTCTGCACAGATTCTCTTGGAAAACACATGTTCAACCGTTTTTATTATTTTTTATTTATTTGTATTTATCAATTTTTTGCCAAAAAAAACACATTCTCACGTTAAATTTCCGAGCGCCATATTATTTTCTGAATTTCTGGTTTTTTTTATTATTTTAATCACAACACAATAGATTTTCTAGAACAGGCGGATTCGGTTGTTCACTAGAGTCACATATATAAATTGGCGATATAAATTGGCACAAGATAATTCAATTTGATTCAATAACGCGATCCCCACGCGTTTAAACATTATTATTTATTTAACACAGAAATTCCTAAAAAAAAAAAAAATTGGTTTAATTACACACTGTCTGCATTTTAAAAATTAATGACTAAAACAGATTCCAATTTGCGGTCTCCTCGGCTATTTATTGATTTATTTTCACAATTTGGATAATACTAAATTTCAAAAAGAAACAAATACAGGGAGGAACCGCGGACGTCGTTACAATGACTAATGGCTATTCTGAAATATAGTCGTTTGTATTTCTCGTTGTCAACCAATAAATTAACAATTTCAATTTTTAATTAAACAATTAATGTCGGTAAGGTTCGTCCTCCAAACGCAAAATAGAATAACTTATTGACTTTTTGATTTTTGAACCAAAAATTTAACGTAATTTAAATACTAAGCGAACAGCAGCCGTCTATCTGAATTGGGGTTTCAGGCCCACATAAAAAGCTTGAAATGATTTAATAGATACCTATGCATAAAGGTTTCCAGCAGCAAATACATACCTCTCAACGTACTGTAGAAGTAAAATTTCAAGAGATTGCATTTTCAATGTCACAGAGTGCACAACGTCTTGAGAGAAATGTTTTGGTTGCGTATGTACATATGTAACAACCAAACAAATAAAACATCGTTTTAACGATTTGAATACAGTAAACATTTTTTTAAAGTCTGCTGCCTACATAATGTCTGCATCTATTCCCTAAGCTATATTTTTTCACAAATTTTTCAGAATACATTTTAAGATAAATATATTTGTGTTCTTACTACAAGCGAATTATAAAAATATTCTTACAAAAAATGTCTAGGAAAACACTAACTATCTGCTATGTGAACTTACTAGTTCAAAGCAAGCAGCTCAAAGCAACAGCATTAAAAAAATCATTTTAAGATGTACGCCAAAGCATGAATTTCAAATCACACACCGTTTCATTTAAAGAAAAAATTTAAATTCTTATTCTTAAATCTCAATCGTCTTAACAATTTTTGTTTTGTTTTATTTTCGCTGAATTTTATAAAAATATTAAAATTAATTTTATTTCAATCTGTAAATAAACAAAATAAATTTTCAACAAAATGATTTTGATCTTTCTTAGAAAATCATACAAGAGTAATTTCTGTTTATATTGTATACATGTTATAAATTTACGTCTCGTGGTAAAAAAAAAATTGTTATAAATTTGTTTAATTTACATTTGGCTTAAATTTCTGAATTTAATTATTAATTTAGGTTTAAAGAAGATGTACAAACGTTTTATAGAGTTGTCTCTAAAAGTGGTTAATATGTAGATTTTTCAGTTTGTGATGCATTTAGTTAATTAGCGGTTTAATATACTTATGTGTGTTACCTATAAAACGGTGTAAACATTTTATTACCTTGAAACGAGCTCATGTCTTCCTTTCGCATGTGAAACCTCAGATCTTGCATACTTTTGCCATTAAAAACTGATATAAATATTATCTCGGACAGCCAGGCTGCACTACTATAGGTAGCCTTAGCAAATACAGTTTTTAATTCTAAATCCCTCCACCGGAAGAGACATGCCAAAAAAGTAAAAAACTGTTAATTTATATTATTATACATCTGGACTGGGAGATTTGACTAGACGGCACTTTAAATGGCCATTTGGGAACAATGGAACAGGCCGTTTTAAATTCTGCAACCAGGGGCGGGGACCATGAAAAACGATCGGAAATACCGGGCGATTTTAAAATGTAACCGCTAGCAAAACGGGCCGGAAAAACCAGTATCATGAAATCCGGTCGGTAAAAATATTGATTGATTGATTGATTTAGTAAGTATGACCAACTAAGGCAAGGTTCTCGGATACGGTCCACCGTACACCCTTTCTACGAATAACAAGGTCGAAGGAAAGGAAAGGTATGTTAGCGATAAAGACTCAACCCGATGCCAGACACCGAAGTAGTCGATAGTTGATAAATTTGTTAGAATTTTTATTTTTTTTTTGACACTTGTTAATCACAAGACAACACAATTTTTACTAATACAGCGCCCCCTCTTGCGATTACATTGCGTCTCTTCTCTCTTGTCTACTCGCCCCCATGAAATCCAACCGGTTAAAATATTGAGCAAATTTTCGTGCAGTGTATATTTTTCTAAGTGGCTGTATTTTGCTAATGGGTTGTCAAAATAATAAACAAAATAACAAATTTGTGTTCCTTTTACTATTGACTTGGGTTAGAGTTTTTTATGTTTCTATTAAAATATTCGATAATCGGGACTATAGCCCGTAATCATTAATAATCTTCAGGTGTCCCGCGTGCCTAATTTACTAAACAATTTTGTTTACATGGTAACTAACTTCCATGTAATTTTCAAATTAAATTTCAATCTGTGCACCCTAGTTAACAAGAGTGTCGCGCCATGAATTTCTATACTAAACAACATTTTTCTAAATTTCTACTTAGAAGTGTGATGAAAATACATACAGAATAATTATAAACGAGAGTTTACAAAACTATATTTTAACATTTCTTGAAAATAAAGTGCTTAGTCTCGCCGCTATGTTGCATTTAAATATTGTGTTCTCTGCAACACCCTACACGAGTGTTTTATAAACAAAACATGAGTGTTTTTTAAAAGTAGGCGTTGGAAAATAACGATGGTCAACCAAAACACACGGGTGGGATTTTGTAACATCACTTTCGATTCGAATTCAATAGATTTTATGTCTCATGTTTCAAGAATAAAATTTTACTCTATTTCGTTTTTAAATTATGCTCTTTTTCTTGCTATCTCATCTTGCTCGAGTAAAACAACATTATATTTCTACTTATACTCATGATTATTTATCACTCAAATTTTTATTTAGTGATACTTTATCGATTTGAAGGAAAAGATAAGTACAAAAAGAGATCGCAATTGGAAAGCGTAGTCAAAAAGCGAAATAGAGTATAATTTTATTCTTGAAACATGAGACATAAAATCAATCGAATTCGAATCGAAAGTGATGTTACAACATCCCACCCAAAAGCAGTTTCTTATTCATTTAAAACATATAATCGCTCTATTTAGTTCTATGTACTCAATTTTGAATTAGCCTGTTTAATCAAATAATTAAATTGCTAATTACTTTTTTTTTCGTGAAAAACATTTTTTACTAAGTAATATCGTTAAATAAGCCGATTGAACAAAGAATTAAATTTAATTTTACATCCCAGATAAGATTACAAACCAGCTAAATTTTATAAACTGTAAAATTCTTATTTTATACTTAATCCAACCATTTCCAATTGATCTATGCCTTAATGGCCAGAGGCCTTAATCTATTCTATATAATATGTATATTTTAAAATCATCAGATAATAACTATCGAGTACTCTTCAAATGTGAGAATATAAAATGGGTCCTACGCTATAAAAAACAGTTTTTGAAAATTGTTGGCATTGCCAACCTAGTGATAGCACAGAAGGTTCAATGCTAAGCGGCTACCTATGTATTAGCATAAATAAATAAAAAAACAAATTGGCATCTGGTGTCAGGTACCGCAACTAAAACTGGGAATGAATTAAATAATTCAAGTTTTTGGTTTAATTCATCTCTCGCGAGCAATTGTTGTTGTAAAATTCTCATAGAAATATAACTACATAATTATTTATGTTCGAGGGGTCACGAAATTTAGCAGTTTGGAATGAATGTGAGGATGAGGACGACCTAGTAGTTATTCAATCTTCCGTCGTGCGCATGGCTATTTATTTTGAAAATTTGGCCTAAACACAAAATTTGAGTTGAATAGGCATGACCTAGAAAAACAAAACATTCTGAAAATGCAAAGCGCTTTAATCTAAATTCAGAAATGTTACAGATTTAAACAAAATAGTTGATCAAAGCATATATCAATAAAGTGGCAATATTTTGATTTCAAAATAACACTTTTATAATTACGGGTTCGTTTAGTTCATAATAATATTCATTAAAGTGATCTATTAAATTTACGTAAATCAATACGAATTTCTAAATTTTTTGAAAATTTGCCAAATTTTTAATTTTTAAGTTAATCACTCAAAATGTTCAAATAAGACCTCCCAAGAAGATTTTACGATTTATGTTTAGATAAGTTTTTTATGTAAACAGTAACGGTTTTATATACCAAATCTGCTATTCCTAATATCGTTTCCATACAAAACAAAATTTTAAATTCCACATTCGTACTTATTGTTGTACCATCACAACCATTAAATTTGTTCAGAAAATTTTTTCCTCTCGTGTTAGAATGGTCATGAAAAGCGGTACCCAGATATAAGTGGATTTATGGATTTACAATATACATATTATTAAATAATCCTGAAATCTATAATCATCAAATTATGAACAATTTTTGGAGTTCTATAAAATTGAAGCGAAAATTAAAAATTTTACAATACTTTTAGAAGAAATTTCGAAGTCTTTTTCAAACTTTAAAAAAGCTAATCATTGTAAGCTTAATCGAAAAAATTCGAACTTTCATTTTGAAAAATTCATCAAAGTTGGCTCTGACGAGGTAAAATAGTACTTGGTAAAATTATCTTTAGTTTTACTAGTGTACTTCAGATGTCTATAGTTATTTACAGAAAATTCTCAAAATTTCCACACGTTCTTAATATTTTGTGAATTTGTTTTGCTCTTTTTACAATTTTTGAACTTGAAATTTTTCCAGGTGGCAATCTTTGGTTGGATTGTACCAAATTTGTACTGCCTATCTATGTATTGTGTAATGATTAAGTGAACACATTAAGTGATTTGAAGTAAGCTTTTATTTCAATTTGATCAGAATGCTCAGAATTTTTTTTTAAATTTTGGTTTAAATAATTATTATTGGTATTATACCAATTGTTACAAGAAAATGAAAACGATTTTCTTAACCAATGTTCATGAATCATCGACCTAACAGTGAATTAAATCTGACATTTTTTCGAAAGTTCATTTTTGATACCAAATGGTCCTTCGTCAGAAACTCTGTCTGAATGTTTGCACCTGCATTGGTTCATCCTTAGGACGACGACGTCGTCCTAACAATCAACCCGTGTGCGGGAATTCGGGTGCAGTTTCTCACGAGAAATGAGTTTTCGAAAAAATGTCAAAAACGTTAATTCACTGTTAGGTAGTTGCTATGTTGAAATTCAAACATTTATGAAAAAATCTTAGAGACCATTATTAAGAATTTGTAACGTTTCCATTTAATAATTTGTCTTAGAAAAAAAAAAAGATTTCCCATTGTTTTATATGAACAGTTTGGTTTTTTCGTCGTTTCTAATTCCTTAGGCCAGAGTAAAAATCGGCCAGAGTAAAAATCGCTTAACATGTCGCCCGCACTATGGAGGACTTTATATTAGGAGGTCGAGAATTTTCTACCTTCCCCTTATTTAACTGTTGTTATAAATATGCACACATCTTCATTCAAAGGGTAATGTTAACATAAATTAAATTAAAGTGATACATATGAGGGTAGACTGAAATGTTAACAATTATTTTAATGAAAAAATATGAATTATTTTTTAAAGCAGCCTGGTCATAGCGTAATTCAGTCAATTTGGCGGTAGCGACTGCGGACGAGTGAACTGGTGCATTTTCGTTTCGGAAGACCATTTTGCTTCTTAAACATTCATGTAAGGCGTTCCATACGTGTCCGTATAGTATGTTTACCATTCTAAAAATCTCTTTAAGCTTCAATCGACGATAGGCCAATACCATATCTTGAATTTTGTTCACCATTTACTCAGTAATGAGCTTAATGGGGCGTTCTGAGGGAGAAACGTCATTCGTACTGATTCGGCCCCATCGAAATGCAGTAAACTATTTATGAACTGTGAAATATGAAGAATCAGAGTCGTCATAATACTTTTTAACTTTCATTTGATTTGCGTAATAGCTTTTCTGCGGAATTATTTGTATTAGTGAATTATAAACGAAATTTGCTTTGTTTCGATAGCTTCCAAAACAAAATTAAATATCATATCGGTTTGAAATTTGGTGTGCGTACCTAGAAAGGACTGTATTTTCGGAAATGCAATTTTTAAGATAGTTCGAGTGGATATTGTTACGCTTTCGACATTTATTGTGGAAAACCAGCAGACGAATCAGGGTTAAGGACGTCTATTTATCCGCGAAAATAAATAGTTTTTCTTTAAAATTTTTGTTTTATGTAGGTTCTTTACTTATTATCACCCTGTTATTGCAGTTTAAAAGTTTTTTTACAGGTAGTAGTTATTTTTTGGGCGTTAATGGGTTAATACCGATTTTGATAAAATTCAGCATGCACGATGGAAGCAGCTGATGAAGATGAAACCGACCTAAGAGTTTAGTAGTTAGATATTTAAAAGTGCAATGGAGTCAGTCGGCCGCCCCGGTGGCACAGTGGTTAGCATACTTGCTTTAAGCTCCGGAGGTCCCGGTTTCAATTCCCGGCGAGTGATGAAAAAATCACGGCTGGTTAACGGTAGGATCAATGAATTAATCATTCATTATCCGTTTAAAAAAACTGATTACGAAACTTCATAATGAAGCGGCCAAATCCCTCCATGGGATGTAGTGCCAGCGAAAAAAAAAAATAATGGAGTCAGTCACTTTATTTTAAGTTAAAAATAGTTTCAATTTTTTATTACAAAATGTGATATGTACGTTGAATACTTTGCCTTTTATTGTATAACTGAATTAAAATATATTTTAAAAAAATATCGTTTTTAAGCCGTTTAATTATTTAAAGCATATTCGAATCAAAACAAACCTTATCCATGTTGGTTTGTTGCAAAGCCTACCCCTTATCCGCTGGTAAATAGCAAAAGCATCCTTATCCATTTCTGATTAGATTTTTTCTCGGAATTCATTAATTTAAAATATGTGAGGCATAATTTTTAAACTTTAATTTACAGTTGTTAGTTATTAAAATTAATAAAACCTATAGATTTTCTTATAATTAAATAATTGGAAGATATTGCCCTTTATCTCAAAATGACTTAAGATGGACAAGAGCATGTTTTGCTTTTATTAGACATATATGTTTTATGTGTTTACTATGGAAATTTTCCTTTTTTTCTTGATTCTAATTCCCTTATAAAAGCTTCGTTTTTTAGATTATGGATTGTATAATCAAGGTTGCATTGATTAAGGTCGCGGGTTTGAAACTTTTCTAGAAGAGATTTCACTACAAGTTTGTTTTAACCAGTATAAAAGCTACCTTGTTATTTTTAAAGCGAGTGTTATGGTTTTTCAGCCTTTTTCAGATTTCATTAAGGTTTAGTCGTTTTTGACCTGGTGAGCCTAAGAACAATAAATTTACAGGCCGACAGACAAGCAAATCTATAGACCGATAAACGGAAAAATCGGCAGAGAGTTCAACAGTGGCACTATTCCGCTTTTTTTAGAATATTTACTTTTTACTTTTTTTAGTATATTTTGGTATAGTTTTTTCCAAAGGCTTGACACAAAGGAGGATAACCAGCGACATAAATTGTGCGAAAGCGTGATACATACTAGATGAGCTGCTTTATTTAAAAGGGAAATATGTGTTGTCTCTATTGAGTCTATTGCTATTTTTCTTAAATTCCCATTAAAACTAATGTAAATTTGATCATTTTGAGTTAAATATTATGAACTAAACTTCACTCGAATTAAATATATTATTTGATAATCTGCATCCTCCATATGTTTAGAATAGATAATTGAAAATTCATAAAAGAAAATGTCTCTACAATTTCAGGTAGGATGAAAAAAGAAAACCTCCATGATTCACCACTTTTACAATCAAACAATAAAATTTCTATATGTATATAGAAAATAGTAAATTGTGTCATTAGGATTAAAAGTGATACTTTGTTTGACGAGCAATTAAATTTGCATGCGAGGCGAAGCGCAGCGTAGCCGAGCAAAAGCAAAGATTGCGAGTCAAACAAAGTCACTTTTAATCCGAATAACACATACTATTTTTTCTCCAACGAAGAGTTCATGTCGTGTAGGTTGTTTATTACTAATTACTTTCAAAATTGAAACTAATTTTGTTGAAATATTGTAGTTTGTGAAACTAAGGAGATCGTGACTTTTGTTTGGTTTGACTATTGTACGCGTCAAACTGCAAAGCTATTATTACAATATTTTCTTTCTTGCGAACAAAATGTTTGAATCAGAAGATTTATCCAATCTACCACCGGATGTGGTTCAAACAGCAAAAGAAATTGTGTTAAACCTGTACTATTTTCGAAATAAAAAAAAAATACTGATTTCATATACATTATACATATTATTGGGTCTTCACTATAATATTTTTCTCCTAGTATTAAAAGTATCTACTTTTACACCAAGGATTAAAAGTGTAGCTTAGCAACACACATTTTTAAAATAGTAAGAAAAAGGCCAACTTTAATACCCAAAAACAGTATTAAAACCTGAGGCTTTTAAAACGTTGGGAGAAAATAGTACATTGTGTCATTAGGATTAAAAGGGCTACATGAATTAAAAAAGGCTGAATTAAAAAATGAGATTTTTCTGAATTTAAATAAGTGATTTTAATTCATTTTAAAAATGAATTAAAATCTATACTAAAAATGAAATAAAATAAGTTTCTCAAAATGAATTAAAAAAGGCATTTCTTATTTCACTTTTATAATGTTTTAATATGTGCCCATAAAATGAAATAATATAAGCCTTTTTTAATTCATTTTGGAAATGAATTAAGATGTAAATTATAAAATGAAACAAAAAGTGAAAATGTACTAATATCTATTATATTTATGTTATTATCATTATGTATGCGTGTTTTTTTCGGGTAAAATGTCTAACGGAGTTGAATATGGTTTATTCTCTGATGATAATAAAAAGAAGAAAAATGGGAATAACAGTCATATAATATTATAAACGCGAATAACCAAGTATCAGGAAATAAAGTAAATAAATGTGTACTGAAAAGCAGAAGTCGCTTATGTGCATTTTAGTAGTTTTGAGAAAATGAAGGTTAAAGTTTTAAAATCAAATGTAAATACATTGAGAGTATTAAACGTATTACCTCATAACTTTTTTATTTTTTACCCGATTTTCACCAAAATTTGATACAATCTAAATAGTAGACAAATTTAATTATTTATGTGAAATTTAAAAAACCCGCTACAAGTCACTTAAGCGACTTTTGCTTTTAAGTACAGGTTTACGTTTCATTATTCCTTAATGAAAATAAGCACTGATCATGAGCGATTTTAATTCGTTTTTAAATATGTAAAAATTAAACAAAAAAGTTAACAAATCAGGCCTTCATACCTTCATTAATGAAAACAAGCACTGATCATGAGCGACTCCAATTCGTTTCCAAAATATGTAAAAAATTAAGCAAACAATTAAAAATTAATTAACTTTTAATTAGTTAACAAATTAATTAATTTTTCACATATTTCAAAACCGAATTAAAATCGCTCATGATCAGTGTTTACTTTCATTAATGAAAACATAAAAACCTAATTAAGTTAACTTTTTTATTTAAATTTTTTTTAACGCATTTTTAATTCATTTTATAAAATGAATTAAAAAAGGCCCTTTTCTAATTCAGAAAAATATCTTTTCTCAGACAGCCGTTTTAATTCGTGTAGCCAGAATCTTCTATGATTTCGAATATTTCACAAAAAACAATAGAAAAAAGAAATCCAATGAAACGTAAATATAAAACAATTTTTTACTAGAGACGCATTTAAATTATGTTAGTATTAATTTTGTAAGAAGGTGAATTTAGTACATTTTCTTCCAAACACGCATTTCTGATTTTTGTTAAAAAATAAATTACGATTTATGTTTAAAAAATGAAATAATATATGCCTTTTTTAATTCATTTTGAAAATGAATTAAGATATGTGTTTATAAAATGAAATAACAAAAGCCTTTCTTAATTCATTTTACGTTTTTTTCGTTTTTATGTTTTTCGTCAAATTCGCCTTTTTTAATTCAGAAAATTTGTTAAAAAAAATGAATTAAAAAAGGCGCAGGTGTTTCATACAAAAATCACCTTTTTTAATTCATTTTAAAAGACCTTTTTTAATTCAGCCTTTTTTAATTCGGTACCCCGATTAAAAGTGATACTTTGTTTGACGAGCAATTATATTTGCATGCGAGGCGAAGCGAAGCGGAGCCGAGCAAAAGCAAAGATTGCGAGTCAAACAAAGTCACTTTTAATCCGAATAACACATACTATTTTTTCTCCAAGGAAGAGTTCATGTCGTGTAATTATAATCGTTGTCGTGTAATATAATTTATTACTAATTATACGAGTAAGTACAAATTATGTAATTAAAACTTCAAAATTGCAACTAATTTTGTTAAAATATTTTTTGAAACTAAGGAGACCATGACTTTTGTTTGGTTTGACTATAGATTGTGTTTTAGTACATCAGTTCCACAGTACACATATATAAGGTAATATATTGCGCAGGATGTCATAAAATTTTAACAACAACAATGGCGGAGATTGTGACTGAAATGTTTATGAACTACTTAAACAATGATACATTGTTAATTATTTTGAATTAAAGTCAGTATAATTTTTCACACAATTTTAATTATATTCACTCAACACTCAAAATTATTACGCAAAACTAACAAACACGATTTGTTTGGTCACAATGTCCGCCATATTAAATTTTTTTTTTATATGGATGCGCAAGAAAGAACGAAAATGGAACATCGGAGTATATCACAGTACACATATATAAGGTAATATATTGCGCAGGATGTAAAAAAATTTTAACAACAACAATGGCGGAGATTGTGACTGAAATGTTTATGAACTATTTAAACAATAATACATTGTTAATCATTTTGAATTAAAGTCAGTATAATTTTTCACACAATTTTAATTATATTGACTCAACACTCAAAATTATTACGCAAAACTAACAAACACGATTTGTTTGGTCACAATGTCCGCCATATTAAATTTTTTTTTCATATGGATGCGCAAGAAAGAACGAAAATGAAACATCGGAGTATATTACCTTTATTATGTGTACTGTGGGAGTATATTACCTTTATTATGTGTACTGTGCATCAGTTCAACCTTTATTCCACTCGGCGTCGCGACGTTACGGGGTCAAAATTTTTCTTTACATTTTTTATATATGGATTTTGGCCCAAAACAGCTCTATTAAAAATTTAAAAAAATGAATGAAATTTACCTCGACGCGAATAATAATCAAATGATATTTGTTAACAAAAGAAGGATTTGTTTATTTTTAACATAAAATAAACGGGTCGCCGTTTTAATTGTTAGAAAAACGAAATATAAAATCATAAATTATTTAGGTTTTGTATGGTAAATTTTATGTTAAAAGAACCATTTAAGCTGCCTGGAATAACAAATTTCACAAAAAAAATGATCAGCAATGAGCTCTTAATAGAAATGGGCAAAAAAATTTGAAATTTTTAAACAAAAACAAACATACAGCATCTGACATAACCTCACAAAACTCAAATAATGTTCGGTGTTTAAACATCAAATTCTTGTAAACCAAAGGCTTTTCTATTTACTTTATGTTAAAAATATAATAATTATCCTTTTGTTAATCAATTGTTTTATTTTGCATTTCGTATCATAGTAATTTTCTTTGATTATTTTTCAATTTTAATAGAGTTGTTTTTGATCAAACTACATATAAAAAAAATGTAAACAAAACTAATTGACCCAACGTTCATATACTCTGGTGGTAAGTAGACATACTAATCACACAATCTATTGCATTGTATTTGACGCGTACAATAGTCAAACCAAACAAAAGTCATGTGCCGTGTTTTTTTATTAGCACCGGATAGCAAGCTATCGGGAGCATATGGGAAATTTCTATTGAAAGTTTTGCGATTATACACGTGTGTCGCTAGTAAACAAAAAACTAAAATTTTACCTAACTTCATGCAGTTGTTTGACATTTTCACTGTTATATACATTTCCTTTTATGTATGTATTTTATTTTTTTATATTATAAAATATATAAATAAAAAAATAATAATTCTGATAAGAGTAATTTAAGCATAAATTAATTTCGTGAAACGTTACAGTTCGGACATCACTAAATACTTAGTGAGGGTGTTTGCAAAATTAAATAAGTGTATTAAAAAATAAATAAAATATATAAAAAATATATAAAATAATGGACGAAATGTGGTTAAAGGTATTATATATTTGTTTGTGTTTTATATAAAAGCTATCAACGTCACTACATTTACATTTGGTAGAAAAATAAAATTCTTGATTCCCTTAATTAATACCCCCATACATTTTTTTGTCACGGTTATGTACATTTAAATATGGATTTATTCAAGTATTTGATGCAAGCAAATTGAACATATTTAATGAACCATATTTTTCAGCAATTAATAGAAATTGTGGAGGAAAATGAAGACGATGCAGACATCGATCTTTTATTTTCATCAGATTCATCAGACTCTGACGAGGGTAGTGGAAAACACGCAAAAATTATGAATTTCATCGAAACCATCGAAAAATTTAGCGATCAAGATTTTAAAGAGAATTTTTGTTTAAACCGAGATACAGTTTTGAATTTAATAGGTAATTTTTAAAGTTTGAAAATACTGATTATGAAATTACTAATATGGTAATATTTATATTTCCAGAAAAATACAAAATGTACAGCGAAAAAGAAATTAGTTCCGGCCATCCAATGTTGGCACAAAATGTGGACATGTATGTATATGTACCTTTGGTATTTAAGCAATACAGTCACATTCCGACAACTTGGGAATCTCTTTGGTGTAGCCAAATCAACTGCGTGGAACGTAATTGTTCGTATGTCCGACTTTTTTATAAGCATTTCACACGAATATTTAAGATGGCCGACACATGAGGAAAGCAGAGCTATATCAAAAAAATTCGAGGACATCAAAAAAATTCCAAATATAATCGGCGCTATTGACGGGACGCATATAAAAATCAATGCTCCCCTTGAAAATGCTGTAGATTATTGCAACCGGAAAAAATATTATAGCATAAGTTTGCAGTTGGTTGTTGATGCCAGTAAGAGGATACATGATGTGCATTGCGGTGAACTAGGTTCTATGCATGACGCACGAGTTCTACGTCGAAGCAGTTTATTCCAAAATGTGGAACAAAACACAAATTTATTTTTCCCACCCAATACATTTCTTTTGGGGGATAGTGCATATCCTGTGAAGCCGTGGTTGGTACCTCCATATAGAGATAAAGGTGCTCTAACAGATGTTAAACGACAGTTTAATTCTATACATTCATCCACAAGAGTGGTCGTGGAAAATGCAATTGGTATGCTAAAGAGCCGTTTTCGTCGTTTATTAAATTTCACGGAGCAAAGGGATTTGAAACTTCTTCAAAAAGTTGTATATTCTGCCTGCGTACTCCATAATATTTGTATTATGCACAATGATGATATCAACGTAGATTCAGTCAAACTCTACTCAGAGCCAAATGTTGAGGTGTTGAATGTAGCGACTGATGAAAGTATGAATCGCCGAGATCTACTTTTACAGGAGTTAATAAGAAAACTTATTTTATAGTTATTTCATTGATTTATGTATTAAATAAATAAAATTCAAATTCACATTTTTAAATTTAAATTAAAAAAAAGTGTTTTAATAAAAATAGTTAACTATTTTTTAATTCTTTAAAAGCATTTATTAATTCATCGTGCCGCTTTTGCTTCTGCTGATCAAGAAACAGCAGCAACTCCTTTTTTTGATTAAACAAATTTTGCTTATTATCAAGCTTTCGCTTCCTAGTTGGTGCCAGGGCTGTAGAAGATGATGGAGTATTTGGTGAAAGAGCGGTCGAGATGGATTCATGAATATTTGGTGCAAGAGCTGTAGAAGATGATGGAGTATTTGGTGAAAGAGCGCTCGAGATGGCTTCATGAATATTTAGTGAAAGAGCGGCCGAGATGGATGCATGAACATTTGATGGTAGACTATCAGAAGAGGATTCAATAAGAATGGATGTTGGCGTGGATATCGGAGTGGATGTTGGCGTAGATTGCAGTGATGTGGGACTTTTTGAAATTAAATAAGACATAGTAGAAAGAGCGCTGGAACGACCACAAACAGGTCGATCATCAAATATCTCGTCTAGTTCCCTCTCAAAAGGAATACATTTTGGCGATTCACCAGTTTGATTATTATTGTCCTTAGTGGACTTATAGGCTCTCTCCAACCTTTTAATTTTATTAATAATACCATCCACTGTTAATGGAGATTCCTAAAATAATTATAAATTAACATTTTGCTATGTGTATAAATATAAATTATATTTACCAATACATCCATGGAAGTGAGGTCTTCAAGAAGATTTGCGTAAGCAAACTGCTTCCTCCTTGGCGTTTCAAATTCCCTTTTCCTGCTGTTATAACAAAATAGCAAAGCCTTTGTTTCCTTGTAAGGTCAATGTCGTCTTTTCCTTCATTGGACTAAAATAAATATGTTTGCAGTTCTTTGTAGTAAAACATAAATAAATTTTATTATTCAGAAAATTCTATTAACTTCTGACAACGATGTGACATTTGAATTTGAATTTTTAAACCAAAATGAAGTTTGCCACATTTTCTAGGGTTGTACAAACATTTTTTTTTTTCAAATTTCCCTTTGCTCCCGATAGCAGCTCCGGATAGCAGCTCCGGATAAATAGGTAGAGCTAAATATTTTTTTATATATTTTTAATTAAAAAGTTGAATGAAAAATTATAGATTAGTTTAAAATAATTTAAATATACGCATAAATAGCTTGTCAAAAATTAATTTTGGCATAGAAAATTAGGTGCTCCGGATACAATCTATCCGGAGCTAATAAAAAAACACGGCAATGATCTACTTAGTTTCACAAAATATTTCAACAAAATTAGTTTCAATTTTGAAGTTTTAATTACATAATTTGTACTTACTCGTATAATTAGTAATATACAACCGACACGATATGAACTCTTCGTTGGAGAAAAAATAGTATGTGTTATTCGAATTAAAAGTGACTTTGTTTGACTCGCAATCTTTGCTTTTGCTCGGCTACGCATAATATTTTTCTCCTAGTATTAAAAGTACCTACTTTTACACCAAGGATTAAAAGTGTAGCTTAGCAACACACACTTTTTTTAAAGTAGTAAGAAAAAGGCCAACTTTAATACCTAAAAACAGTATTAAAACAAGAGGCTTTTAACCCTCAGGGTACAGACTATAAAAAAGTCACGTTCAGTACTGACATGGGTTAGCCTAACCCGGCAACTTTGATTGGCTGTATCTTGGGCTGTAGTCGGCCAATTGAAACGTTTTTTTTTTAATCGATAGTCCATTTTGTCACAAATACGAGGGTGCTAATAGATTTATCGAATAATTTGTTTAAACAAAGATACATTCAAAAGTTTAAACATTTTGAAAAAATTTTTTGTGAAAAATCACTTTTTTTTTTAAATTGCATAACTTTGTGAAAAAAAAGATGTCGAAATTTTTCTTGTTGCATTTTAAAGCTAAAAAGTTGTTCTTTAAAATGGCCGAATCAGTTTTTTGATCCATTCCAAAAACTATATTTTTTTTAAACTTTGAAATCAGCCGTTTTTTAGGATAGCGATAAAACGTTCCATGATTGATTTATCGTAACAAGGCACAACTGTAATATAAATAAATAACAAAATTGATTGTTGAATGAAAGTTTTATTGTTCAAAATATAAAAAAAACAAAATCAGACTGTATTTCCACATTCGCAGCATATTTTGGCTACATGGTCTCTGCACATAGCCTTATTACATTTGAGGCACTCATAAAATGTTTTGCGGTCGAGAGAACTCGGACACAAGTTGCATCGCTTTTGTTTAGCCATTTTGTTATCAACAAATTCATGTCTTATGTCCATGTCCTCTGGTAAATCTTTCGCCTTCAAAAAATCTTCAATCATACCGCGCAGTTTTATTCGCAACGTAGGAGTTGTTAGTCTAGCAGCTAGCGCAGGTTTAACAAGTTGCATCGCAAGTTCCATTCCATAACCAATTTTTAGTTAAAATGAACACACGTTTATAATGAACAAAATTATTTGTCCTATGACAATAATGCGAATTCTACTGTACATAAGCATAGAGCATAATTTTGAGGGTAGGATACACAATAATAAATTTTTAATTAACAATAAATATTTAATTAATAATAAAAATATAAAAAATAGTAAATTGTACAAACCAAAACACTTAAATCCAGCCAAAACTCCAAAAAAAAAAAAATCTTCTGTCTCCCGAAAATACGGATTTTGTAACGTTTAGTACTGACTGGGTGAGAAATACCCGAGGTCAACTTTCTAAATCGTACCACTCGAGCAGCAAGCGTAGACTGAGGCTGTCACTCACGGCTTACACAGACACTACCACAAAGATTTTTTACCCCCCACTCCGGACCCCCACCTTCCACTTCCTTTTAAATGGCGCGACTTTCAAAATCTGTCTGGGTTACGGTAACCCAGTCAGTACCCTGAGGGTTAAGACGTTGGGAGAAAAAAAAATTAAAAACGGATTTAAAAAAAAGAGTTATAGATAGTATCCGTTAAGCGTAAACTATTTTGTGAAGTTATATGAACATGACGTTTACGTGAAAATGACGTTTTCAAATGCATAGATCATTAAAACTTATAATTTTTAATTAATAGCCTTATAATTTACATTAATTTGTATCTATTGCAAATACAAAATTAAATTAACAACAGTACTTTTTGTTTATTTTAACTACGCATTTAACAATACACGATAGTATGATTCGTTTTCGATAGTATTTTGTCTCTTGTAACAAGAACTTGTACATTGTACTCTATTTCCTTTTTTCATTACGATTTTTGTAATGCGATCTTAGCCTATTGTATACTTACTCTTTTCTTCACATCGATAAAATATCGTAAATAAAAATTTGAATGATGAAGAGTAATGAATGAATGTAGAAATAGAATGATGTTTTATGCGAGCATGCTGATATCGCAATAGAAAAAGCTTAATTCAAAAGTCGAAATAGTTTACAATTTTATTCTTGAAAAGAGAGACATGAATATTATCGAACATCGAAAAAAGTGATGTTAGAACATGTCAGCACAGGCTATGATAAAATCGAAAAAAAAATATTTTGTATTTTTTCATATACATCTGTTACAATTCGGAATACGGCACAATTTAATATAGACAAAGATAGAAAATGTTGTTTTGAAAATTAACCTTCGTGTCAACACGAAGAATAAAACCACTTTTACCAACACGTTCAACCCCTGGTGTGAATGAATTTAATCAATAGTTTTTCATCAAAGACGAATAAACATTAAATATAGAAACGATATCATAATGAAAATTTCATTTAACTTTATTAGAAAAAAAATTTCATTCAGTTACAAAAAATCAAATACACACCCAGGTGTATCGTGTTGACAGGAAGGTTAAAATAAAAGCAACTGTCATGTGATCAAGTATAATAATGAATGGTGCAAAAGGGTTAACACATATTTCCCTTTCATCCAATACTGTTCGAAACTAACAGTTGAGTTCATTTAGTAGATATCATGCCTTCATACAACTTACGTCTCTGGTTATCCTCCTTTGTGGCATTGGTATTTGTTCAAATGTTGAGAAAAATAGTTCATTGCCTACTACGGTAATTCCCAACAACAAAATACCCTATCGCCACAGTATGCTTTGGAAAAAATACCAAAATATACTAAAGCAAGTCACAATAAATCAATTTCCAATTAACCGGGAAAACCAGAATAGTACAGCTGATAGCCACAAATTAAAGGGCAACTGAAATTCGATTCGAACAATAATTACAAAATGAAATACGGAATAAAAAATAAAATTAAGCGAACTATTTTTTTGAGATGAATTTCTTTTATTTTTGGGGTATTCTCATTTCTTGGGTAAATGTGTGAAATTTTAAAAAAAAGTAAACCTGGCAGTCTGGCACAAAATATAATCGGGTGGTTGCGTTCTATAATAAGAAATGAAACTCCCAGTTTATAGGAATTTACAATACAAGAAGTCAGAATTCTGAAACGGGAAAAGTTGCTTCGCTCCCTAATTATAACAATAATCCTCATCAACTCTATTGTAGTGGAAATTAAAGCTTAAATACTGATCTGCTCTTCGGATGATTTTTAGATTAAATCGAGTATTCTTAGATCGAATTTTCTAACTTAAAATAGTATTAGTTAATATCCCAACTGGTCCTAAATTAATGGTTTAGGATATATGAATTGTCTGATTAACTACAGAATAAGCTATTAGGTATAGGCTCTAAATAGCCTGTCAGGCACAGATTCTAGGTTTCTTGGGGAATTTCGTCGTAACTTAAGAAAGGAGAATACGACCACTATGACTTTTTCCAATTTTAGTAGGTTAATTCGTTAGGTCATATTTATCCCTCTCTCCTTTGCCCAACTTTAGTTTACTACGTAAAATTAATTAAATAGTAATTACTAGTCGACTGATGGTTTAAAAATTTGCAGGAATGTAAAAATAAGATGTGTAACCCATATCACGTCAATTTGTCTAAAGTTTCAGTTTGAATAGCTTTCCTAAAACGTCCACCAAGATTTTCTAAAATATGAATGGTTCATATTTGAAATCGATGTTTTCTTCTGGATACCAAGAAACTCTTTTCGGAGTGACCTACATTTAATTGTATTCATCGTTATTCAATTCAGGAGCGGATTTTAATGCTTGTAAGTCAAGGACAGGATGACCAGGATCACTAAGTTTATTCTATAACAGCATAACTACTCGCTGTTAAATCGTTCACATAAAAAAGCCCATATGTAAGCGTATTTTGTTGACCAAAAATGTAATTCGAATTATTTTGGTTTTATTTTGTTCCCAAGAAAATAGCCAATTTGATTTAATTTTCAAAAGCCACCCTTTCAAAATAAAATATAAATTTAACATGTATTATGACATCTGGCGGCTTCTATCGCTAAGAACGAAAACTAAAAAATGGGATAAGATTTAAATAGTCCCAAACAAAATTTGGGATTATTTATTTCTTCTCAGAGATTATTTAGTGCAATTGTTGTTGTAAATGTCTCAAGTACATAAATACGCTATGTATTGAGCTCTATTTCTAAGAAGGAAATAAACACAGAGTGGCCTTAACCTGTTTACCTTAAAACTTTATATGGAAATGGAAATATTTATTTTTCTTCCGCACTAACGAAATTCCTTTACAATGAAATGGTTTACAAATTTTGATTAGGAAATACTAGAATTTAAAAAGGTTAAAAATACATAAATTTAAACTTGAAAGACGTTTAAAGATTTTGGAATATTTAAATTTGGAATTAAATTATTTATAAGTTATGAAATTTAGTTCTATCGAATAAAGTTATTAAGGAACAGTTGCTATTAGGAATTTATAGATAAAAATGGAGAAGTTAAGTTAGAAAATTAGAAAATTAAAAAATAAACAATTTAAAATTTAGGGTTACAAACTTGAGAATAAGGAACCTTAGAACTTTGTAAATTAGTCACAATTGGTAATACATACTGGTAATTCAGTAATCATCACTACTTAATAGATACAAAATAAATTCCAGATGCAAAACCAATTGCATGCAAAGCTGTTTACAGAACACCACGAAAAACTAGAACCAAAAGGCCAATTGCTATTTGAGGTGTTCTGTCAATCCTGTTGATTGGGAGGGTTATCCGAGTATTTCTCTCCCAACTGTTTCAGTTAGGAATAAGAAACTTTTATACATCAGTCGTATTCATCCCAGTATAGTTACAGGTCACTTAAAATCATATGTGAGTGGAAAGCTTATCATTCCTGGGTCGGAAAAGACTACTGTATCGGACGCTTCTACATCTATAAATTCTCAACCAGCCACTTTAACAATAGTCTGTATATTTATGCGTTCAAACTCTCAAGCTATATCTGCATTATTATTTTATATAACATAATTATTTTAACAGAAACCTGGTTAAACGCCTGTCTTAATTCTACAGAATACTTTCATCCATGCTACTTATTAACCAGTATTCCGACGTGATCGTCTTGGCATCAATTGCTGTACTATCGATTCAGTTATTATCAAATTCAAATGCGGTTTGTTCTGGTTGTTTGTTGGAGACGTTGATATCCCTTTTAGGGAGGATTTATATAATCAGTTCCTTTCAGTTCCTACACGTATCGTGTCAGACATAATCAATTTATACGGATAGTCAGACATCCATTTTTTGAACAATATTTGTCTGTGTCGGTTCGTGTAGGAACAGAAAGGAACGGATAATATAAATCCACCTTTAGTGGTGCACCAAATATCTACAAAGGATTCGTCGATTTTACTAAGGATAGCTTGATGGCAAAATTAATTGATGAGGATCATGTTGTGTTTGCGGGTGATTTTACCAAAATTACTTGACTATGACTTTTTGAATCTTTGAACTTTATGCAGGAGAGTTTTCCTAATTTTTGAACACGCCAATTCAATGAAGTTTTGAATAATAGTGGACGTATTTTGAACCTTTTTTCATACTTTGATTATATTGACATTGCATCCTGCCCAGATTTACCGGGGCATTCAAGTATATACCACACTCCATGAGCTATGCGCATATTACCTGATTAAACCATTGCTTTATATTTATATGTTTAATTTGAGTCTATCGAGTGGTTTATTCCCTGATTAAGCAACCATTTATTCGATCTATTTTTAAATCAGGTAAGAACGACATTATAACGAATTTCAATTTAATCTGCGATTCCTATTTTATGATTCTCTCGTTAAATCGGGATTAGAATTTCATTTACAAAATATAATTTGAGTTTCTCAACATGGCTCTTTAAAAGGTTGGTCAACGGTTACCAACTTACTGGTCTTCTCTAGTGACGTATTTGACATTGTGGGGGAACGTGGTACACGGAGAAAAAAAATTACTGAATTATTTACTATATAATATAGTAATCGAATTATAGCAAACTGTGCTATGTATTTCTGTAAAAGCTACTATGTGTATGGTGGACTTTATAATTTGCATAGTAGTGTGTTCAATATAGGAATCATTACCATAATCTACAAATTAATTATATAATCAGGACTGGCAAAAGCGTCGACCGCGGTCGACTGGTCGACCGATTAACTATCGAAAGTCGCCCGCGAGCAATATGAGAAAATGCATATTTAAAAAACTTTTTGACTGTTAAATCTCTTTATAAACATATTTAAAAAACAGTTCAGATTTATATGGTCCAATTTTGCGGAGAGTGGCTGGATATATGTCCGCATTTTTTGGATCCACCTATCTTTGCGAATCAGCTTTTTCTTCAATGAATGGCATTAAGACAAAACATCGATCTTGTTTAACGGATGATCATTTGGCATCATGCTTGCGAATCGCCATAAGCTCATATGATCCAAAATATGAAGAACTTGATGATAAGATGCAGTGCCACGTATCAGGTGCAAGTAGTAGCAGTAGTAAATAAACTTATATTTAATATTTTTAAAATTCTTGTATTATAAGTGATATAAAACTTTCTAATTTTGTCTTGAATTTAAACAAATAAATGAAATACAGTTAACAATTAAATATAGTTTCTCTGGTAGACCTCCAGATTTAATTTAGTCAAAAGTCGCCCGCAAGACTTGAAAGTTTTGCCACCCCTGTATATAGGAATGTTGCCTATAACCAATAGTAATTTTTCCTTTTTGTCATGGTAAATCCCGTTATTTTAAACTGATCAAAACGCATTCCTTTTATTCCTTCTTTACATTCGTAACGTAGCCCATAATGGTGAACAGTCGATTTTATTTTATTTCGTAAATACAAAAAAAATTTGAATCGTTTCGAGTAATTAATCATACCAATTTTAAAAGAAGTTTAATTTAAAGAAGATACATTTTATGATTCCTCATAAGAACTCATGTAAAATTGAACATTTTTATTTAAATTTTATTAATGAAAAATACTGGTAACATAAAACAGTTTTAGGTTTATATTTAAATCAAACTTTTAATTATAACATAATATTATGAAACCAATAATTTATATTAAATAATTTGATTAATGTGATTAAAATAAAATTGTACAAATTTTAATTTTCTTTGTGGGTCTATGTGAAAAAGGTATAGTGCAAACTTATGAAAACAAAATCAATGACGTAAAATCTTGTTCAGAATGGCTTTCCTGAATGGTGTTTTTTCCGCTGTAAGTAATATGAGTGATTTATTTGATGAAAAATTATATCAATTTCTAACATTATGATTGTCTTATTCCAGATATGATTACAAGATGATTGTGTGATATCAGTGCTTAATTATTTATTTGACGTATTTCGTAACAGCATGTATTTGACGTTTTTTCACTGGATCTAATAGATTTTAATTTGTTAAAAACAACAAAAGGAAGTGTTTTGATGCCAATTGTAATTTTAGTTTTACCTGTTTTTAGTTATTATGTAAGTCATTTAAATATTTATCTATTTATCATAGGTTAAAAAAAATTGTATTTACAATATTTGTGAAAACGAACGAATTTTTATTAATTTCAAATGTTTGATAAATCATATGTGCTCATTAAAGAGAAATGGTTCTAATCGATATTATTTGTACATTAAAAAGTCATTCCAGTTAAAAACGATAATTCGGAGGAACTAACGTTTTTTAAAATAACAGAATTTTAAAAAATTGAAAATAATATAATATCCATTTTAAATACAATGTACATATGACATAAAATATTTCGATTTTCACAAGTATGCATATGTTGTAAAAAATCCTAGAGTTAACTAATACATTAAATGAATTACATAAATTCAAAATCAAATATTTAAAATTAGAAAAAATAATAATTATAAATTAATTATATTTTAATATTTTATTTTTATTTTGTGTAGACAATAAATTGAATGAATATTATAATATGTTAAATCAAATAAATTGAAAACGTTTTTTATTACACAATGGAAAGGATACTATACTCTAAAGAACCCATAGCTATATTACAGTGTAAACGATACGATAATTATTTGTGTGTACTTTTCATAATGGTAATTGTTACTATATTGTTATAAGATATTTTATCATACTATTTTTATGGTAACCGGTACCATACACATCATTTAATATTTTCGTAATATTATATAGTAAGCGTTCCGATAATAAGCCACAAATGCCTGGGCTCCTATAATTTATGGAAATGTGTACTATAAATTTTTTTTCGTGTAAGGTGGACACTGATTTCTTTAAAGTTTTTGATATATTAAAATACCCAATTTTAATGCACGGGCAACTTAAATTTCAACAAGCATATTGATTATATAATTACCAAAATCTATTCTATGTTGAAACTGATTAAACGTAATGGTGGTGAGTTTCATGACATTACTTACATTACACCTTTTTTGGAGAATGCGTTGGTTATTTGGATGCTATTCTATGAAACGCCTTCGAACAGAACTAAAAGTGCTCAAGAACAGTATGATTTGCGCTTAGACGTGTTCCTTTGTCGGGGCAAAGAGGTTATGTTCTCGAACCACATAAAAATCGACTCCTATTACTTAATTTGCAGAGTTTAGCAGAAAGGCGTGTGGTATCCTGAGCTGTATTGGCAAGCAATATTTTTTGCTCGAAAATTGACTGCCCTGAGTTATTTACGAGGTTTGGCATTTACGCTCTCAACAGAGCTTTGAGGTCACCTTCAGGAATTTTTCGTGTTCCGTGTTGTGGTAATAATTCTAATTGCACCGAACCATTGTTCAATGTCCTAGTTTAGACCTAGAGATACTCGAGAAAAAATTTCAAAACACTCAAATTCTCCAAAAATGAAATTCGTCGGGAAACAAAATTTTCAATTTCTTAGGCTTCGAAGAGAGGCGAGACTGTATTTTTTCGATATAAATGTTCTCTCAAAACTCTAATACATGTTTTCATCAAAATTCATTAACATCGTAAATACAACAGTTCTGTGCAATTTGGTCATTGCTTTAGATAATGCACATTGAGTAATAAAATATTAAACTTAATTTTGGGCAGTTAACTAAACTGATACAATAGGTTTATTTTAAGAATGTGCGTATTATAGAATGCGTTAAATGTACAGCATTTTTTGGGATTGAGTGATGCCATCACTTATTTAACACTTAAGTGATTTATAGTTTTTTACCACTTAATAAGGCGGCTAATAAAACTTTGTAGTTGTTTTCGTCTTTTTGTTTTTCAAATTATGTGTACCACTTATTAGGTATTATACACATATGCTCCAAACATCATAATCCCAATTGACTTGCTTACTCAACCACCAAAAATAATTAAGTTGATAATCCTATTATGTATTATATATGACTTATTGGCTTGATTACAGTTTGAATTTAGAGTTTTAGATGATTTTTAAATCTGTCGAAAAACAATTTTAATTAGTTTTTCTTGTTTAAACATCGAAAAGATAACATTTTTTTTTTGGATTTTGTCCAATTTTTATTTTCCGCCTCATTTAATTTTCATGTTTTGTTGTTTTTTGTTATTTTTTATCATAAAAATCGAACCGGTTACATCATTGGATTGTGTTCACAAAAACAAAAATTATAATTTTTTAATGCATATTGGAAATTGTGTGTGAAAAATCCATTTAATCCCATTTGGAAAATATCTCTTGTCTAGAGCATTAAAAAAAATTAATCGATAAGTATATACGGTTCGTTACGTTTTAGTTTATTTGAGTATAAAGAACATATGTACGATTCTATCTGCTTAACATAGACTTTTTGTATGATATGTATAACAACGTTAATTAATTGTATTTATCTGTCTGATATCAAACTAATTTAATTGATTGGCAATTATAAAAATAACTAAAAATTGTTTCTAAATTGTTGTGTGTACATAAAAAGCAAAACATAGCAATATAGCTAAGTAATTGAAATCATAAAATGTATGTCAAATTGTTATTATAGTTAAGATGTTGAACCTTGAAAATATTTTATTATTCATATACATAATATGTATGTATAAGAACTTCTAATTGTTTTAACAAACATTGCACTAACATGAAATCACAAGCTGAATTTAAGATTAATCATAGTTTTCTGTTTTCATTAAGTTAATTATTTATTTTGAAGCCTTGTACTAAATACATTAAGCATTGAATGTCGGCTTTTATATACATATTATGAACCGTGACAAACATTCTTTATTTCATAGAAAATTAGAACCTTAACGTTTAGCAGTTTTGTGAATAAATTGAACTAAGATTATTCACGATAACATAAATAATGAAACATTTTGAAAGTTTTTTAAACTGTTTTCGGACCAATTTATTTGAAGTGTTTGATTATTACGATTTTAAATAAAGTCAGTTAATGCAATGAACTTACTTATGGTAAGTGAGCTTACCAAAATAGGTAAATAACCTCCACAACATATTTGCATTTATATTAATTACCCTTTGTTTTAGTTAGCTCCCTAATAAAATGTGAGATTTTTGGAAATTGCCCACTTATAAGCTGTGAGGTTCTATCCGAATCTGGCTATTAAGCAAAAATATGAATCTTGACCTTATTATACTTATACATACTTTGTTTCAGTTTGCATCTCAGTAAACGGTGGTATTTCGGGAAATCGCCCATATATGTATACATATAACCACTTCGCTAAATTGCGATTTAGATAAATTATGGGAGTAAATAATAACCTTCGCCAACATGTATTATGATTTATTTTAGTTCGTAGCTTTGTGTATAGGAGTAATCCTGGAAATCGACCATAAATTTCAGGATTTCTAGAAATGTCAAGATTGTCATAAGTATGTTTTGTGATTCAAACAATAAAATATAAATCTGTTCAAAGCAACTTAGCAATGAACCTCTTTGTTCACAATAATGACAGGAAAATATGTATCAATTTGATATTTTTGTGTAACATTTAATAATTTGCAATACTAAAATGGAGCATTTCTTGCGTCAACTAAATGTATTGTTAGCAAAAAACGCCTATTGCTATTCTGTTTCAGTCACTTGCCTTTATTGTCTGCTTTTCGCTTTTTTTCACTTTCACCTTCCGAATTTAGTTCCCCTAACTGTTGACAATGGCAACACGTTGAATGGTGGAGTAACTGAACATGTTCTTTTCTGAACATATCCGATTTATAGATTCGTCATTTTTTTCCTCAATAAATTTTCAATGTCAACATAATATAGCGAGAGCCATTTTTAATGTTTCGTGTGCATTCAGGTCCCAACGCGTTGATTTTACTCAACACATTGCAACTCTGACGAAACATGTAAGAAATTATTTCTTACCTTAATCTCGTCGAGTACAGGAAGTAGGGAAAATCACTAGAGAAATACTAAAATGCTAAATGGATTATCTGCAAAATACTTGAATGGAATAAAACATGGAAACAACTCTTTTTAGATGCTTTTCACTTGCATAAAACGTTCATTGTTTTCTAAATATTGCCTTGTCCAGAGCCATTTTATTGAGAAGGTGGTCCCTCTTTCTCAATAAAATTCCTCTGGATAAGGTTATATTTACAAAACACTTTTATTTCTGTGAATTTACTATTACAAATAAATCCAAGTGAACCACTCTCTGATCCTACTAGAAGTACCCCCTAAATAAATTACGCTGTACAATTCAATATCATGCAAATCAAATTACATGAAATCGCATTCAGAAATATATATAAAAATATTTAATTAAATAATGATCGCAGATGGTCAAGGTTTAAAATCTAAACCTATTAATTTAGGGTACAGCACCGACACACTTATAATTTTCATAGAACACGTAAACTGGTTTAAAGATTATGAATGTGGATGTTTGGAAAGACCATTTGCAAGGAATTATTAACGAAAATGGCCCAAAATGTGGTTTTACATTTGTAAAGTGGGGCCCTCCATTCAAATTAACCCGAAAGCCTCTTAATTTGTAAATTCGGTTCTGGCTCATGGTCCATGCATCAGCGTGATCTCCTAGATATCGATTGGAAATTACGACAGCTTTCGTTACTTTTTCTCACTTGCAGTTCTTCTTCGGGATCGAATCATCAAGAACGGCGTTTTTGGCACATAGACTTCCGCGGCCCCTATCTTGCTTTAAGCTTTTTTATATACAAATTTCGAAGCAAGACATTTGCTATACGTTCTTGTGAAATGTTTACGATGCAATTGTCAACAATTTCATACAGCTTCACTTTACTATCACTAAATATACAATATCATTTTTTCAATCATTTCTGAGTTGTCTCCAAAAAAATTGGTTTCATCATCAAAAACACTTGTGCGACTACGTTTCAATCGATGCAAAAATGGACTGAACCCAAAAAACGTATTCTTTTGTATAACGGTTGCTGATAAGCCTTTCAAATAAAGATAATGAATTGCACCAGACTTTGAAATTTATCCATTCTTCACTAAATTCAGAATACATTAATTTTGTTGCTTGTGAAATGCAAACTAAATGACAAATTGACTTGAAAATAGAAGTATAGAAGTGATAAGGATAACCATAATAGCGCCTTCTATGTGCCAATACCGGAAAGTTTTTAGCCTAGCCCATGAACTTCATAATAATGAGCAATATTCTATTAAGCGCAAAATTTTGAAAAAATTTCGTTTCATAATACCAAAACAGACAGACAACAGAACTTTAAATCTCCACATTTCCCGCGACAAGCCCTAAGTTTGTGTACCAACTCTCAAATACAATCCGAACAGAATAGCTATAGCTACCATGTCAAATTATTTATTAGCAGTATATCTGTATCAGAGCCGAATTTATTAAATCGCTATCGGTCTAGGGTACTACATTAACTGTTATCTTACTTGTCTAACTTCTATATAAATTGTTCAATTAAATTAAAAATTGTATTTTTAAAATCTAAATTTTTATTTCTGAAATCATAGAAATTAGAGATACATTTAATGATTTCAATTTAATAAAATAAATACTATGAATGTTTTTTAACTTAACCATAACAAATAATAATTCAAAATTTTGTTAATTACTAAGTTAATTTAGGTCAACAAAAATCTAACTTGTGCGGTCAAATTCTCTAATATTATAAGAGGGCGCGGTTGTATTCTATTACAGGCAAACATAACCAGAATGGATGACCATTTTATTGATTAATGTGGGCCTAACAAACTTTATCTAACAAATAAGGCGCTGGTGTCGTAGAAGAAAATTATTTAAAAAAATTTTGAAAATAATTCCTGTGTGTTACCAGAAATTTCATTTTTCTACTATTTTTTACTTTAATCCCTATGGAATTCAAAAGATCCAAAATTAAAGATCTGAGAGAGTAGCGAATAAAATAAGCTTGTATCTAAGTTACAAATTTGTTCTTATTGAGTCTTCTTTGTTCTTAGGATTGTAAATACTTGTGTCTTTCTCATAGCTTGATGTCCCATATACTGACGGATTGTTCTTATTACTCATGGAAATCTTCCAAATTAAAATATACTAAATTTTAAAAACTTACCTTCCAATAAAAATTTTTAAATTTTTAAAAATTTTGGAATGAAACTTTCAAATATTAAATAAAAATATTTACGAAATTTTAAAATTAAAAAACAAATTTTACTTTGTAATACTAATAATTTCGGACGAATCTTGATTGTGAGTGTGACACATGTTACCATTTATGTCATTTTTTATTCGACATTTTTGTTACTGTCAACGATGGCAGACGAACTTCAGCAACCCAAAAATACTGGTTGTTGCCATCTATGGGTCTGCTCGAATACTATGGTAATTATTTCCTCGTTGTAGTTTTTGACATTTTAATGTTAAAAAATTCCCCTTCTATTTTTTCGCTGCTCGAATACTATTTATGTTTGAAGTTTATTGTGAAAATACGAATTGATTAATTTAACAGTTTTCGATTATTGAATTGCATATTTAAATTTCATTTATCTTATTTTGATTAATAAAAAGGGACAAATTTGATCATAAATAATTATTCTTATAGTTTTCTTATTAATTCTAAATTAAATATTATAATATTCTCTGGCTTGAGAACTTTCCAGTTTCTTGATCGTTATACAAATTTACGATATTGGGCCAATCTAACCAGAAATTTCCTAAAGGTTTGAAATTTATATTTTTCCTTGTGAAGAAACAGCCCAAATTTTACGAAGTAAAGCCATGGTTCCACACTTGACCTAATACATTTGTTGGATAGGCTGTGGTGCTACTTTCATAGAATGGTCGTAGCATTAATGTGAAAGGCCACAGCAACAATTACAGAAATACATAGTACACAACTCGATTTTATGGCGGATCATTAAATAAAATATATTTATTTAGTTTAGATTTTTATTATCTTTGTATTTAATTTAAATTTTTTATATTTCATTTAAATTAAATTTTATAAAATCTAAATTATACAAATTTATATTTAAATCCAAACTCCAAACGAACATTCTTTCCTTTCCTTCAAATTCTACCATGCTGTAAGACTGTGGTAATTTGAATGAGTGCGTTTTATGGTGTGTTTTACGTCAAAAACTACAATGGGGAAATTGTTACCACAGTATTCGAGCAAGTCCTATGTAAGGTTTACTGACTTAGTGACGACACAATTCGTAGTAAGCTTTTATTTCAATTTGAACAGAATGATGTTGTCAGCAATAATATCAGAGCCTTCTAGAGTATAGAGCCATAATCATTATGACGTATTTTTTTGAAGCTTTTTAGTGGTATAACTTTTCATTAATTTCCATAGGAATCCATAGTAAAAATGGTGTTTTTTAGCTTCAAGTTTTTCAATGAAAAAAGCAAAACTATTACAAAATTTTTATACAAAAGTGTTCCACATATCTTTAGCAGCAATATAACACTAGGGCATATTGGTATTAAGTAAATATTAATTGCAGAAATTTTAAAATTAAATTATTCCTAAAATATATGTTTCAAACTTTCATTTTGAAAAATACATCAAAGTTAGCTCTGACAAATTAAAATAATACTTGCTAAATTTATCTTTAGTTTTACTAGTGTACGTTAGATGTCTTAGATTTATACAGAAAAATACGAAAAAGATTGTTTAATCACAAAACTATGACACGTTCTTAAATATTTTGTGAATTTGTTTTGCTTTTCCTACAACTTTTGAACTCAAATTTCCCCAAGTGGCAATTTTTGGTACGATTTTTCAAAATGTTTGCTGCCCACTGCCATCTATGTATATTGACTTAATGCACACGATTTGTAGTAAGCTTTTCTTTTTAATTTGACCAGAATGCTGTTGTTATGAACTTTTTTTTACATTTTGGTTTAAATAAATCAATTATTACAAGAAAATGAAAACGATTTACTTAAACGATATTCATATATGTTGAAATTCAAACATTTATGAAAATATTTCAGAAATCATAATTAAGAATTTGCAACGTTTTCATTTACAAATTTGTCTTAGGAAAAAAAGTGATTTCCAATATGTTTTATGTGTTTTACTATGGAAATTTTGGTTTTTTTCGTCGTTTCTAATTCCCTTATAAAAGCTTCGTTTTTTAGATTATGGCTTGTATAATCAAGGTTGCTTTGGGAGTATTCGACGAGAAATTTTTTTGCAATTTTATTTAGTAGTAAGGCTGCTAGATTGTAAATTGTTCTATGAAAGTGTCATTTTGAAACAGTATTTATTGTAAAATAAAACTATAAATTCTTTTCATCTAGTAGCCAGAGTATGTTTTTCTAAAATAGCAAGCCTATTAAATCGGTCAATTTCGAGTCACGTGTACAAAATATACCAATCAAAATAACATTACACTGATAACATCCCTAGGGAAATTATCAGTGTATTGTTATTTTGATTGGTTTATTTCGTACACGTGACTCAAAATAGACTGATTTAACAGGCTTAAAAAATTTTTATAAATTTTGGCTTAACTAAATTAATTATTACAAAAAAATGATGATTTTCTTAAACGATGCTTATATATGTATGTTGAAATTCAAACATTTATGAAAATATCTCAGAGATCATAATTAATTTGTATTATAGGAGAAAAAGTCATTTCCTATATGTTTTGTGTTTTACTATGGAAAGTTGGGTATTTTCCTCGTTTCCAATTTCCTTATAAAAGCTTATTTTTGTACACTAAGGCGCATAAAAGCTTCTTTTTTATGCTACGGATTAAACAATCCAGGTTGCTTTGAATCAACTCGACAATAGTCAACTCGGCAAGAGCTTCTCGGCGAAGGCCAATTCAGCGATGGTTTACTCGATAAGAGTTCTTTTGGAAAAACTACTTGGCATTCCTACCATCATTACCAATAGAAAAAAATGCCAGTCTTTATTTTCCTTTTCCAGTTTTGATTTTTTCTGTTTCTTTTACCATCTGTCTGTTTGAGAACTTAAGTCGAAATATGGTGGTTTGTCAAAAAAAAAGCAATACTGTAATTTCCATTAATTTTCTAATATTTTATACTACAGCCAAGTTAAGCATTACACAGCCGACCGTCGTCTAGTTGATAATCGCTGAGTTATCGATTTTTAACTTTAACTTACAAAATTATCAACTGTCCGGAAAATATTTATTTATTGTGTTCGTACACAAATTCGATTGTTGCAATTGTTAAGTGGTTTTTCTATTATTCTTTTAGAGATGCAAACTAAGCATTTGTAAATTTGTCCACTATATCGAATTTCATTTATGAAAATTTGTACTAAAAAAACTATAAATTTGTCTGCACCTTTAATGAATTTTTACCTTTTCATCATAAAAAAATGTTTGTTTGTTTTTCTTTCAAATCAAAATCACCCGGGTGGTCCGTTATAGACTAGATGTAGTGTTTTTTTCTTATAGACACAAGAGTTAAAGAATGTGTAGAATTCATAACTCTGTCAGTTAAAAGAATTTATACAACTCATCGAATCTACCAAATTTAAAGAATTTATAAAATTCATGAATATTATAAAAATTTACAGAGGAATTTGTAAGATTTAAAGAATTTAAAAAATTTATAGAAATAATGGAATTTCTAAAACTTATGGAATTTAAAAAATTCATAGAATTTATAGAGTATGAAGATTTATTAAAATTTAATGAATTTGTCGTGAAAGAACTTACTGAATTTTTAGGGGAATTCATAAAGTTAATGGAATTTCTTGGATGTATGATATATCATTCAACGAAATCATTGAATTTTTACAATTTATAGGAATTAAAGAATTTACAGAAATATTAAATTTTATAGAATTCATCGAGTTTATAGAATTTGTAGAACTGACATATTTGACGCAATTTACAGAATCTAATGAGTTCAATATAAAAAAAATAAAATTCAATATTAATAAAATTTATAGAATTTGTAGATTTTATAGAATTGACGAAATTTATAAAATTCATAAAGTTTAAAGAATTTATAGTTTGTAAACATATTAGAATTAATATTTAATAGACTTTGTATAGAATTTATAGAGTTTATAAAATTTTTCGAATTTACAGGATCTCTAACAATTAAAGAATTTATAGGATTTGTATAATTTAAAGAAATTATTGAATTTTTAGACCTTATTTAAAGAATTTATAGAATTTCTAAAATTTATAGGACTTACAGAATTTCTAGAACTTGAATTTATAAAATGTATAGAATTATTCATAGAATGTGCAAAATTTGAAGGATTTATATTATTCTTAAATTTATAGAATTCATAAATTTTATAGAATTTGTACAATTTATAATATCGATAGAATTTATAAAACTCAAAAAATTTAAAGAACTTATAGAGTTTAATTGAATTTGTTGGATTATTACTGTATAAATTCCATAACTTTAATTTATAGAATTATAAAATTTATGAAATTTAAAACATTCAAGGTGTGTACATGCTCTAATTCTGGTGAAATATGTACACCACTAATACCATGTTTCCATGATAGAGTTAACCTAGGTTCAACTCGGTTTATGTGCATGGAAACGCTTATTAGGGTAGAGTTTCGTTAAATCCAAATAAACTCGACGAATCTAGTTTGTTTGAGTTAGATTCTATCTGTCAAGGAATTTTGAAAATTAAAAATGGCGCTTCGCATATTATTAATTATATTTCCTCAAAATAATTAAAAAAATAGACAAAAATGTCGTTGTCAACGTAATGACGATAAAGCAGAGCGAAATAAAAAATTTGGTTTTGTTCAACAGGCAATTTTATTTTTGTATTCTATCGAAATATTTTTTTTATCTGTAAATCCTAACTCTGTTCATGGAAACGGTACAGGTTAGCGCCGCCATGTTTTCAACTCAACGAAACCTAAACCTATTTGAACTCGGTACATAGAAACATGGTATAAGTTAGAATTGTTTACTATTTTTCATATTGAATTTTTTTTTTTATTGGTAACCTGATCAATTTTTTTGTTCTAGTTGGAAATAATTCAACTCATACAGCTAACTTCGTGGTGTACATTTTTTCACCAGAATTGGAGCATGTACACACCTTCAGAGAACATGATTAAAAATTATGAAATTTTTAGAAACAGTAAAATTTGTAGAATATTATGTACATATAATTTATTATAGAATTTATGGAAATCACAAAATTTTTAGTTTTATTAATTACATATCTTACAGTTTTTAGTACACACATAAGCGGATGATTCTTCTTTTTTGAAAATCAAATCTGATAACTTTGATTGAGGGGATGCCTGTTCCGCTGTTTCTCTGGGCAAAAACCCTAAATTATCAATAAAATAAAAACCAGATTACGGCCGACTTTTCGACTATCGGAATTTCAATTGGCTAGTAGATCCTCTCTTTTCGGCAATGGCGGTGTGATGCTTCAGATTTTTTCCTCTTTTTCATACGAAGAGCCTTTAATCTCTTAGTGTATTGCTGAGCCGTTCTGTTTCAATTGGTTTGCCATGATCGGTTATGTTTGATATGTATCCGAGGTCAAATCAACAATTTTTAAAGATATAATGCTTAATAAATGCCTTCGGGTGACTTACACATATTTGGAAGGCCTAATATTTAATTTATCATGTTCTTTAATTTGATTTTGACTTTGTCATGTTGCCATTATAGATTGTATTTGTTTTTTTTTTGGAGTAATATAGTATCAGGAGATAAATTAAAAGCGTACAAAATATTTTCTCTCAAAATTTAGCGCCCTTGAAAATTTTGCGCCCTGCTCAACTGCGCAACTTGCACACACCTCGAACCGGCCCTAAATCAAATAATCTTTACTATACAACAAACAGATCTACCGCCAATGACAAAAAAGTGAGAACGTGCGTCAAATAATATTTGCTATAAAACAAACATATCCACTGCCAATGACAAAAACCTGAGCACATGGGTTTTCAAACTATTGAAAAAGTTCCAATTAAAATTATTCTAGATTCAAGTGAAAGAGTTTTATTTTAAACTTTTATTATACAGGGTGTTCGGCACATGGACCGACACAATTTTTTGGGGGATTGGTTGGGTCATTAGCTAGTTTTCACCCATACGACCCTACGTCCTAAGTGACGCGGTAACTGAGACATGAATTTTTTTCGTGTTTTATTTAAATTACCTGAAATCTCGCCTTTAAATCGTCATATTTTTTTTGTTTGTGATTGTAATAGCACGAAATAACTTTTATTGTATTCTGCAATGTATTTTTAGTCTAAATAAATCATTATTTGATACAAATGGCTTCAAGAAAATAAATTATATGAGCTTCGAAAGTCTTGAAAATGTGTTAATGTATGAAAAATTTCAACTTCTAAATTCAATATAAAAAAAAATAAACATTATTTTGAACATAGGTTTCTTTTAAAAAGTTGTCTAGTTTATACCCTTTCCAACGGTATGCTATATGTTGGAGGAATTATTTATAGTATGGTCAAAATAAGAGATAGAAGTTGTCAGGGTCAAGAAAATTCTTTTTATCTTTATTATGTTTTTATTAAATATGAGTTATAATATTTGTTCGAATTGTTCTCATTTACTCTGTATGCATGAACGACAACTTTTCCTTATTTCAAATGTTGTTGTGCGAAGTCGCATTTCTCTTTTCATTATTTCAAATGCAGCTGTAATTCGCTCCATTAAAATTTCTCGTGAGGGCACCTCTGTTGCATAAACCAATTCCTTTGCACGTCTCCAGATGTAAATATCGAGGGGTGTCAGGTCTGGGTACTGTGCGGTCCAAGAAATAGGCCCCAATCTACCAATCCATGAGTTCGGAAAAGAATTGTCTAAGTACTCACGTACCATTCGATGATCGTGTGCCGGACAGCCATCATTTTGAAAGACGATCGGCACACCTTCTTCCAAAACTGATAATAAAAGTTCGGGTAAATCGTTTTCCAAAAGTTAAGAACCGTAGGAACCTATTTATTACATTTATTCTTTTGTTTTATTTAAATCTTGTTTTTGTTAAATTTTTTGTTCTTCTTGTTTAGTCTGTTTTAAACTGTTATCAGAATTGTTTTTGTTGCATTTGTCTTCGCTGTTGTGGTTACAATGCTTAATTTTTGGAACGAAGAGACCTGACATCCCTCGATTTTTACATCAGGGGACGTGCAAAAGAATTTGTTTATGAAACAGAGGTGCCCTCACGAGAAATTTTAATGGAGCGAATTACAGCTGCATTTGAAATAATGAAAAGAGAAATGCGACTTCGCACAACAACATTTGAAATAAGGAAAAGTTGTCGTTCATGCATGCGGAGTAAATGAGAACAATTCGAACAAATATTATAACTCATATTTAATAAAAACATAATAAAGATAAAAAGAATTTTCTTGACCCTGACAACTTCTATCTCTTATTTTGACCATACTATAAATAATTCCTCCAACATATAGCATACCGTTGGAAAGGGTATAAACTAGACAACTTTTTAAAAGAAACCTATGTTCAAAATAATGTTTATTTTTTTTTATATTGAATTTAGAAGTTGAAATTTTTCATACATTTACACATTTTCAAGACTTTCGAAGCTCATATAATTTATTTTCTTGAAGCCATTTGTATCAAATAATGATTTATTTAGACTAAAAATACATTGCAGAATACAATAAAAGTTATTTCGTGCTATTACAATCACAAACAAAAAAAATATGACGATTTAAAGGCGAGATTTCAGGTAATTTAAATAAAACACGAAAAAAATTCATATCTCAGTTACCGCGTCACTTAGGACGTAGGGTCGTATGGGTGAAAACTAGCTAATGACCCAACCAATCCCCCAAAAAATTGTGTCGGTCCATGTGCCGAACACCCTGTATATTCTAAATGCCATGCTTAAATTCGGTTATTTACTAGGAAAAGTATTCTAGAAGCATGTACAAAATATATAACATATACAGAAAAAAAAATCCATAGAGAATCATGTTAAGCCATCGTATGTGGAACGATATGTTAAAAAATTCCAATTTTTACTGACTAACAATTCCGTCGTAGAAACCTAGGGAGGTATCGGATTAGCCTAATTTTGTGATAGAACATGAAGAACACATTGATGGATGTAACCGCATAATCTTTCTAAAACATTAGCGGACGAAAATGTTCCTTTTGCTGCAGGTGTTCTGAATTTTAATAAATTTATTGAAACACTTCTTAACTGCTGGATGAATATATGTATTGAGTTTACTCCTGAAGAACGATTGTCTTGGAATATATACAATAGGCAAAGGGGTAAATAAACGAAACTCTTTTAATATTAAAAGCATGTATACATGCTTTAATTCATATTGATTTACTTGGGAGTATAGCCCGTCCTAGGACAGATACAATTTATATATAATGGTGATGATGTTCAGTGGCCGCTGCCACAATCACCATTTGATCATTTGATATTTTTTTAGGTGAGTAGGTGTAGCTAAAGATTAAAGGCTTTTAAGGATTATTGTATCTTAAATAGACCTTAAACTGAAGAGTAAGGGTTTTTAATGATGATTTTACGTGTGTTTGGGGCATCACACAAAAAAACTTACAACCGACAAACAGCGGGAGCTGTGCTTTTCTTCTTCTTCAAAAAAAAAAAAGTATAAATTGAAAAACAAAACTAAAATGGTTTGATTTGAGCACAATCGAACCCTAGGCCTTAGTAGCTCTAGGCCAATACGTTACTTTACTACTAAGCTACATCCAACTTAGGAAAATTAATTTAATTGTCATTGTTATATTGTTTCAAACATAGCATGCTACGAAGTTTATGAGTTGACACGAAAGAAATTGTTTACTGAAAAATTCTCATGGCTTACTACAACTCATAATATAAAGGTTCTCAAATAATTTGTAGTAGTGGTCGCATACATTTAGGCGCTTCATGTACGCGTACCGTGTATTTTTTTATGTAATTACTGAGCAACATTTAATTTATTGTAAAACTAGAAGAAAAGGCCTTGATTATTGTTTGTTTTGAGAAAACTTCTTTATACACAACATTTTGGTCCAAGTTTTTTGAATGTTCCGTGTTTCTTAGTCATAAGATTTTGAATTATTAAGTTTAATTAATTTAACCCGTAAAGTGCGTCGTGGAAAAAGTTGCATGACAAGAGTGGTGTGTTCCAGCGGACCGCAATTTTATATTAATTATTTTTTGTTCAATTAGAACGATACTAAGAATTTCGATTAGGAAGATACGAAAAATTTCAGAAAAAATTTAAATGGAGTGGGAATAATTTTGTTTTTTGAAAAGTAGAGCGGTCCCAGGGACCGCACAACGCTCTTTACGGGTTAAAGCGAGTATTCACTTCGATATTTATCAATATGACATTTTGCTATTATATGTAGTAATTGTTCCGTAATCAAAATAAATCTTTACTATTGTGTGAATCACACAGAATAACAAAATAAAACAAAAAAATTTCAATACATGCACATATGTACTTCTGACACCTTCTTGAACTAATAGGTCTTTTAATTTGCCATAAGAACTAATGTAAATTTGGTCATTTTGACTTAAATATTTATGAACAGTGAAATTCACTCGAATTAAATATATTATTCGATAATTTGCGGCCTCAATTTGTTTAGAATTAATGATTGAAAAATCGTAGAAGAAAATCTCTACATTTTCAGGTAGGATGAGAATAGAAAACCACAAATTTTCACCACTTATACAATCAAACAATAAATTTTTTCTGTGTACAGGGAAAAAAATTTAAAAACGAAACAGGACTGACAGTAAACACTGCACGTCAAGGAAGTAAACTGACTGGAAGGCAATCACATTATATATATTTATGTAATATTTGATCATTATGAGAATCGAACCGAAGATCTTTGCCGCTTTAGTCCAGTGCGTTTCCACTAAAACACTTTTTTTATAAATGTAAGTTTTTATTTTAGGCTCCTAATACATACGTACAGTGTATCACAAAAATAAGTATGCACCATGAAGAACGGGAAAGAACCTCAATTTATTTCGAAAATATTGGGTAATTAATTGTTTTTTTTTTACAACAAAAATTTCTGCTTTAAACATTTTTAAATTTAACGGGGTATCCCGTTACCATGTCCTGTTATATTTTGTATAAAACAGAAAAAATCACATCACAAAAAGTATGTATGCAGTTCACAAATTTATTTAGTTGAGCATTGTTACAAGTTATTCAGCTGCGCGAAAAAGAAGTAATTGTGATTTTTAAATAAATTTAAATAAATTAAATAAATTTCCACGCAAAATTTTTCTAATGGCTCCACGAGGAAAAGAACTTTCGGACGATATTAAAAATTTAATTATAAAATTATACAAAGATGGCAAATGTCAACGGCAAATTGCAAAAACAATTAATAAAAGCAATGCCACGGTACAAAAAATTATAGAAAAATTTAAAAACGAAGGTAGTACGAAAAATAAGCAAAGAACAGGGCGGCCGAAAATATTCACGGATCAGGAGAGAAGAATTATTACTCGCAAAGTACAGCAGAACCCCAAAAAAAGTGCTCCAAAAATTAAATATGAAATTGGAAACGAAACTGGCAAAACATGTAACCCCCAAACCATCCGTCGTGTTTTGTATACTGCTGGTTACCATGGTTGAAACATCCGGAAAAAGCCGTTTGTTAATAAAATTAACAGAACAAAAAGACTCGATTTCGTAAAACAACACAAAAATAAAGACCAAAGCTTTTGGAATTCAGTCATTTTCTCTGAGGAGAGCAAATTTAATATATTTGGCATAGATACGTGATAAAGTGTGGAGAAAGGTAAATACGGAGCTTGAACCTCAAAATATGACCCCACAGTAAAGCACGGTGGCGGATCACTAATGGCGTGGGGGTGTATGGCGGCGAGTGGGGTTGGAAATCTGGTTGTGATTGAAGGAATGATGGATAAAAATGTTTATTTGAACATATTAAAAAACAATTTGAATGATAGTGCATCAAAATTGGAACTTTCGGGATCATTTATCTTCCAACAAGACAATGATCCCAAGCATACGGCACACATTGTAAGAGAGTGGCTTCTGTATAACACACCAAAACAATTAAAAACACCACCTCAATCGCCGGATTTAAATCCAATTGAACACTTATGGGAATTTCTCAAAAGACAAATCAGGAAGCGTGAGATTACAAGCAAAAATACGTTAAAGGCAGTACTTCTTGAAGAATGGGAAAAGATTCAACCAACTGTGACTCAGAACCTGGTAAACTCCGTGCCTTCAAGGTTGAAAGCCATCAAAAAGGCCAAGAGCTACCCAACAAAATATTAAAAGTTCATTTGAATGCAAAATAAGTTCATAGAATCCCTTTTTTAAAATTTTTGCTTGATTGCATACAAACTTTTGTGACATGATTTAAAAACATTTTGAAAATATATCCGTATAGCTAAGAAATGAATTACATTAATTTTTGTTTTTTGTTGTAATCATTATGTTTACATTGTAAATAAATAAAAAATATAATTTTCTGTTATTATTGTTATGATTGACTTATCTTTTTTGACCTTCCAACATAAATAAATCGCTGCATACTTACTTTTGTAATATGTACACTGTATATTACAATAATGTTGATGTTATAAGAATATTACAAAAATTCACAAGATCTATTTAACTAGTTGACTTCTGGAGTGGGATTTTGCACAAAAGGCGAGAAGAGAGTTTGTGTCTCTTTTACTTACACTGAATATGAACACTATTTCACTTAGTAGAAATATATTTTATTCATGCGATCTCACCTAGCTAGAATAAAATGATATTCTGTTTCAACTTTCATTCGTCTGTGTCTCTCACCAACGAAGGTACATGGTCGAAGCGGAGAAACAGAGATAGCTCTTATATGTAATATGATTGACGGAGATCGCAATAGAAAAAGCGACATCGACCGAATGAAACGGAGTTAAAACTTATTCTTTTTAAAAAAAGACATAAACTCGCTTCTCGCCTTTTGTGCAAAATCCCACTCCTGACCTATTTTTGTTCTCAAGTGGAATAATTATTAATAATTTTTCTCTTGTTTTATGTTCTCTATTATTATAGTCAGAGCTACCTCGACTCAGTTTTAATACTTTATTTTTGGCACAAAAATTAGCCTACTTAAAAATGCATTTCTTGTTTTAGAATACAAATTAAAATCTATTCTAACCTAAGTTGTTTTTTTAACAAATCTATCTAATTATTTTGATTAGATTGTTGTAGCCACCAATATTTTTCATTTTTTCTTGATGAATTTATAATCCTCAATTTTTCGAAATGCTGTGCTATATCTTACATTCTTATTAAAATTTATAAATGTTTCTTCCTCGAAACTTTTTTCCGTTGTTCTTCTTTGAATGTGGTATATTACGGGGATTTGTTGTCGAATTAGTCTATCCTCCGTAAAGTAAGGTCCATATTATTAGTAAGTTGCTAACGCTTTCTATTGCTCTTTCTATAGGGTTTTTTAAGAGATATATTATACATAGATCAATTCGACCAGCTGCAAAATTATCATGCTGTTTCTGGTTTGAAATAACTCTCGGTAACCTGTTTCAGCTTTTCACTCGCTAATTAACATGGTTTCCTAAATAGGATGGATTTACATTTTTTTCTCGTTTAATTTAATTCTCCAAGTATGATGATAATCGTTGATGAAATTCGTTGCGTTTTGAATTCTACTGGTCGTCTGCAAAGGCTATGGATAGTAAGTTATTGTTGTTTAATTTGTCGTTACTTATCAGCTCCTTTGTGTATAAATTAAATAGTATAGGAACATTAATATAACCTTGTTGCAATCCGTTGACTATATTAAATATTTGTGTGGAATCTTCGATTCCATTTATAATTTTTAATTTTCTGTTGTCAATTAGTAACTGGATCAAATCTGAACCGAACTGCACTAAACCACAAACAATATTGAAAGTCAAATTAAGTTTTCATTGTTATTCAAAATAGAAAATACTTTTCGTTTTTACGAAAATACATACTCTAAAAAAATTTGCGTTTTGTTAGAAACTCTGGTATATATAATAAAATTGCGAAATTTAGTAAAATTATAGTAATTACCGTGACATAACTATACAGGAAAATAATCAAAGTAAAATATTTCGTCTTCTGCATAAATAATTAGCAAAAAAATAAACAAAAAAATTAAAATTGAAAAAGACATTAAAATCCATGAGCTTTTAGAACAGAATTGAACCCTGCCCCATTGGCACGCTGTTCTACAACGTCACCACTACGCCGCAAACGATATAACGTCCAACATTTAATTTGCAATGTTAAACTGTTCTATTATTTCAAAGCGTAACGATTTCCCTTTTTGTTAACGATCAATTTTGCTTCCCATCTAATTTGTATATAGCGCGCTTTAAATGAAAGTCGATTCTAAAGGAGTAAACTCCAAAAACTGATACGTTATTTATCAATAACAAGTTTTTCTAAAATCAAAACAAATTGTGTGCTTTATTAAAGACCCATTATATCTAAATTAGCAGAATTAGTTAAATTTTTCCAATCTTAAATTCCAGAATTGTTTGTCACGGAGAAAATCTCATTGAAATATTGAACAAAAATTATCGTTTAACTTGTGTATAAAATAATTTTCATTTCGCTACAGTTTGTTAATAGACTAGTAAAAACTAGATTTCGTTAGATTAGGTGTGAAAATATAACCGAAAATATTTTATTGTGAAACATTTATGTGTTTCAATTTAATTATTTAACACCAAATGGTACCACTCAAATTATTTTACCATTATAAAAATAGTCACGTCCGTACTCCGATTAACATAAATTTAAATTATGTATTTGTACAAGATACTCGTATACATGTTTTATTTAATAATAAAGATAAACAGGTACATAAACACTTTTTATAAAGTAACTACCCACGACACACGACCAGATAGATATCTCGTCAGATATCAAAACAATTCAAAATCATAAAATTAGAAATAAATTTTAGTTTGCTCGTTCATCTGTCGACGGCGGCGATTAATTTTTTTTATTTAAATTGGTTTTAATTTTAGTAAATAATATTATGTATATTGTGAAGAGAAAAATTTATGATTTTAATATTTCAAAAAACGACAACGAAGACTAAGAGAAAGAAGAAGTAGATTATGTAGTATTTAAGAAAATTTATTGCTCGTTTAGAGTCTGCATAAATCAAATGAAGAATAATTTTATTGAATAAATTTTTGCAAAGCATAAATTAAAATGTAATTTAAAACTAATTGCTTTTAATAATAATTAACATTTTCAAATTATTATTTTGTTTTTGGATTGTGTTTAGATTAGCATGTACATACAAAGTTGCAGCTGGACATTGCGAAATAATTCGTTTAAATGTTTCTTGGACGTGTGTTGCAAATTCTAATTTTAATTTTAAATGACCTATTGTTACCATATGGTGCGCCCCCAATTTTGTTAAATTAAACGATAAACAATTTTCAAACAATAATTTTAATTCATGTACTTGGATAAATTAAGTTATATAATTGGCGTACAAATAAATATTATGTAGATCAAAAAGATCATTTTGGTCTGGCGCCATTTGATATTTTTGGTTAGGGAAACAATTTTGTGGACAATACGTTTGTTGATTGAGTTAACCAACAAATGTTTGGTAATATTGGCTGGTCGAACCGTATTAATTTATACGTAAATTGTGATTAAAAATAGCAATTCGGTGTTTATAAAATTGACCGCATGTCTTATGTCTAAAAGACGTAAAATCTTCTTGCTTCCAAAGTGCAATACTTTAAGGAATCAACTGGCTCCATTACTTATTGGCCCTTATTGTCATAGAAGAGTAACTATACATAACCCGACTGAAAATGCCTAAATGTGTCAAGTTACATAATCTTGGCGGCTGATTAACCTAATCGTTTCTTGAGAAATTTCGCGTCCCAGAGTTTCGTAGCTCAGCTGATTTCTCCGGTTAACCAATGCAGGCTGAGGTTTGCAAAGTTTCTTGTGCATCAGTCCAGTTTATCACAGCACTTCTCCTCTGTGATCGTGTCACCAGGTTTCAGAAAGGGGTAGTGCACCACTCTTGTTGAAGTTCATCATAGAGTGACTATAGTCTTCTTCGTGTGAATGCATGCTTTGGGAAGAGCTTGGGAGGCTCATTTCGGTCTAGACACTGCACCGATCGTTTATGATGCTCGTGCAGCAGCAACTTTTCTAAGGTACATAACAATACGATCGAGAAAGGTCGTTAGTGTTGCGTAGAAACAGTGCGGAGCTGATCTTGTATCGGCGAGTGCGATTACTAGCGGTGAGTTTGTGCGGAACTTATTTATCCATCTTCTTCGTTTTTCTAATATGATTCAGATGACGGGAAACGGTTGCGATGCCAACAGACAATTCGCAATCCGCAATCTCTCGAATCGTTACATGGGGATCACGTTCCACCAAACTTTTTGAACCAGCGTCGAATGGTGTAATCCGTGACCGATCCTTGGCAGAATGCAATATTAATATAACTCACCTTTTCGGCAGCATTAGTTCCAAGTTTGAATTCGTAAACAAAAATCGGACGAAAATTGTGTTTCTCCATCGTTCGATTGGCAGCTAGGGGAACGTTAGGCTAAAATTAAATAAAAAGCAACTAAATAAGCCACTTAGATAGGGAAAGGTTTGATGTAAACACGGTGTATAACAATAACTGGTTAGCGCAAAATTAACAGGTACATATAATGATAGACATTACACTTCGAAAGTTGAATCATCTAATAAGAGATCGTCATTCTTATATGGTATTGCTACTTGGTATGTATCATACTGGTGAATTCTCATTCTACGTTGGCTTCTTTAATTTTTCAGATTCTCTAAGTCGACAAATGATACTTTTGATTTTATGTGGTGTTGTTGAGTAACTGATGAGGTTTTAAATTTTCCAAACACGATCTATCTCAATTCTGATTTTTGCACTATTGGTTGTTCTATTGGACTTTATTTTATAATATCACCCAATATTGTCTTTGAATAATAATCTGCTCATCTGTTTAGGTTATTTAGATGTTCCCAATCTTCGGTTTATATCTGTTGTTCTGGAAGTAAGTATAGTTGCATTAGTTCTTGAAATACTAAAGCATAAAACTCAAATTCGAATCTTTCACAGGTTGGATTTTGAGGTTCACTTATTACTTTTCCTCCCAAATATTGTGGCCATTTGCTCCTGCGACTTTTACGTGTACTTTCTGCCTCGTCGGTTATGAACGTTATTTGTGCAATTGTAGCGTCGTTAGGATTAGTAGATTTAACCAAACAACAAGTGTCCTTTATCGTGATTTACGTTTGTTATTAGTTTAAATATGTTTACTTCACAGGTGCTCATGGTTTGGGCTTTGATTTATTCGCAAAACGGTATGATGTAACCCATTACAGAACGGGCATCTTGTATTTTTAATGCAGTGTTACGTTTAATGTGCATAGATGATAAACATCTTCTACATTTGCTGTAATAGTGCTATTTGGCTTTTATTTGTTGTTGACAACTGCCTTAATTTTATTCATTAGTCCTACCACCGATAAGCGAGCTTAAATGAGACAAATGTTATATGCAACTTGATGTGTTTTTTATAAAAGTATTTTTGTATGTGACAATCGCCGCCGAAGAAAAAAAGAAAAAGTATAAAATTATTTTGGTTTTTGACCGTTTTTTTGAACGTCTGAACGAAAGTATAGGGAACAAAAAACCGTTACATGTGACTTAATAAGCTGTTTACAAAAATATTTTTCACATCTTAATGTATATCTCGATAACGAATGAACGGACGTTGAATGCTGAATTAACGTAAGCTAATTAGTCGCACAAAATATAGATCGATATCTTTATGGCGAACAATCAATTGAATTTGTGTTTAAGTGTTATTACCATTAAGGTATAATCTTGCATTTCATTTAATGTTGAGGCTTCTTTCGATCAATATTCATGAACGGATGAACAAAGCAATTTATTATTTTGCAAGCCAATTTTGGAAATATTAGAATTTGGTTCGTGACAAGACAGTTCATCTGGTTTCCTTATATAGAGCTGGTTCAGCCACTAAATTTAAAATTTGGTATCAATTTGTGATAAACGATTTTATTTTGTTAAATGGTAAGGAAGTGATAAGGAAGATCCACCTCTTGTCATTGTTTCCCCAGATATTTTTATTTTAGTGCCAGCTATATACAGTTTCGGTATACCAGAAACTATATCACAACACCCGTTCGAGGCATTTTTATTTCTTACTTTAGGGAATCAAATCCGGACATAGAGGTTCGGTGCCAACTGAGGACGACAAATACTTTTAGTAGCTTGATGAAGCTTCTGATTGTTTACAATAATTTTCAGAGCCCGGTGTTGCACCTTGCGGTTAACGATCTACATTGTGATACTTAATTTGTGGTATTGAAATTCTCACCTTATATGCTCCCAAATCCAAACATTTGCGAAGCCAATGAGCATTAATTTTGTATAATAATCATCGGATGTCGGATCGCCCTTTGCCTACGACATAATAAATCTGAATGACTTTTATTTAAAATCCATTTCCCACTCAAGGTATTTTAACTGACCCGGAAAAATATTTTAGCTCATTACAGCTCTGCATTATTGGTATACATTAAAAATTAGTTCCATTATTGGTGTTATTCGTTTAAATTAAGTTTTGGTTACGTGTGGCTTTTTGGAACTAAACGCATTCTGAGACTAACACTTTGACATGTTAAGTAATTTGCCTTGCCTAAAGCACTGTATTTTTTTAACTATCCAAAATACATTTTGTGTTCTAAGTTTTGCAAATCTTCGCTTATGATCAGCTGAACCACATTGATTTCTCTCTTCTCATGGGCAAACATTAATAAAAAAATCATCAAAACTGATTTTACCAAAGACTTGATTGAATCGGCAGTTTCCATTTCCTTTTTTGTTTCAATTCTTTAATGTTATCAACAATTCAATGAAAACTAACAAGTATCTATAATTTATTTCTATTTTCAGATTACGCCAGTTGTATATCACAAATCAACATTATATTTTGTATTAAACAGGTATGTGTATTTTCTAAAACGGTATAGCGCAATGTGAAGACGAGACATTAAGCACATGCCGATAATCAGTTGTCATCACCAAAAAAAAACAGTTTTCCTACATTTCAACATTTTTGCTGTTGACACATAATTTATCAGTGTACTGTCAATATTAGTCAACACCCAAATTTCAAGTTAAAAATTTTGAAATACGCTAAAAGTATTTTGTTTGATCTAAAATTTAAAAACTGCGTACATGTAATTAACATAAGTGTTTTAGGCTATTTATACTCGTACATGTTGAGTGTATGTAAGTTTAGTATGTAACGTCATTAATGAGATCAAACAATTTTATGAAATTCGTAAACAGAATGACGTGCGTACCATGACCTTTGACAGTTTTTTTTTTTCTTAATTGTTTCACCAATTCCAAACACCTGCCAAATGTTTATTTGAACAATTAACTGTGATAAGGTATGTACATCTACAAATATTTTTAAAACGGAATAACTAATTTATTTTTACCGCAAACGTAAGCAACCAAAATTCGTTAATTGTTTAACCAAACGTTGTGTAATCCAATCCTCTAATCTCATTTTAATTATAATCAATTCACATTTAAAATGATTTGATGCAAAGGCCCACCTACATAGGTATGCAAAAATATGGATATACACCTTAATAAATACACCAAACTCGTACTGCTTCAACAAATCAAATTTAATTCGATATAAATCAATTTGCCATTTTCACGTTGTTTTTCGGAATTTTGAACGTTTTTTGTTGTTGTTGTTGTGGTTTTTCCTGTTAGTACCCACGCTTGTTTTGGGCTTTAGATAATAACCACGTATATTTTTGGTATGTATGTGCTTGTACCAACAATATTGTTATTATTCAATAATCGGAAAATCTTTACAAAATTTTTGTAAATCAATTTTAATTATTCGGTTTCGGATTCAAGGAATTTCGATTATAATACCCTTCATTAGCAGCCGGATAATTAATTCAGCTAACAACCAAATTGATATATAAATAGGTGAGAAATTTTTAAAGAGAGACATGTTAGAGTTTAACGATATGTATATTTGGTTACCAAATATTCAAAAAATTATTTGAACTGTATTTACAAAAGTTTTGGAAAATTAAAGGGGTCACTTGTTTTGGTATTGTAACCGAAGCTTTCGAAATTAAATTTTAGAGTTTTGCATTTATTTACACTAAGCGTTTTGTGTTGTTACTGGTCTTTACGATTACACTCGAAGATGATTCTGCGGTTGTAATCATTTTGTTAGGTTTAATGTTACTCTCCGTTGTATCAGTTGCATGAACTGCTTCCATAATCTGTTCACATTCTCCTTGGTTCAATGAGAGGTGGTTGCCGAAAGACTCATCCCACAACAAACACTTTTCCACCGAATAGTTTCTCATCCCTTATGACGTCGTGCAGAAGATTATCGTTACAGCTTTGTTTGATAAAAATCCAAGCTTGCAAACCTTCACATACGGGAGCCATCAATCTCCTCTGGGAAATTGATGTGTTAGAAGAAAAACAGGAAGTTTGAGAGACAGGAACCTCTGCAAACCGTGGTACCTCTGTTTAATAGCATTGCATTGATTTCAGTTTCTGAATTTTTTTGGAAGAGTTCAATTTATGCTTCCGTATACTTACTCTTACTGTAGGGCCATGCGGGCGTTCAGCCACCTCGCACTGCGACCTAAAAGATCTTTTGTGCTTGGACCTTGCTTAATCATCCGTTCAGTCAATATTCGGGCTCTTAATGAATCTGATAATACTGCCGACCGGTACGCGATACATACTATCTGGGCTCATTGCTCTCCGTCCTAGATGTATACTATAGCATGTACTTCTGCTAGAAAGACGATATCATTGGTACTCAAGGACATCGAGAGGGCAATCCCACTTACGTATATTCCTACCCCTGTCCAGTGTACCGTTTTGATTTTACTCTTACGAGATGCTGGAATGGTAAGTCGCCAGTCGGGCTCCCAGCTATACTACAAGAAGGCTAAATGAAACCGGAAGGTGTCTGGTACTCAGAGTCCGCATATTTGGATGATTAACCTATCAGCCATCCATCCATCGGCATATATGCTGTTCTACCTTAGATTAGGGATTTTTGTCAAGTGTTTCTCCTTTAGCACCGTACTTTAGCATGTGCCAAATGGCCCAGTTACCAGTAGTTGCCACGAGGAGGCAGCACATATACTTGCAAATTGTGACCAGGTTACCCCAATTGTACCCATCACGCTTCTGCCTGATACATGACCAGAACAGCTCACGTGATACGCACTCCACTGGAAGGTTACGGAGCTGGTAGATTAATCTAATCAACTTTAGCCCCCCCCCCCTCCAATAGACACCAAACCACCAAGCATCAATTTATACTTAATGAGCATCGTAATACGTTGTGTTTCTTTGCAGACTTCTTCGACAGAGTTGGAGCGATTCAAAGCTTGTCGAACATCGAACGTGAAGCAGCAAAAGTCTCAAATAAAAGTGCTCCTCAATTTTGACACTGACAAGGACCTTCTGCCTACTAACATTGAACTGCAAGCACTAGTTTGTGGTGCGAATACTTCATTGCCATCTTCAAAAATGAGGCCCTGCCTTACTTCAGATGAATACCCCTATTCACAAAATGTAAAAATTCTCCAGCTGTAACTTTACAGAAATTCTTTATAGAGCAAAAGTTGGAGAGTACTAAAAATTGGTATTCACAAACTGTAAAGGTGGAAACAATTTGAATTCAGCTCTGGAAACTATCTCACAGCTAACATCTTGGTAATGGGTAGTTTAATTATTAATTTATTTTATCCATCCAACCATTACATAACATTAAATTACGAAAAAAAAAATACAAAATAGCATAATATTCAATTTATCATCTTTCATCAATCTAAAACTGTAAACAAAGATTCAATATCATTAATATTCAACAACCAATTCTTCATTTCATATAAAAATTTGAACGTAACAGTGATTTCTTTGATGTTTAGAGGCAACTTATTAAAAATTACTGCTGCAGATACATAACATACAATTTTCTGAAATGTTCTCTCTTGAGAATGGGTTATTTACAATTATTCAAATTCCTTAAATTATATCTCGCGAAGAATACACAATTTTCTGTTACAAGTATAATTATAATGTTGAAGATTTTCAATATGTTTGTTTTAAAACCATGTCTTGTATCTAACGTAACTCCTAATTATTTAAAATTTTCGACAATTTCAATCTTGCTACATTTATCAGAGCAACTGGATAATTCAGCTGAGACAATGTTAGTTTTATAGTTCATACATATAGTAGAATGGTAAATAATTTAAAAGATTATCTCTGTAGGACCATTTAACTTAAAAAACATTACTTTTGATTTTGTGCTTAGAACCATGAAAGGCAAATCCAACCATTTTCTTAAAATTAAAAGGTCGAAATTGATTTGATAGGCAATTAACTTATTTGACAATCCTCTATAAGTTAGTGCAATGTCATCGGCAAAACCTGTCATAGATCCCTTCAAGTCTAAAAAAATAAGGAATTTATTTAAACTAAAAATAATATAGGGCCCGGAACTGTGGAACGCCACAGTAGAACATTGTAAAACTTCTATATTTTCCGCAAATATTTACAGCTTGCTATATGTTCGGAAGATAAGACCAGAACCAATCATTAGCTCTGCTTCGAAGACTAGCACAATTTAACTTATACAATAAAAGCTCATGGTCAACCGTGTCGAAAGCTTTAGTCAAATCAATGAAGTTAGCCGCCGCGCTAGCGTTATCATTTAGTGAATCAATTGTAGTACACAACAAATCATTTAAGGCAGGTTCAGTGCTACGTCTTTCTCTAAAACCATATTGTTTATTTGAGAAAAACGATCTCCCGTTTGGAAAACGTAGTAGTCTTGTTTTAATACAAATTTAAAATACATATTTT